>JAJMRV010000005.1:0-555616 GCA_030578435.1 Scheffersomyces lignicola | reverse complement strand
GTCTCTCTACTAAAAACATTGGTCAACAACTTCTTGCCAACGTGAGAATCAACAGCACTCAACACATCGTCCAACAAGTAGATGTCTGCTCTAGCATACACCGCTCTGGCCAATGCCAATCTAGCCTTCTGGCCCCCTGATAACGAAATTCCCTTCTCTCCCACTTGAGTTTCGTCCCCATCGGGTAACACTTTCAAATCTGGCAACAATTGGCAAGCGTCGATGGTCTTCTGGTAGAATTCCTCATCATACCGATGTCCAAAAATAATGTTCTCTTTGAAAGATGCATTCATGATCCAGGGCGATTGTGCACAGTAAGCGATGTTCCCGTTTATGGCGAGCGACGGTTGTTCTGACTTGTCGCCTTTCACAATCACCAACTGTCCTAACACACCGTAAAGAAACGACGATTTACCACTGCCAACTCTTCCCACTATACATGATAAAGAGCCCTGCTTGACTTCATAATTGATATTTCTAAGTGCGTAGTTGTAAGACTCGACGGCCTCTTCTTCATTATCACTATACTTTGGTTGAGACCATAAGAAGGAACTGTTTTTAATTGTAATAGCATTTCTATCTTCACCAGTAGCCGTTTCACTTGAATTATGTTTAATGTAAGTATCTTCAACTTCCGAACATGTTAAATAAGTAGAAAGTCTACCTAAAGCGACCGAGGCTTCAATCATCGATGTGATGATCATTGGCAATTCCAATAACGGACCAGATAAAAGATTGATTAAAGCCAATGCCGGAAATACAATATCAGATGTCAATGGTACTGAACTAGTCAAAGCAAAAGTAGCGAAGGAGCAGAATGAGACCAAAAACGGAATCAAATTCCAAATAAAACTTCCAATTTGTCCCGTTAATCTAATTCTAGCCAAGTTCTTCAACTCTTGGTCGTTTCTGGAGGTTCTCAATTTATCAAGCATTGGCTTCTCCCAAGAGTATAACTTGATTGATTTGATTGATGATAGAATCTCGTTGACTATTCTAGATCTGTTATCCTTCAATTTCATTTGAGTCTTGTTTAACTTTCTGAGATATCTAACGATAACTGAATTCAATGGAACCAATAAAAACATGACAGCGATACCAGAAATTGTAGCTTTTCCTAGTAATGGCCATAATGATGCAATACATAATATAATGTCTAATGGGGCCAAGAATACGATACTTAAATTTTGAGTCACGTTCTGGATTCTATTGAGATCAACAGACATTAGATTAATAATGTCACCCGAGGAAGTTTTCATTTTTGATTCGGAAGACAATTTCAAAGACTTTTGATAAATTAATGAGGTCAACGAAGATCTGCAAGCCAAACCCACTACCAAAGCTCTTAATAAATATTCGTTGGATAAAGATGTTTGCAAAGCAGTCACAAAAAACATGGAAAATGATATTAAGATTCCCTTTAAGAATGGCGCGTCCCTTTCATCAAAGAACCTGATAAAGAGTCTCAATAATTGAGGACTAACAAAGTTCAATAAACGACCCATAAATTCGTATAAGATGGCAATGATGCACTGTAAACCAAATGCGCTGAATAAAGACTTGAACAAGGCATTCTCGTTATCAGGCTGTTGCTTATTGACATTCCAATATTTGGATAGAATCTGAGCATTTTCCACTGTTGAGACGTGGGCGGGAATGTCGGGCAATTCTTCTTCGTCAAGATATTGCTTTTTGTATGTACTCATGATTAAAGGGTTCATCCAGGTGAATGTTATTTTTTCAATTACATTGTGTTTGTTCAATAACTTTATCTGATTATTCTTGGTGAATTGGAAGACGAGCTCCTTGTTGGGTTTCCAGGTTTGCTTGGAGTATTCCATTGCGAATATGGAAATTGAATTGAAGACCAAAAATAACTCAATTGCAAATACCTCGTTAGTATTGTCAGTCAACTGTATCAACTTCCAATCGGTCAAATTATCCTGAAAGAATAGGATAGCTTGAAGAACGGCAAAAATTGGCCAGAACAACAACAACAACTCGAACGGAATTGGCCTGTAGCTGGTTTCAATAAAGTGCAATGGCAAAATGACACCGATTATGGTGATCGACAACAAGCCGAACGCCAACAATTTGGCATTGGATACAGCTGAGGAGTAGATGATATCAGAAGAAGTCAAATACACGAAGATGAGACCATGAAGAAAGACAGAGTTAACTCTGATGTAATGGGACAACCCGGTTAACTTTGGCGAGAACGTGCCGTATCTGGTTCTGCCATTGATCGTATTGATAAGATTCAAGGACCCGACGAGAATGGTGACGACGGCAAAAGCCATGAATAGCCAGGAGATAAAGCAAGGATTGAAGGCATTGTCGTGGTTCGGGGCTAGCGGATGCAAGATAGCCTCAAACCCGCAGACCGGGGCGGCTGGAATATCAATAGTCATGGTCGCTGGTGTACAATAAAGGAATGGGAATTGGTGTATTTGGTGGCTGCAATCGGGGCTAGTTCATAGTTTGGTGCGGCGGGGGACGGTTGCTGAGACGGATGACACTAATTACAGATCAATCTTACCGCATAATTGTATTCGCTGAGAATGACAAGATACGCTGAGGCTATTAGACAAACTAGTAGTCGTAGGAGCAGTGGAAGACAAGTCGTATATAAATAAGCTTTGTCTGCTGGCAAATGAAAAAGTATAGCCCACTTTTTTTTTCCCTCCGATATTGACGCTGGATAACGTAGCGTGAGATTCGAAAGCCACCAAAGAAATTAGCGCTGTACAATCGGGCTTAGATGGACGAGTTTCCTATTGTGCTGAAATAGGGGCCAGCTGCTAAGCCAGAGAGAGTAGTGGTTACTGCATTGAGGCGCTAGTCCGAAGAGAGGGAGGGGGGCTATGGCAGAGCCGTATAATGGGAGGGAAAAATGGACTGCGAAACGAGATAACGGTGAGAGATGGGGCGACGACGTATTTAGCGAAATTGTGTAGGGATTATTCTGGCACACGAACAGCCAGCCGTATTGTAGTTGAGCCAAGTAGGGGCAGATGCAGTCTGAGACGGCATCTGTCAAAAAGGCTAAAATGCCACCGGAGACAAGGCTCATTGGTGCCGTTATTGTGCCAGTATTTGTGGAAACGCACACAGCCTTCCGCACCAGAATATAAACACGCTCACAGGCCAGGGCCAGTGCCACCAGCGACCTCTGACCCAGGGCCGGCTCGTTTTGCAGCATGTTGGGCCGGAGACCAGCCCGGGGCCGTCTTACATAAGCCTGACGTAAGCAACGACCGTGATTACATAAGCGCTTACATAAGCAACGGTTTTGATGACATAAGTGCTTACATAAGCAGACTGTAGCCGTGGTGGATGCAAAAACAGCAGCGGGCTTTGTGGCAGGTGTGCCCGCCAGAAGTCGAGAGGCTGCGGCTGGGCGGTTTCGAGGCCCGTCTTGGGACACCAGCAGGGCCAACACCAGTCCCAGTGGCAGCCGCAGCCGCAGCAGTCGCAGTAGTTGCAGCCGCAGCACCAGCACCAGCAGCAGCAGCCACAACCACGGCCGCAACCACGGCCGCAACCGCGGTGTGCGCGTGCCCGCGCCGGCCCAGCGCGGCCTGTGCGGCGCCCAATCCGCCCGCCGCCGTCGTCTCAGCAGCAGCACAATTTTCCAGTCGCCGGCCCCGGCCCCGAAAAAGTCGGCCCAATCAGCGCGCGCCCAAACCAGCAGGAAAAATTTCGGAGTTGGCAGCGAAAACCTGGAGAACGGGCTGTGTGCAGGAGCGCGGCC
Source organism: Scheffersomyces lignicola (assembly GCA_030578435.1). Classification (NCBI taxonomy): domain Eukaryota; kingdom Fungi; phylum Ascomycota; class Pichiomycetes; order Serinales; family Debaryomycetaceae; genus Scheffersomyces; species Scheffersomyces lignicola. The sequence goes on along the minus strand of JAJMRV010000005.1, from coordinate 551,862 downwards.
CCCCAGGCTCAGGCCGAGGACCACCACCGGGCCAGGACACCAGCAGCAGGGCCAGCCAAAGCGGTGGTGGCGGCCCGGTTTTCGCCCGGAGACCGGCGCGGCGCCCGCTACACGCCCCCCACACCCCCACGCCGCGCCCGGAACCGGCGGTCGCGTCCCAAAAAGCGGCCCGAAACGGCCCCCCGGCCACCCCCACCGAGCCCTAGCCCTATTAGAAATTTGTCGCCGGTTATTGGCTGGGCCTGTGTGCAGGCACCGTGCTTTGGGTGCACCCATCGGCCAATTTAAGGAGAGGCCCTTGCTGTTTTTTTTCGTTGATCCCAGACCACTTTCTCTCCCACCTTGACCAGCCCCCGCCGCTACCGCCATGTTGTCTGCCTCAAGAACCGCTGCTCTCAGAGCGCCCCGCTCAATTCGTGGCATGGCCACCGCCGCCTTGACCAGAGACTCGCAGGTGAACCAGAACTTGTTGGAGTCCCACTCGTTCATTGCCTACAAGAAACACCTTGAAAACGTCGACATTGTCAAGTCGCGTTTGAACAGACCCTTGACCTACGCCGAGAAGTTGTTGTACGGCCACTTGGACGACCCCCACGGCCAGGACATTGAACGAGGCGTGTCGTACTTGAAGTTGCGCCCCGACAGAGTGGCCTGCCAGGATGCCACCGCCCAGATGGCCATCTTGCAGTTTATGTCCGCCGGCATCCCCGAGGTCCAGACCCCCTCCACCGTGCACTGTGACCACTTGATCCAGGCCCAGGTGGGCGGCAAGAAGGACTTGATCCGCGCCATTGACTTGAACAAGGAGGTGTACGACTTTTTGTCCTCGGCCTGCGCCAAGTACAACTTGGGCTTCTGGAAGCCCGGTTCCGGGATCATCCACCAGATTGTGTTGGAAAACTACGCCTTCCCCGGTGCCTTGTTGATCGGTACCGACTCGCACACTCCTAACGCCGGTGGCTTGGGTCAGTTGGCCATTGGTGTCGGTGGTGCCGATGCCGTGGATGTCATGGCCGGCTTGCCATGGGAATTGAAGGCCCCCAAGATCATCGGGGTCAAGTTGACCGGTAAGATGTCGGGCTGGACCTCGCCCAAGGATATCATCTTGAAGTTGGCTGGTATCACCACCGTCAAGGGTGGTACCGGTTCCATTGTCGAGTACTTTGGTCCTGGTGTCGAGACCTTCTCCTGTACCGGTATGGGTACCATCTGTAACATGGGTGCCGAAATCGGTGCCACCACCTCGGTCTTCCCATTCAACAACTCGATGGTGGACTACTTGAACGCCACCGGCAGATCCCAGATTGGTGCCTTTGCCAACCTCTACAAGAAGGACTTTTTGTCCGCCGACGAGGGCGCCGAGTACGACCAGGTGATCGAGATTGACTTGAACACCTTGGAGCCCCACATCAACGGTCCCTTCACCCCCGACTTGGCCACCCCCGTGTCCAAGATGAAGGAAACCGCCATTGCTAACGGTTGGCCTTTGGAAGTCAAGGTTGGTTTGATTGGCTCGTGTACCAACTCGTCGTACGAGGACATGACCAGAGCCGCCTCCATCATCGAGGACGCCGGTGCCCACGGTTTGAAGGCCAAGTCCATCTACACCGTGTCGCCCGGTTCCGAGCAGGTGAGAGCCACCATTGAGAGAGACGGTCAGTTGAAGACCTTTGAAGACTTTGGTGGTATCGTCATGGCCAACGCCTGTGGTCCATGTATCGGTCAATGGGACAGACAGGACATTAAGAAGGGTGACAAGAACACCATTGTGTCGTCTTTCAACAGAAACTTCACCTCCAGAAACGACGGTAACCCCGCCACCCACGCCTTTGTCGCCTCTCCCGAAATGACCACCGCCTACGCCATTGCCGGTACCTTGGCCTTCAACCCCCTCACCGATACCTTGAAGGATGCCGAAGGTAAGGAGTTCAAGTTGAAGGAGCCTCACGGTGTTGGTTTGCCCCCTAACGGCTACGATGCCGGTGAAAACACCTACCAGGCCCCACCTGCCGACAGAGCCTCCGTCAGCGTTGCCATTGCCCCAACCTCCGACAGATTGCAGAAGTTGACCCCATTCAAGCCATGGAACGGTAAGGACGCCGAAGGCTTGCCTATCTTGATCAAGGCCCTCGGTAAGACCACCACCGACCACATCTCGATGGCCGGTCCATGGTTGAAGTACCGTGGTCACTTGGAAAACATCTCCAACAACTACATGATTGGTGCCATCAACATCCAGAACGGTGAAGCCAACAACGTGCAAAACCACTACACTGGCAAGTACGACGGTGTTCCACAGACCGCCGCCGCCTACAGAGACGCTGGTAAGCCATGGGTTGTCATTGGTGACGAAAACTTTGGTGAAGGTTCTTCCAGAGAACACGCTGCCTTGGAACCAAGATTCTTGGGTGGTTTCGCCATCATCACCAAGTCATTTGCCCGTATCCACGAGACCAACTTGAAGAAACAAGGTTTGTTGCCATTGAACTTTGTCGACGTTGCTGACTACGACAAGATCAACTTTGACGACGAAGTCGACTTGCTCGGCTTGACCACCTTGGCCCCAGGCAAGAACGTTGTCTTGAGAGTGCACCCTAAGAACGGTGAAGTGTGGGAAACCGAATTGTCCCACACCTACAACTCTGAACAGATTGAATGGTTCAAGTACGGTTCCGCTTTGAACAAGATGGCCGCCGTTGCTGCTGAAAAGTAAGCTCATTGTCAATAGGGGAGGAAAGTACCGTGTCGGTGTCGTTGCTGCTCATTGTATTTTCTCGACTGTCTTGATTCCTATTATATTTATACTTTTATTTTATTTACTTTGCAAATATTTAATTTGATGTTTATTTGGCTGTTATTCATCGGTTGTTGAATTTCTATAGTATATACATCTTCATCTCGTTAGTATTGCATACGAAATACATATTCATGTTCTGAATCGGAAACTGAAACGAAAAAACGTGTCACGTGGATGATCCCACCCGTTACTCTCTGGTATAAGGCCCCGTTTCTGTCGTGCCGCTAACCATGTGACTTACGGTTAAACTTAGCATGTGTCTTAAGTATAGGAATACCAGTAAGCCTTTCGCAGCATAAAATAGATCCCTGTGTGTTTACCAATTGCCTAAATAGGAAGGCTAATTGCATAAATTTGCAAGCAAAAAAAAAAAAGGTTTTAACCAGTACTGCTACTTTTACCAGCCAGCTCTAATTGAAAGAGTGCATTAAATAAGTCCCATATATATATTAGACGGGCATTGCAGTATGCTGACATTTCGTCCCTATGGCACGGAAGAGTCGAAAGTCATCAGTGATTTATCACGATTTGATTTCGAGCAAGTGACCAGAAACAGATCTCGAAATACGACTCCCACGTCCATAGACGGTGAGGATAAAACCAGCGAGTACACACTAGACAGCATCATACCGTACTACAACACAAGGGTCGAAAGACCCCAGTATGGGTACCCCATCCCACAACAAAAGCAACAGAAAACCCTCCTAGAAATAGCCGAAGAACACGGCGATTTGTATCAGCCCAAGACGAGACCACAACCCCCGCCCAAAGAAGGCAAAGCGATGGGAAGATCCAAGTCCACTAAATCATTTGTGCCATATCCACCATCCGTATTTATGAGCTTACCCTACGAAAGAACCAAGTTCAACAATGAGCTACCTCCCGAGATGGAACCAGCAGATTATATAAACCAACAGAGCACACCAAATCCCAATTTAACCACGGACAACATAGAGGACGACATACAAAGCTTGAATGCAAAGCAAAAGCAACTTGAAGAAGACTTGGTTCATAGAGTCATGAATCATCCCTTATACTCTTTTCCCGGGAGCGAGCTAGGAATTCCAAAGTATGAAAATCGAGATGTCATCCTAACCATAAACGAAGTAATCTATGTAATTGAAATGATATTCAATATAATAGTTATAGTGCTAGCATCAATATTGTCCAATCAAGATCACAGAGTTTCTGCGGGAATATATCGTTTCTTCATAGCGGATGCCATTTTGTCAATGGTTGTCTGTTTCATGTTTATTGTCAACATCATCAATTTCGAAAAGAGAAACGGCACTTTCTACTGTTTGACAGCATTGTTGCTAAATATAGTTTCATTCATAATGGTGCTTTCATACATTATACCAAAAAGAGATTGTCAATTTCAATACATTTGCAACATAAGGTTAGCGTGCTCCTCCTTCATCATCCTTTCAACTTTCTTGTGGTTGTGCGACATGGTAGTGTTTTTAACAACCTTGTATATCTCAAGGCTCAACCTACTTGAAGATATCAATTTTGATTTCAGCAACAGAGGCTTCAGTTCCGGTGGATACAATAAGAATGTATCTCAAGAAACTTTGATCCATGACCCGACACCAGCTGAGATGCTTGAACGGGAGAAAGAAAAAGAACAATTAAAAGAATACTACCTTAATGAAAAAGGGGAAATGTACGAATTACTGGATGATTTGGAAAAGGCCCAACATAAAGATAAAAATAAGATATTAGTGTATACTTTCTAGTGCGCTTTGGCGGCAAAAAAATCATATACATTACTGCAAAAAAAAGGAAATACCCTTTTACTAAATTTGTAATAGATTTTCATGAAATACACCGACCTTGCCGCTGACTATGAAACTTTTTCTTAAAACATGGCCACTTTGGTTAATGTGGTGTGCTTTATTAGCTAACTCGTTAGTCATAAAGCCCCAATTGGAGTTAACGGGAGCGGCGTTAAAATTGACTATACAGGGACTCAGAGATACGAAACATAGGTTGGAATCAGAGTTACTGTTGTTAATGGCCCCTTTCAAGAACCAAGAAGCCTCTAGAACCACTCCAGTGATAGAAGAAAGTGATATTCCCATACCAATTATGGAAAATGAAGATTCTGGTGGGGAAATGGAGAAGGATGAAACAGAATCACGAGAGAATGTAGTAATGGAGAAGGACGATGGTGAAGAAGGAACAAGACTAGATGAAAATGAAACCAGAAGTCCCTTAGCTAAGGAAGAGACAAATTCGATTGAGGTGCCAGTTGAAGACACAGAAGACTTACTTATCCTTGCCAAAGATTTATTGAATTCAAAAATTTTTCAAAAGATAGGCTTGCAAAAATTAGTCGATGACGGCTACTTTTACAACTTCACGATAGGAAAAGATTTAATTCATAACAATTTACTAGTACCAAAGGAAAGCAAAAATTTGTTTCTTTTCAATACCAGCGATCCTTTGAGTATTCCTAAGAAAATGAAGAACAACTTTGCAAACTTCATTGATAAATCACCACCATTTACTTTACCAACATTTTTAAGCTTAGTTGATTACTTCTTAGTTGTCCCAAAGAGTTATCTTGAAAAAAACTTGGAAGACTATAACAAGATTGATTTCAACTCAATATATTCCAAAACAATCCTTACGACAACTACAGATAAATTGCCATTGTTTAGAAAGTGTATTAACGAAGGAAAACCATTGCTTGTATTTATGTTTAACGGTGCTGCCACTAATGACGGTTTGAACACCATTATGAATATCAAAAATTATTTGCCAATTAATGGACAGCTTACTAGTTTTTCTACATTCTTTGACACTTTTGCAAGAGATTGGATATCAAAAGTTAATTACGAAAGTCTAATCAGATCGGTTTTTTGCACCACAAATATGGAATCAATAGATGAAAGCTACTGTTTGAAAATCAAGGACAATAAATCGTTACACATTTTCTCGGCATTTCATGAGATTAGCGAATACATTGGCAGGAAAACTACGAAACATTCTAAAAGGATCAATAATGTTGTGAAAAGAGAAGAGAGATCTAACAACGAAGTAGAAAGTCAAGCTGTCAGGCAAATTCATAATAAGTTGAGTAATGTTGCTGACCACGTAACTGATGTTTCTTACGAATTATCAACAGATCCTAAAACTGTGTTTGGAAGATTGGATGATAAGTTGGATAGAAAGTTTGAATCAGCTATAGGCAAAGCAAATGATGTCCTTGGAAGGGCAGTTTCCAAAACTGATTTACTAAAGGAGAGGTTAGAAGCAAAAAAAGAGGATAAAAAAGAAGACTTGGATTTAACACGAATGTTACTAGACGAGAAAAAGGCCAATTTTGAGAATAAGCTTAAGGATTCTGTTCTTTCAAGGTGGAAGAAATATAAGTTTAAACCTCATATATTTGAAAAAGTTCAGCAACTACAATCAGAGGGAAAATATGATGACGAATATTATGAACAGTTGGTGCAGCAACTTGAGCAAGAAGAAACTCAATTGACTCAACACAACAAAGAGATAGAAAACGACCTAGAGCATGACTCTTCAGAAGAAATAGACAGATATTCCAATGATCTTGAACATGATTACATTAACAAAAGAGATACATTTTTTCAGATAGAACAAGAAAATCTAAAGCACAAACATGTTGATGGTGGTCTTGTTTTGCCATTGTCTTTAATCAGATTACAAGAAAGATTTATCGAATCGCCAAGAAGTAAGCGGTTCAGTCAAGTAGTATTTGATATAAGAGAGGATCCATCAATAAATGTGACCCACAGTTCAAGTTTGAAGCGCACTTTTTCTAAGCGAGACTCAATCTATAGCGACGACGCTGACTGTCAGAAGATCACATGGTACAATATTTTCCATTATAGCATATTTGGAAAGCCAAAATTCTGCCATTCACAATAGCTAATAATCACAATATTTAAAAGTGTATACATTGAAATTTTTAAGAAATATAAACGTAGAATACAGATTGATGAAACAAGAGTTAAAAAGAAACAGAGATAAAAAACAAACCCTAGACTTTGTATGGAGTATTTCACTGAATGGGGAGATAAAATAGATGGATGACGAAGTAAATTGTGTTAAATGCAAGGGACTAATAATCATGGGACTATTATATAAAGTTGGCACGGCTTCCATTGTGTGAGCCTTCGTAGCTTTGAGTGTTACTGTAGGAAGTGTTGGAAGCGTAAGGCTGTGAATTGGAGTTGTAGTTGTTTCTTGGGTTGTAACCGGCATTAAAACCAGTAGTTCCACCACCAATAGTTGAAGATGGTTGAGTTGGTTCAACATTTTCAAAATAATACGAGTTTCTGGCTGAGTCACCTCCATTGTTAGTTGAAGAGTTGTTGTTGTTGTTGAAGTTGAAATTCGAGTTAGACTTTGAATTTGAGGAGCTACTTCCGTTGAGAGGATGGCCCGATGGTCTTTGATACTCGTATTCATCATCGTATGTCGACTCTTCTTCGTATGGCTTACCACCAATATTGTTGGTGTTTGGACTACTAGCTTCGTCATCATCTTCTTCTAATGGGTTACCACCATGTTCATGACCTTTCATTGCAGTAGCTCCTAAAGCCATCAATTCTAAGTCCTCGTCAGCTTCATGACCTTCGCCTGGCTTGCCATCAAATCTTGGCAAAAATGAAACTCTATCATCTTTCATTGGTTTGTATCTTGTGTCTGGGTTCTTGTATACCAAGGCTAAGATACAAGTAACAATAGTGAAGATCAACAAGAACAAGGCAAAGACCGCATTCAAAACAAAGTAAACAACACCCATGACAGAACCAACAATATGTGGCTGTTGGAAGACGTAAGAGAAGAACATAAAGAATAAGGCATTGATAGTGTTGATGACGGCAACAGTGATATTGAAGGCATTGGTTCTCTTGTCCATGAAAGGTCTGATAACACAAACAGCCACACAGTAGAACAACTCAATCACAAACACAATGACCGATTGAACCTTCCCGTGTGTTTGCAACAAGGCAACAAAGATCGACTTCAAGAAGATATAAATCAAACTGATCAAGATGAAGTAATAACAATCTGCTCTAAATTGAACATAAAGGAAACCAAACTTGTTTAAGAAGTTGGCATCACCGAACAAAAGGTAAGCTGGGTTGTGGAAATTCTTAACCGATCTTCTCCCAAACAAAATGACTCTGGCAGTAGCCTGGAACAATAAGACTACTACAAACACAACCAAGAAGGCTGCAACAACAACCGAACCACTCGAGTCACGTTCCCACAATTGCCAAACACACATCACCACAAGTTGGGGGAAAGCCAATATCAACAAACGGTACAAAGAACCCTTGATGATCAAAGACCACTGTTTTCTGTACTCGCCGAATTTTCCTTCGTTCATGATCTTGGCACGGGTCAAAATTTCAATTACAGCCTTGAACAAACCCAAACAGACAACCATAACAAAGGCGAAGAATAACAAGAAGATGATCGTGGTCATGAACAAACTGGTTATTTCAATACCAGCCAAATAAGCAACTCTTTGGATACCTCTCAACACCAAGATTCTCGTACCAATATCACCCTTTTCGTTGGTGGTATACAATTCTGGGTCTAATGAGTCTGTGTAGCCGAAATCCTCGGAGTCAAGACTGATAGCACGTTTTGCCAAGCTGACAACATCCAGCGTGAATGGCTGAGTCATCTCGTTCAAGAACTCTATAGAACGCTTGACCTTCTTCTGCACTGAGATGGATAAATAATTAGCGTTCAAAATGTCGGTGGGGGTACCACCGGTGGACTGGATGTACCAGTTGGCAATATCCTGGACAAAACCAACTCTGACAATACCAACGGACCACATAAAGTTCTGGGCCCAGGCTGCAGCGATGGGAGGTACTTTGGCCACAGCCATCATGGCGGTGATGGCTAAGGACTGGAAGTAGATAAACAACGACATCGAATTGGATGCAATGTGTGCAGCAGTGTTGGAGTGGCCGATAACAGAAACCACACCCGAGGTGATAACACCCAAGCCAGCAATGGCAGCAATAGGCCAGGCAGCGTATTTGGTCTGCACTGTCTTCCCGTTGGTCACGGATGCTTCTACACAGGCGTATGCTTCATAGTTATCCAAGTCATAGATTAACACCCTGACAGTGGCATCCAAGTTAGGGATACCATAAGCGACACCAGGGATCATCTTGGTAATTGAGTCCGATACCGTGTACTGAGAAGACAAGTCCAAGTGACCCGAGGTCATGGGACACACCTCGTCATAGTTGATGTCACACAAAGAGATGTTCTTGGTGATGGCATTGATGCCGTAGGCAATCAACTGGACATATGCACCGACCTTTGCGTTGATGTTGGACAAGGCAGTCACATCAAAGTAGACAGTGTTGTTGTGTGGGTAAAACTCGACATCGAAGAAAGAAGACGTGAACTGGGAGTTGTCCATACACGTCAACAAGGAGGACGATTTAAGGTAGGACAAAGCGGCGACGGAGCTGAAAAAGTGTATGAGTGCAGCAGCAAGCACTATGGGGTAGTTGAATCTCATTGTGTGGGTGTTATGAGGATGTGGAGATGAGCGATATGGAAGATGAGAGGAGCGTGAAAAGCAGCAAATACAACCAGAAAGCGTCGGTCTGACAAGTCACACAGCAGATTGGCGGTAGTAACAGGCTGGTTCAAGTGATAAAACAGATGGTGTCTACCAGAAAATGGTATGTTTTCAGCTAACAGCGTATAGCAGGCTATGGCAAGATCAGAAAATGCTTGTAAGATTAACAACTAGCGAGCGAGACAGGCAACTTTTTGCAAAAAAATGTAACTCTATCGAGAACGCACAGTTACACAGCTGGAGCAGCAGTACGACTATGATACTGGCGATATACTTTGGGGCAGTGCTAGTATAACCAATGTGGATACGGTGTAATTCCTAGTGTGTGTGGAAAACGACACAGAAAAATTGATTTGGTCGGCGCACGCCAGCACCCTCGAAAAAGAAACTTGGCTAGGCACAAGAAAAACAACGATTACGTAACCACAGACACTCCCACCTCACACGCCCAGGCTTAACCACCGGACCACTGCAGCATCCGATGGGCTCAGAAACATGCCGCTGCAGCAAACGCGGGACTTGTTGCTGGCAAGCCCTTTTGCTGTTTTGGTGTCTCTACACGGGCCATGTTGGTTTCATCCCTTTGCGGCTGCAATGTGGCCCAAACCGGAGCGGTGTGTTTAAAAATAGAATGTGCAGGAACAGTCTTCACAGACCTTTACGAATCAAGTCTAGCTTAAATTTGGGCTGTGTGCAGGAGCATCTCTCCGTGACGTCAGTGCCCAGTGGTGACTCCACCGAGTGTGTGATAAGCCCGGTCACTTTTTGCAGCACGTCATACTCGGGCTTGTCTAAATATAGTAACACGTACATTGTCTAAATAATAACGTCTCTAGTAGGGAATGCCGTTGGTGAGTCTCTGGAATTCGTCGTATCCCTTGGTGTAGAAACTCTCCATCGACTTCTTGATCAATCCGCGGAAGAACTGGCCAGCCTCCTTCTCGGTTTTACCAGGCACAAACCGCTGTCTCAACTTCTTGACTGTAGTGTCCTTGAAACAGGGCAAGCCACTCTCCAACATCGGGTTCACGCACCGCACAATGGTCTCCATGTACGGACGGCATGCCAAGTACCCCTTGACACACAACTCTTCGAACCATTTGAACGCCTGAGTATCGTCTCTTCCCCCCAACACCAAGATCATCTCGTGCGTCAACTTGAAAGGTGCCACTTCGAACTTGACTCCACCAGGAACAATGTCAAAGCAGAACCCGAAATCAATGTGCAAAATGTGACCCTGGTCATCGTACATAATGTTACCATTGTGACGATCCTTAAACTGCAACAAGTACGAGATAATCGAGTAAGCCGCAAGTGACTTGATCAAGTTGTTTCTGGCCTGCTGGAACTCAATCGAGTTTTCCGGCCCAAACTTGGTGATAAAGTATTCGTACAACCCGTTGACAGCCTCTCTACCTAACATATCTCTACTGGTAGAGTTGGGCAAAACGTCGATCACACCACATCCAGGCGCGGTGGCAGTTACTCGGTAGGGGAATACGTAGAGATCGAGACCGGCATTCATCCAAATGGTTCTGAACACAGATATCAATTGCAACGCCAACACATCTTGTCTACAGTCATCACCAACCTTGAAGATAGCACTCTGCCACTTCTCAATCGGTATGATAGTAGTCTCTCCGTACTCATCAATCTCTTGAAGCTCCTTTTTGATCTTGAACGTAGCCATGAATGGGGCTTTGGCATGCGATTGCAAAGGCTTACCCGATTTTCTGTTGATGTCAATAACCGTACCATCCGGATTACTGGGCAAATAAACACCAGGCTTGACTTTGATCTTGAACATCTCTTCATCGATCTTCTCCTTCTTTTCTGCCTTTGTCTTCTTGATATATGGTTTCAATTTACCCGAAATCGACGTTACTTCTGAAAAGAATCCAAATTCCCTTTCATAGAACTTCAAGTCTCTGTCATTGAAACTAGATGTCATCTTGGATTGGATTCTGTCTAAGATTGGTTTGATCGAGTCAGGTTCCTGACTTTCATCATCTTTGTAACTATTTGCCAACATGTTCCAGATAATTTGGTGAGCGAACAATTGGGATACTTTAGCAGTTTCCAAAATGAATCTTTCAACATACCCCTTGGCATCGAATCTCAAACTCTGCACAATTTGAGGAACATAGAAGAAAGTCAAGTTTACATCATGACTCTCCAATGATCTCATGTTGTACTGTAAGACGTAAGGATTATTACCAAATGGTGGCAAGAATAAAGTAATACAATCAATTGGTGATAATGGGTCCCAGAACAATAAATGGTAGTGTGGTTGCACATTACTTTCCGCGTCAATACCGATATAATACTGGACTGCATCAGGATAATGAATAGCTGCTAAAGTATTGTTCGCAATTAAAGACTGCAAAGTGATATCTAAGTTTTTAATTTTGTATCTCAAAGATAAATTGATGGCCAAAATAGGATCGATATTATAACTTCTTGTCAAAACAGTAGAAGTGATTTGTGATTGGTTAGTGATAAAGGAGCCCTTGGTCTCAATTGAATAGTTTAATGGATCCAACCATACAGAAATCTTTGCTATCTCGTCATCTAAAAAGTACAACAAAATTGTCTTTTTGTATGACAATGGCTCAGACTTATAAGTTGGTGATTGCCCAACTAATTTAGCCACATCTTTCAATAAACCGTAATCACCCTTGATCTTAAGTAAATTGCTGCCATAAGGATAGTTAGCACGTCCTCTGAACCACGATAACGCGGCATCAAATATAAGCTCAGTTAAATACAATACACTTCTGGATCCCAACTTATTGTGGTAGCCTAGAACATCGAATGAAAATTTAATCAACTCAAATCTGACAAATCTCGAAAATGGGTGCAAACTTGCTGTAACCAAGTTTTTCAACCCAGTCTCGATGAATCTCGTGAACAACTTAAGTAAGTGGTCACTTTGGTTCAATGTAGCCTCAAAATTGGATGAGAAGAGCTTGATCAAATGATAGTGAATTTCAAAGGATCTTTCGGTCACTTGTGCTAACTTATTGACAGTTTTTCTATCACTTGGAGAATACTCCATTTTAGAAAATTCGGGATTTTCAATGTCATAAGCAGCGGAAAACAATCCCTTCTTCATTTCAATGGAGGTTTCCCACTTTTTGGCTATTTCACTCAACAATAAAACAGATGACTGTGGTCTATCTTTCATAATGGTAAACCATATTCCAATAGCAATATTCATCACCGTAGTGTCAAAGAGCATGAAAGGAATTTCCACCAAGTATCTCAAAGTTTCTGCTTCACTTTGTTCGTGTAATAATGTAAATCCAGCGATATCAGTTAACAACTTTGTGTATCCATCCTGGTCATCATGAGAAACAGATCTAGTGGATAAATCTTTCTTGAATTCGTTGACTCTGGTCCTGATGCTATATAAGTCATCCGAATTACTTGACTTCCCACTATCTTTCAAATCACTCACAAAGGTACTTCTCCAACTCAACTGAGAAACAAATGAAGGCAAAGTATTGACTTCACGTGCAGTAACACGGGACATAGAGGAGAGCTCTCTATCGTTTCCTAATATACTACCAGCCATTTCTAAAGCAAAAGAAACACCATACTGAATCTTTCTGTAAGACTGTAAACCATTTGGATCCGTGACATAAGTTTGAATCAAACTCTTCACATCAACATTACTCTTGATTAAAACCAATTTAACCCAGTGCTTAGATTTTTCATTAAACCTCTTAAACGTCTCATCTCTCCAGGTATATGAATCACTCAATAATAACTTGATACCAGTTCTATCAGTTATGTATGACGTTGTTGGCTCGTACTGATTGGTTTCAGCATCTACTATACTGTCAAATAACAAGGTCAATAAGTCAAATAACGAAAACAAACTTCTACTGTGGCATAATGATGAGGGCACCTTGTTGATCAATAAATCACAACATTGGATAGCTGCATCTTGTAAGTCCTCTAATCTGTGACAGCACAAAGCCAACATGTTCGTTAACTGTTCCGAAATATTTTCTGAACTAAATTGGTTATTGGCACCGTTATTGACAAGAATGATATAATCGCGAACGATTTTAAACGCAATATAACCAATGTATTTGTCAACACCACTTGTTTTGATCGATGGGTCTGAGTAGTAGTGTAGAATAGTGGAACAATCGCCTGATTTGACTCTTAGTGACTCTACAAATACTGTCGCTGCTAAGAACATCAACTTTTGATACGACATAGTTCTGTGTACTTCGAAGATATCACCAATGATATGTCTGTGGTCCTTGACATTGCTATTAGATGAACCTCTTCTTAATACAGTGTTTAATTCCAAGGTGGTCTCAGTTCTATCCCACGACAATTCTGAAGCTAATGGTGGAGAATTGTAGGCAATACGTTCCAACTCTTTAATATGGCGCTTAGAGTTGGGTGCATTAATGGAGTAACCGTGAACTACCATATTAAACCAGATGTTTCTGAATAAGTTAATTGTTTCGGTATTTTTAATCTCCAAAGGCTTTTCACTTTTGTTAATATCAGGTAACAATTCTGCCAATGGTTTCAAGTAAATAGCAATCTGATCACCGATTTCACTGATCTCATTGTGAGATCTGTGATGATCTAACACTTGCACATCACCGCGTGATATGATGGCCTGTAAGATATCGTGCAAATAAACCACAAATAATGGGTTCTCAGGCTTCAACTTGTGCGATAAGGAAACTCTTGCATTGGTCAAGTTAGTAAGCAAGTGATGGTTTTTCTTCTCCAAAGCCTCCAATGACAATCGGTTCAATAATCTCAGTAAAATAATAAATTCACGTTCGGGTAAAAATGGAGCACAGCTTACCAAACCTTTTAATAACAACTCTCCAATAGGAGAATCAACTTTGGTTATTTTTTGCGATAAAATGGTGACTGCCAAAGTAGGAATAGTGTCATCGTCACAAGCTTGGGAAATCTCAATCACAGCAGAAACGGCATTCTGGCACACCTTATTGTAATCGTTTTCATCGTATTCACCAGCTATGCTTCGAATTGATAGATTGGATCTGCTGCCATTAGTAGGGAACGATGAGGTAGAAGATACTCTTGGGATTGATAAGTGCTCAGCACCATTAGCGCTGTTTCCACTACTGCTGGAAGTAGCTCCATTTTTATATTGGGGTGGACCAAGTTTCCTAATCGAGTTACGTGATTGCAACTGCAACCCGTCATTACCAACGAAGACCAAGTTAGTTAACGCATAAATAGTGGTCACAATAGAGTCCTGAGTAAGCACTTTAGAAGCTAACCCAACACATTTAGATGCTTCTATACTGTAATTGGCTTCAACCCTAGGATTGGCAATAAGTGAGGTGAACCCTCTAGTCAAGGATGGGCCCACTTTATCGTCTTTGAATACTAACAATGCACCCAATTGAAGAACACTTAAACCTAATTCCGGGTCTAACATCACCTGCTTTATTTGAAGGCAGTTTTTAAAGAACTTCTTAGCAATGTTGAGGTCTACGATATCAGTGAACATACCACAGCTGAGAACCTCGATGTTGTGAGCTTTGGCTAAATAACCGTTCTTAAGTCTCTCATAACTAGAGTAAACAATGTAAGTTTCTCCCCTGTCAAGGAACTCCATTTTGGAAATGGCATTGTGGGATAATGTCTTGATTATCTCCATGTTCTGGGGCGATATATCGAGCTCCTTGCTTTGATTCAAGCTACCATCTTCCTGACTGTCAGCATCCAAATATTCCGTAGATGCTTTATCGAGAATATAGTTCAACAAAGGCTTTTCTTTGTTCCCAATAATCGAGTTCAAGATCGACGACATCAAAAAACTGAGACGTTCAATGTAGTAGATGGGTGAGAAGCTCTTCATATATCTGTGGTCCAACAAATCCGTATAGTCATTGTCCTCCTTAAATACTGCATTCGAATAAAACTCAACGTCGTTCAAAAATTCCACATTGTCGATGCATGTGTCCAAAGTGGAGAAGAGTTTGAATGATTTTGGTGACTGGATCAAAACGTCGGCATTCTTGGTCAAACCATCAATGTACCCCAAAATTGTAAAGAAATCAGTGAGTTCTCTTTCGTCATAAGCCTTGCTGAAGAACTTGTCGGTAAATGCCGTGAAAACTTCCAAGACATCACTTTCAAAAAGTCGATTGAACTGTCTCGAAATGTTACAGAGCGCAGTGGTCAAGTGCTGCGCGAGATTCTCCCACGGAGATACAAGATCCGATCTAGCTGCAATGGAGTGGCTGAACTTCTGGTGCTGCAAATCAAGCAAGTAGTGTCTGAATTTTTTCACTAACACCTTTGCCTGGGAAGAGAATTTGAGTTCGGCGGTGGATTCACAAAGAGCCAACAACACTTCGTATTCCCGTGGAGAAATAACACCCAAGGCCAAATCCTTATCGTCGGTGTCAGTCTCCTTGCTAGTACACGACACTATCTGGTTGAAATCTTGGGCAGAAACATCGTTCGGTTCGTTTTCCAGTTCGGTAAGCTGCTGTACCGATAATTTGGCTAACTTTTTAAGCGATTCTGCTCTGATCGAGCCTCGTGCAATGCCGTTGTAATCCATTTTTGAGGTACAAGCAGACAATTGCCGGTGAATGCGTTATTTTCCGTCTGTAGTAACAATACTATGGTGCTTATAAGCAATAATAGCCAGTTACAGACCTGTTACTGTGAAGAAAGTAGGGCAGTGCTGGAATGTCAGTATAGAATCGTCATTAGGAGAAAATTACGGGTATCGATTCCTGCACGTAGCACATTTTTTCGTGCGAGTGTGATTTTTCAACTGTTTGCCCAAAATAGGAAATTTGGGGAAGGATTTTACAGCTAATAACAGGGCCCCCTACAATTACAATATATCCACGGAATGTATTGGACAAGATACAGCAAGTCTATAGATATCAACAGGTATAAAGTGAAAAAAAAATTTTAAAAAAAAAAAGCGGCAACAGTGAGTTAAGGTGGTTTATCTAGACTCTGGAATCGTATGAGTGCACCCAACAGCGACTTTAGATTATCCCTAATATACAGAAACCAGACGGGGTGTATCTCGTCTGGACACGATGCAGATGACGTATATGATACAATGAATTAAAATGACAAGAATAAATGAATCATCCCTGAATCTTTTTCTGTCGTGAATCATTACTAGCATTGACTTTCTCTCGCTTACGAGTAAGTTTCAATCAATGTGTCTCTCAAGTTACCAGAAATGGCATCTGGCTGAGCATCTTGCAATCTGAAGATCGACTCTATCACTGATAATTCTGGTGCAGTAGTGTCTAAACCGGCCACGGCTAACCAGTCATTGACCACCATACCAGCACCCACCACAGAGGAACCTCTGTTGACCGTACCAGCCACTAATGGAACCTGTAACAATGATGATAATTCTTCTTGGTCCTGGATAGAGGTCTGGGGATGCACAATACCACCCTGGTTGGATAAGGAACAGTATGAACCAACCAACACGTTACCAGCAATGGTTTGACGGAAAACTTCTACACCCAACACATCGGCAATCAACTCTTCGGTTTCTCTTTCAATATCTGGATGCACCAAGGCGACGTAATCGTTACAGCAGATGACGTTACCTAAAGCAGATAATCTTTCTTCTACTCTCTGGATCTTGACCGAGTCTGGCAAAGAGTTTCTTAAATGCATTAATTCTTGATCAGTGGTTTGGGTGGGAACCAACAAACCACGTCTGTTACCGGCGGTCATTCTTCCCACTATTCTGGTACCAGCAATAGTGGTGTGGACAATAGGTATAACATCACCTAATTCAGCTTCGAATGCTGAGTAAAAGTTCTCTGATCCACCCACAGCAACCAAACTGTATGAGTTGGTCAACTTGGAAAAGACACCAACCTCGTTGGAGTTCTCGAATTGTGTTCTACTAGCCATCTTTCAAAATATACTGTCTATGGTATATGTAGTGTAAGTTTGCTGCTATGTAAGAGACATTCGAAAAATTGGAGAGAAAATTTTTGGAGATGAGTAACTTTCTAAAAAATATGTGACTGCATACAATACCTCACTTTAGCTAAAGGCACAGTATAAACCATCCAGACGCTCTCTATTTGATAGTCTGGACAAGGGTCAGAATCAACAAGGACATCTACTTCCATATATAATGTAGAGCAGTTCCTCAATTCACCCATTCAGCGGGAGAAGCATATATCTGAAAGTGACACGTGTTTGTGTTCACGTGACCTGCTATGTACCGGTCTTAGTAGTATTCAATACATTTGCTACTCTACATTTGCAATCTGACATAATCCTTTTATTACTCTCATATAACAAATATCCTATAAACAATATTTCTTTTTAATATCCTACTGAATTCGGATCTGCGATGTTATCTCTCGAAATAAAACCCGTTTAGTCGAGACCCGGAGTACTCAACTGATCAAAATCGTCGCCAGTGAACTCTTCATCCTCGTCATCAGTATCCTTCCAGTCTTCGACATCAACATCCATGTCAACATCATCAGCTTCATGGTTAGGTAATACTTCCAAGCCCTTTTCACCAACAGTGACTTCTGCAGTTTCCTTGTCTTTGATCTGGCCCTTCAATAACAATATGGCAAGACGATTCAATAATTCTTGTTGAATCAATCTGTTTAATGGTCTAGCACCTAAGTCAGCCGAGTAACCATGAGTACATAAGTATTGAATAGCAGCCTCGTCGATATCCAATTTGATTGATTTGCCGTTGGCAGCAAACCTCTTCTCTATCTCGTCTAATCTGATCTTGACAATCTTTGCAATGGCCTTTCTGGACAATCTGTTGAAAATAACAGTTGACGAGATTCTGTTCAAAAATTCGGGCCTGAAGTGAGCCCGGACTGCACCCATCACCAACTGCTTCGTCTCTGGCGAGATCTTGGACGATTTTGCTGCATTCACGTATTCGGCACCGAGGTTAGATGTCATGATGATTATGGCGTTGGAACAGTTGATCACTTTACCTTGAGACGATGTGACTCTTCCATCATCTAAAATCTGCAATAATACTGTCAATACTTCGGGAGCAGCCTTTTCGACCTCATCAAACAATAAAACTGAGTATGGTCTTCTCAACAATGCCTCGGTCAATATACCACCCTCTTCGTAACCAACATAACCTGGTGCAGCACCTAACAATTTGGAGGCAGACCATTTGTCGC
The DNA here is from genome assembly GCA_030578435.1 of Scheffersomyces lignicola. Lineage (NCBI taxonomy): Eukaryota > Fungi > Ascomycota > Pichiomycetes > Serinales > Debaryomycetaceae > Scheffersomyces > Scheffersomyces lignicola. The sequence goes on along the minus strand of JAJMRV010000005.1, from coordinate 533,276 downwards.
CTAACTCCGAACAATCGATTCTTATCATAGCCTTCTCATCTGCAAATAAGAAACCTGCCACTTTCTTGGCCAACTCGGTCTTACCAGAACCTGATAAACCTAAGAATAAGAATGAAGCTGGCTGGTTAGGGTTTGCTAAACCGGATCTGGTTAATCTGACTGCGTTGGAAACTGCCTTAATGGCTTCAGATTGCCCGACAACACCAGCAGCTAATTCACTTTCCATATTGATTAACTTTGAGTTTTCAGCCTGTGTCAACTTGGTAACTGGGATACCAGTCAATCTGGCGGCAGTCTCGGCAACCTGCTCTGAGCCAACAGCATTCCTCAATAACATATCTGGACCACTGGAAGCTTCTTCTTCTGCTACTTTCTCTTCTAATTCCAGAATCTGTTTCTGGACATCTGGAATTGCAAAATATCTCAAATCAGCTGCAGTACCAGTGTCATGTCTTCTCTCGGCATCCTGAGCCTTGATTTCTAATTCATCCAACTTTCTCTTAGCAGTAATTAACAAATCGTGAGAAGCCTTTTCTTGACTGAATCTTTCTCTCAATGGAGCAATTTGTTCTTCGAGTTCGGCCCTCTTTCTCTTAGCCAATTCCAATCTATCCTTAGAATTGGCATCGGCCTCGACATCTCTTTGCAAGGCATTGATCTCGACTTCGACTAAATGCAATTGTCTCTCTAAGTTGTCCAACTCCTCTGGTTTAGAGTCTCTGGCAACTGCTACTGCTGCAGCAGTCTCATCAATTAAATCAACCGCTGAATCAGGTAAGCTTCTGTAGGTCAAGTATCTGGATGCTAACCGGGCAGCTGTGACCAAAGCGCTATCAAGGATTCTTACTCCGTGATGAATTTCGTATCTGGGCTGAATACCTCTTAAAATGGCTATGGTTTCATTGACAGTGGCAGCTGGAACATCAATCTTCTGGAATCTTCTTTCAAATGCACCATCCTTCGAAATGTACTTTCTGTATTCGGAGAAAGTGGTAGCACCTATACAATGTAAGGTACCTCTGGCCAACATTGGCTTTAATAAGTTGGCAGCGTCTGACTTACCATCGCCCATCAACATGTGGATTTCGTCGATGAAAAGAATTATAAACTCCTTGGATTGTTCTATCTCATTTAAGACTCCCTTTATTCTCTCTTCGAACTCACCCTTGTATTTAGCACCGGCAGTTAATGCACCCAAGTCTAATGCAAATAACCTTGAGTTAGCTAAAACATTGGGCACATCCCCATCAATAATTCTCTGGGCTACGCCTTCCACAATGGAGGTCTTACCTACACCAGCATCACCAATCAAAACCGAATTCGATTTAGTTCTTCTGGCCAACACTCTGATAACCCTTCTGATTTCCTCTTCTCTACCAATAACAGGGTCAATTTTACCTTCTCTTGCCTTTTCGGTCAAGTCCTCACAGTATTTATTCAAAAATTCGTAATTGGACGAAGAATCTGCTTGTCTGGAATCAATTCTCTGGCTACCTCTTAAGGCTATGGCCTGGGTCTTCAAGGTGTCTGCCTTGACACCTGCTTCCTTAAGTATGTCTTTGATCGATTGGTCATCCAATAATGCTAATAATATATGATCCTGTGCCACAAAACTGTCTTTTTGTTGAGCTTTGATTTTCACTGCGTTTTGCAATACCTGACCAGTAGCATAACTCATTCTTATATCCTCTGGTAACGGAGCTGGTGACTGGGATGGTAGCCGCACCAAATGCTTGTTGACTGTTCTTTCAAATACAGGCCACTCAAACCGAGCCTTCTCGATAAGTGTCTTCAAGTAGGATACCGAATTCTGCTCGTCATCAGTAGGAAGCATAGCAGCTAAGAAGTGAAGAGGAACAATTTGGGCATTGGAATTGTCCTTTGCGAGTTGTGAAGCATTGTTAATAATCTTCAATGCGTTGTCTGTGAATTGTGATTCATCCATAGTGACTTTTGTATGTTTGCTATGAAGCAAAAGAAAGCAATGTCAAATAAGCTTTGTTGTGGTAGAAGTCACCCAATATATATGGTTTGGATCATGGCCTTAAATTGCTGGACCTGCATATACTTTTTGCCATTTTCGAGATTGGCCTCGAACTTTCCAGAACAAGATGAGTTGCTTATGTAATCGATTATATAAGCGTTGAGCGTTTAGATGCAAAAATGGCTCTTGCGGCTGACACAACTCGGTCAATAAGTAGTGGAGGGAAGAAGAAACCTGGTGTCCGTTGTTCAAATGCAGATAAATCACAGATATATATATATTCTTATATACATTTGTATCTGCTTACACTTGCCTCGAATTATATTGATTTAACCAGCTTTATTGAATTAGTGTGATTAAATCACTCCCTATCTCTATGTGAAGAGCCGTTTAATGACCATTAATCAAGTGCGAGTCCTCTCAAACACAAGTTAAAACCCAAATTCATTTATATATTAATTGTTCGATCAGATAAGGGTGGTCTCCTTAGAGACTTCTATTTTTGGCTTGTCCAAGAGCCATTATTATTGTCCTTTACGTAATAGTCTGGTCTCGTGAAATTTTTTGATAAAAGCCACCTAAAAAAAAAAGTCGGGTACCAATTCCCATACAAAAAACCGAATATACCCGCATAACTCGTACCGAACGACAAAAATTTATGTGCGCGCTACCAAGTACGCACATAAAAGATGCACAAAGCAATTAATTATTATATTTATGAAATTATAACCCCCAGTTGTTGGCTTTGAAAAGAGAAAATTTTTATCAGATGGAAGTTATCTGATTAAAATCAGTAAAACAAAGCCTTAGTGGTTGTCCGTGACAGGCTTTGCTTCTGATTTGCCAGTTTTGGGTCTAGCTTGGCTTACTGCAATCTTATAAATAATTTGGAATATTCCCTGGCTTAAATTATCTTTGTTTCTTTTCAATAAGAATCACTTCACCTTTTGTTTATCCCTTAGACTTAATTAAAAGAGAAATTGCATGCCATCCTTTGCTACAATAAGATCGAGACTTAAATGGGGAATTATACCCAAACGAAGAGTTGTGGATGAAGATGAATACGGAAACTTTATCTATGAAAAGGAAGACTTGGTCTCGTCTTTGCCTGCAATTTCCATTTTGATTGAAAAGAATAAAGGGAAACAAAATGAAGAAGCTGAAATAACTAAGACAGATTCTGAATCATTTTCTAGCTCATCCGTACAGTATGAGTATCGTGATGAAAAAGGAAGAAAATGGTGGAAGTTCTTTGACGAATATGAGTATAGAATCACCAGAGAAGAAAAGAAGAAACAGAAATGGTTCAAGTATTTTAATGAAGAGGATACACCAGAAGAGAGAAGACTTATAGTGAAATTGGATATTTTATTGACGCTTTACTCTGTTGCTGTCTATTTGGTCAAATACCTTGATCAAGCAAACATCAACAGTGCCTATGTTGGTGGTTTGAAGGAAGCCATTGGTATGAAAGGTAATAATTTAGTTCTTGCACAAACTTATTTTTCCATTGGTAATGCAGTTTTTCAGTTGCCATTCATTTATGTGCTCTATGGTTTACCACTTAATTACATTCTCCCATCGATGGATATTTGCTGGTCAATTTTCACATTGCTAACTTTCAAAGTTAGAAACTTTGAACAATTCAAGATAATGAGATTTTTTATTGGTAGCTTTGAAGCAGGCACTTATATTTCCTATCACAGCTTATTTGCTTCGTGGTATAAGTCTTCAAACAATGAAGCCATAAGAAGAGCCTCGTGCTTTTACTTGGGACAATTTTTAGGGAGCATGTCGTCTGGTTTGATTTCTGGTTCCATTGAAAGAACCTTGGCTGGCTATAGAGGTTTAGAAGCATGGCAGTGGATTTTTATTGTTGATGGTATTGTTTCAATGGTAGTTGGTTGTTTTGGATACTTTGTTTTGCCAGGCACACCAACTGATTGTTACAGCTTATTCTTAACTGATGATGAAATTAGGTTAGCAAGGAAAAGAATGCTAAAGGATCAAAAACATCACAGATCTAGACATGAAGTATTTAAACAATTTTTCGATTGGGATATTTGGAAGTCTATATTCACCAACTGGAAAATCTACAATTTGATTCTTTTGAATGTTTTTTGCTGGAATAACAATAGTGGTACTTCGGGTGCATACGCCTTGTGGTTAAAATCATTGAAAAATGAAAATGGGGAACAAAAATATCAACAAGGAAGATTACAAGATTTGACAGCATTGACTCCTGCTCTCGGGCTTATTTGGTTAACTATGACTTGTTTTATTGGTGACTTCTTTAAGAGTCGATGGTTGGCTTTGGTTTTTTCTCAGGTTTTTAACGTATTAGGCAATTCTATCCTAGCTGTGTGGTACGTTCCCCAAAGGCTCAAATGGTTTGCTTGGTGTTTGCAATATTGGGGATGGTCAGCCAGTCCCATTGTATATGCATGGCAGGGTGATATCTGTCGTAATGACATCAGATCGAGAGAGTTTTCCTTAACGCTTATGAATCTTATAGCTCATAAATCCACTGCTTGGATCCCGTTGTTGGTTTGGCCAACAGTGGAAGCTCCCAGATACCCAAGAGGTTATGCTTTTACTGCCGCCTGTTCAGCAGGTTTAATTGTGTGGACATTTATAATATTGTACTTCTATAAACGAGACGAAAGAAGAAATGCAAAGGCTAATGGAATCATAATTTACAACTCAGAAATTGATCAAGATTTTATCCCTGATACGGCAATGAATGTGAATGAAAATAATGATAATAATGAAAAAGATGAAAAAGACGATTGAATAGATTTAGAGATTAGATTAGAAGTTATAGTAGTAATTTGTTATTGATTTTTGCAACATTTTTTCTTGATTTTTCCGCTAAGTTTTGGCAAAATACGCAGAACTTCAAGGCTAATGAGACACTAGCCTAAGACTTTTTGTAAAAATACGACAAACATGATGATTCAGAGCTCAGATATGTTATAATAAGTCTTTGGAGAATAATCTAGGGCCTCTTTTTTTCTCTATATTCTTCATATATTTGATGTTCTAGATGAACAAGCATATAAGGAGTCAGAAACAATTTCTCTCATATCCGAGAAAAATCATGTGAAAAATATCACGTGAAAGAAACAACACACTTTATATATGTGTGAAGTAGTTTTTTTCTCGTAAATTCGCCTTTATGGCCAAGTTGGTAAGGCACCTCACTAGTAATGAGGAGATCGTCAGTTCGAATCTGGCTGAAGGCATTTTTTTTGCATACAGTTGTTTCAAATATTAGCGCTTGTTACTAGCTTTTTTTGGTAGTAGTATAAACAGTAATGACTGTACCGTCTACATGGAGTTATTAAAGCAATATTCCAGCGATTCTTCTGACGACGAGCAAGATAATATATCGCAGGATTCGACAGCAAAACAAGACACAGCAGTTACAGAAGAAGAGGCAGAGATTGAAGATCACAGTTACTTACCCAGTACATTTATACCCTTTCTGCAAAACTACACTCAGCATCAAATGGACAAGATCGGGTGTTTCTTGTATCTACCGTGGCGACCTCACTTGAAGACAATAACGCATTTGAATCGTGAGACTTCAAATGTGATACGCCAGATCCCGTTTCTTCAGAACAACTTTAAGTTCCAGAGTACCAACGTATACCCACAGTTCGTGAAGTATCACATCAGCGTGCTAAATAACTTCAACATTGAAAGCTACCAATATAAGCAATTCAAGGCTGACTTGCGCAATGTCATCTCGAGTGTGCCAATAGACCCCAGATTGATTGGTCCCAACAAAGAAGAGCAGCTCCACAAGCAAGGGCTCAACGCCCTCATATTCCAACAGATAGCAGAAACCAGGGACGACAAGTACGTAAACTTGAGGCTCCGGCCACAGATTTCGGCATTTGCTAGCTACACATCCAACAAGATGTTTTTGGGAGCAGCTATAGACTCGTCGTATCTTGGCACTGATTCTTTTCTCACATCACTCACCTCCAGCGTCAGGGACTTGGTGACCGACCAGTACGGCGAACTGATCTCCAAGGTCCGGGACGTGCACGAGACTAAAATCCACGCCCACATCAGCTTGCAAATTGGTGATCCTGTAGACACTAACTTTATGATAACTGATGAAGATGTACGGCAGCTCAATAGAGAATTAGCACACATTGAAGTAGACTTTAGTGAGGTGGAGGTTGGTGTGAGAGAGGTGCAGTTGATAGAGCTCAAGTTCAACAAGGCGGTGACGGGATATCCGCTCACTGTGACCAAGTACTTGTAAGTTATTATGGTACAATCCTGTTATAGCCAGACTTAGCATGGAAACTGTAGCGGTGCCCAATTCTAATGAAGCATGTCCTGTGCTAGCTGCAGCGGTAGGTAACCAATTGTAGCGCCCAGTGTTTCCACTATATTGCTACATAGAGCTGCGGTAGCGTTACCTAGAACTGGTATAACAGTGTGCATATTACTCTAGCACTCACCAGCTCCAGCGCTTATACATGTGCTGTAGCACTACATATAAGTGTGGTAGCACTACATAGAACTGCTGTAGCACTACACATATATACGCTAGCACTCATCTACTCTAGCGCTTATACATCCGCTGTAGCATTACCTAGAATTGCTGTAACATATAACCGCTGTAGCACTACATATAACCGCTGTAGCACTAGATAGAAAACTACATAGAACCGCTGTAACACCACACAGAACCACTCTAGCACTACACAGAACCACTGTCCCATCACCCATACATACTCTACCACTCATCTGCCTATACATCTCCCGCACCGCCTACCACCTTCACCGTCCCCAGTACATTTCGCTTCCTCCAAACCCCCTGCGAAAAAAAATCGGGCATTTGCCAAACGTACCGAATAGCACCAGTCACCCAGCAGCAGTGGTAGAGGTGTTCACCGAGAAATCCCACACACAGCAGTAGTCACCCCAGCCATGTCCTCGTTGAGAAGAAAACAAAAGGACAATGAAAAGCAGCTCATAGACATTGTCAATGCCCACGGCAACGATAATCGGTGTGGGGAGTGCGGCACGCTGTATCCCACCTGGGCCAGTGTCAATTTGGGCATCTTGCTATGCGGCCGGTGCAGCTCGATCCACAAGAGAATATTGACTCCCAAGGGATTGAGCAACGTCAAGTCGCTCACGTTGGACTCGTGGTCCCAGGAGCAAATCAACCATCTCAAGCGTGTCGGGAACAAGACCTCGAAGCGCAAGTGGAACCCCAAGAAGATCCCGTTTCCGTACGACGGAGATAGCGACGTGTCTGCCGTGGAAGAGTACATCCGCGACAAGTACGTGTTGGGCAAGTTCAGAGACGACGCCATTGACAAGAACGACTACGACGACAGGTCCAGCAGATACAGCGACGACAATGCCCATCCGCGGAGCAGCGGCGCAAGCAGACGGTCGAGGTCGAGATCGAATTCGACCGCCGTGCCCGTGTTGAGCCACCGGACTTTGACCAGTCTTGAGTCGAACCAGTACGCCAACCAGACCTCCAAGATTATGAGTTTTGGCTACGGCAACAGAGAGTCGATCGTAGAGAGCTTATTGTTGAGCAACGGCAGCATTGACGGCGCGTTGGACATCCTCGAGCAGGATGCAAAGCTCCATCCCAACGGCACCAAAGACACCGACGACGAGAACCCCCCGCAGCTTCCAAGAAGACCCGGCACCACCACCACCACCACCACCACCAATGGTGGTTCTGCAGTAGGCTCTACTCCAGCATCGGCGTCGGAATCAGCTGGTACTGATTGGTGGAACAACAGTGCTGGAGCGGCGCAGCCCGCCGTGGGCGCCTCTCCTCAGATATATCAGTACACTGATCCGATCACGGGCCAGATTAGCTACATTGACTCTAACGGGCAACAGTATCTTGATCCCACCAACCCACAGCACCAACAACAGATAATGATACAACAGAATCCACAGTTGATGGCGCAGCAGACAAGCAAGAATCAGATTTTGTCCTTGTACAGCCAGCCTACCAATTTTACCACGAATGTTGCTGAGCCAGTCCAGGCTGGCCAGCAGCCCCAACAGGCTCAGATGCAGGCTCAGATGCAGGCTCAGCAACAGCCCCAGGTGGCGCAACAGCCCACCATGGGATATGTCCAGAACCCGGCGTATTACCAGTTTGGTGCGCAGCCCCAATTGCAGCAGCAACAACAATACGGCGCCGTGAACCCACAATTCACCGGGTTTGGAGGCCCACAGCAGGCACAGCCTCAGCAGCAGCCGTTTGTGCAGCAGCAATTTACCGGCTACAACAGACAACCTCAGGCTCCACCTTCGGCTTCGCAGCAGTTTGGAGGTTGGAGATAGACCATGGTTTTACGAAACGATAAATTAAAAGCTATTGTGTAGACAATGGCAAAATAAAAAGTACGCTTATGTATATCGACTGGCGAGCGCCGTTGTAGATAGACCAGATATAAGCCCAGATGCGATACGAATAATTAGCGTTTCGGCAAGATAGAGTTTCACGCGGAGCGAGTATGTGGGGCAATAGGCAACTTTATTGTTCCTGCTCCGGTCAATTATGAGCGTGTGAAACCGTAGCTTGGTCTGTCTGTCGTGCGCTAGCGGCTGGGCACCAATCTAACCAATAGAGCAGAGATTACTGTGCGGCCACTGTGGCTGCCTCACTCTACAAAGACAAGCGCCATCATGCAGAGTTGAAGCATGATAGCAGAATGTCGAGATAGCTCTCTTATCTATATGCGGTTATCAAAAATTCCTCACGGCGTTATTTGCTACACGAGGGTGTAGAACGAAAACTGACGTAGCTTGGCTCCCATTCCCGGTATCGCTATGTCGCAAAGATAAGACGAGTCAAAACAGGAACAGGACACAAAAGGTGTCGACCATCGGAGTTAAATGGCTTAAAACACAGTGGGGGCCAAGTCAATAATGGGGGCCGAGTCAATAAAAAGCTAAACAACACCATATTCAAATCTGACTCCGGCGCGGTCGCACTCGGATAACGAGACATGTAATGCAAAATGCCTTCTGGACGCTTACTAGTCAAAAAATAAAGGAGAATGAATGAGGCACCGTTCTCTCAAACAAAAGATAAGGGAAAGTGTGGTAGAGAAAGATAAGCGGCAGACGGAAAAAAAAGCGGCACCTGTCAAAAAAAGATTGTGGGCTATTTCCCAATAGAGATAAACAATGCGTCTTTGGTGGTAAAATAGACCATATAGCTAGATTACGAGTTTCATCTATTGCATGAGATGTTGGTGGCCGGTTGTAGTTTTGTGCCGTGAAAACCCTTTGCAAGCAAATGTCTCGCTATGGAGAGCCCTTTTCCCTTATCTTTTCGGAAATTTTTGGCTAATGTTTTAGTTTCTTTTCTCCGTCCAACTGATTATTATTATTGCAAAATCCAACATCCATCGCTTCTTATCTGGAGCTGTTTAATTGCCGTAAAATTTAGATTGCTCCTGCAATCAATCGTATATAAGCATACTAATCTACGGCAATATTGTTCCACTCTATTCTACAGTGTTCTTTTCGGTATTTGTCTGAAAATTCGAGCAAGTAAACATGCCTGAAAAAGAATTAGACTATCTTACTTCCAAGGAAGCTGCTGTGGGTGACAGCTCCTCCATTGACAAGAATGGTGGTGTCTATGTCAAAGCATTTGACGAGACTGAGCCTGAGTTAAAGGGCTTTGCCAAGTTTGCCGATGGCTTCAAAAGAGCCGATATGGCTAAAATGGGTATCAACCCAAACTTGTCTGATACTGAAAAGATAGCAATCATGACAGCCAACTCTCCTCTTTCCAGATCTTTGAAAAGCAGACACTTGCAAATGATTGCCATTGGTGGTGCTATCGGTACTGGTCTTTTTGTTGGTTCGGGTTCCTCGTTAGGTACGGGTGGTCCAGCTGGTGTTATTATTGCTTATATCATTATTGGTACTATGATCTACTGTACTGTTCAATCATTAGGTGAATTGGCTGTTACTTTCCCTGTCGCTGGTGCTTTCATTACTTTCAATTCTCGTTTCATTCACCCATCTTGGGGTTTCGCAATGGCCTGGAATTATGCCATGGGTTGGTTAATCATTTTGCCTTTGGAATTAGTTGCGGCTGCTATCACAATTAAGTTTTGGGACGAAACCACAAATTCAGCGGCGTTTGTTATTATATTCTATGCCTTAATCGTCATCATCAACTTTTTCGGTGTTAGAGGTTACGGTGAAGCTGAAGTTATTTTCTCAGGGGTCAAAGTGCTTGCTATTTCTGGCTATATCCTTTTGGGTATAATTCTTGCTGCCGGTGGTGGTCCAAACCACGAATACATTGGTGGTAAATACTGGAGTAACCCAGGTGCATTTGCCAACGGTTTCAAGGGTGTATGTTCTGTCTTCGTCACTGCCGCCTTCGCTTTTGGTGGTAGTGAATTATGTGGTTTAGCTGCTGCTGAAACTGCGAACCCAAAGAAGTCTGTTCCAAAAGCTACAAAACAAGTTTTCTGGAGAATCACCTTATTCTACATTGTTTCGTTGACTTTAGTTGGTTTATTAGTTCCATACAACGATCCAAGATTAATTGCCAACTCATCTGTCGATGCTGCTGCATCTCCATTCGTTATTTCAATCAAGAATGCTGGTATTAGCGGATTACCTTCAGTTATGAACGTTGTTATTATGATTTCTGTCTTATCTGTTGGTAATTCTTCCGTGTTTGCTTCTTCTAGAACTTTGGCTGCTTTAGCAATTTCTGGCCAAGCTCCTAAATTTTTAGGTTACATCGACAAACAAGGTAGACCATTGTTTGCTATTGTTCTCCAGTGTGTCTTTGGTTTATTATGTTTCATCACGGCCTCCAACGATTCTGGTACTGTTTTCAACTGGTTATTAGCCTTGTCTGGTTTATCATCCTTATTCACTTGGGGTTCTATTAACTTCTGTTTACTCAGATTTAGAAGAGCCTTGAAAGTACAAGGTAGAGACACCAGTGAATTGGTGTGGACATCCCAAGTTGGTATTTACGGTGCAGCCTACGGTGTCGCCATTAATGTCTTAGTCTTGATTGCTCAATTCTGGGTTGCCTTATTCCCATTAGGTGGCTCTCCAAACGCTTCTGACTTCTTCATGGCATACTTAGCTGCCCCAGTCGTTATTGTTTTCTGGGTCTTCTATAAGTTATGGAAGAGAGATTTCACTCTCTATATCAGAGCTAAGGACATTGATATTGATACTGGTAGAAGAGATTTAGATTTGGACTTGCTCAAACAGGAAATCGCCGAAGAAAAGGCATACTTGGCCTCGAAACCATTATACTACAGAATTTACAGTTTCTGGTGTTAGATTAGAGTATAGATTATTCTATTTTATTTATATAACGTGAATTTTGAATAACTCATGTAGATGGGTGCGAAAATTAAATCATCAGTAATAACCTACATATTACGTAATTCTGCTCTACGAGACTTCATAATTATCAATTGTAGTTAAATGTAGAGCGTTGCCGACAGTAGTTCATGTTTTATTTTTCAATGTTGTATTAGCAATAGTGGGAAGGGACAATCAAGCGTAGAAGCAATTTGAATCTACATTTTACTAGGTATAATAAGGATATTGAGTTCGGCAGTGTTAAAGTACAGACGCGGAACACAGATAATTGCGACAATTACTAGCGGTGATAATAGTTCGATGTCATCTGATACACATTATTGTTCCTAACTGATCAAGGAGAACACACAGTTTAAGCAAAAGACTGCATTGGTAATGCTATAGTAGTGCACGTGACTTTCACATTTTCCCGCTATTTACAGTAGACAACATAGAAATAAGCTCAGCAGGGCGGCGTGCGACCAAGACGGCAGTTCCCTCCAGATTCGAAACCTACAAACTCTCATCTGGGGTAACGATCTAAACTATGCTAAACTTTAAAATTTGCTCCTGAACAATATTTAGCCGGGAAAAAAAAAGTTTTTCTCCGTGGATGTTCAGCAGTTTAAGGGGAATTCACACTGAGATACAAAGAGGAGCAAGTAGGGGAAGATATGATGAGGGTAGTCTGAGTAGACGGATGACCCACTATCCGAAATTATGATTTTTGGAACAACCAAATGGAGCAAATGCAGAGGGTGTATGTAACAGAGGTAATGCTAGCACAATTAATTTGTAAGAGTATGCTATTGTATAGTATAGTACAGTATAGTATATAGAAAAGACTCTGTAAATATCCCATCACTACCTGAGTGTCTTCGTAAAACACCAGGGTGGAGCTGCGGAAGAGCCTGTACCAGAATTATGATCACACTGGTAGGAAACTCTACTAATACAGAAGGAGAAGGAGTTATCACTGCGGCAATACTCCCTAAAGATAAGGAAACCCGACACAATCGAATGACCCCACCGCGGCTGGTTTAAGGTTTATCTCCCCGTACACACAATGCAATCAAAATAGCGTACTTACGACCCGGCCTATACAACGCAGTTTTCCCTGTGGTCACTACCAGTAGCCAGGAGCAGCCAGGAGTAGCCATTACATTACCATCATATTCAATAATGTCCATAATACACAAAAGAGAGCCATTTGTACCACCCTGGAGAAAAGAATATTTAGCCGTTCGCGCAATTACGATTAGTCGCAACTGCTACAGGACGGCTGGTACGGTGATCAAACATTGAAAAAGATATATCCTAAATCCATGGGGACCCGTAAACCAAAAAGTGGAGTCAGCACAAAATCTGTCGTAATTGGCGAGAAACTGTCTCCTTCCAGCTCATGTTACTCATCAGTAGTTGTATTCCCCCACTTTTTTTTTCTCTTAATTACATCACTCGCGTCCAATACTTAGTTATTTTTATCTTAAATAATAGTCCGAGTTTGTGTGAGGTATCAATTCTCTGCAAAGTTTTCATTTCAAATCAGAAATTCTTACACTTTTCCAATCCACTTCTTTCATCAGAAAGTATATAACATTAGCCTATAATCTATTCACTCATTCGGTCCGTTTAATTTTATTCTTGAATCTGGCTTATCATAGGAGTCTTTTTTGTTAGTGATTTCATAATTAGTAATTAAGGCTTTGGTATTACCCCTCGGAATACGTTTAAAATATTTAGCCCTACTCCCACTTTCACTTGGTGTATACATTCACTAACCATTTACAGTGAAGATTGATATCAGTTTCTGGAAAACTTTGTATCATTGTTCTCAGTTTCGTGTTTTGCATCGCCGGCTTCTTACCCACTAATATATCTTTGTTGATTTGATATATATATAGGCGGATTTCCCCGTCCAGATCTAATACGATTTATAATTAATTAATAACTAGTTCTACAGTCTTATTACTTATCGACTATGTCGTCGTTCCTTGCAAAGTTGAAGAGGACTGACTCCTCAAGTCAGTTTGAAAAGCAACAGCAGTATTACACTATCACCAAGCTAGATGATGAAAATCAAGAAGAAAGATTCTTGATCCCTAACGAGATTTACAATTGGCGCATGGTCTTGTGCGCCTTGACTGCTGCTTTTGCAGCCGTCATCATTGGTTATGATGCTGGTTTTATCGGTGGTACTGTGGCATTAGAATCGTTCCAAATTGAATTTGGTATTGATAAAATGACACCTAAGGCCGCTGCAAATATCAGTTCAAACGTTGTTTCCGTCTTTCAGGCTGGTGCCTTCTTTGGAGCTATTTTCTTTTATCCAATTGGTGAATTAGTTGGAAGAAAAGTTGGCTTGGTTCTTTCAGGATTTTTCTTGGTGTTAGGTGCTGGTATTTCTTTGCATGCATCAGCAGCTCATGGTTTGGGTTCAATTTATGCCGGTAGAGTTTTAACTGGTATTGGTGTCGGTGGCTGTTCAGGTTTAGCACCAATCTATATCAGTGAAAGTTCTCCAACTTTGATTAGAGGTAAGTTGGTTGGTCTTTGGGAAATCAGTTGGCAAGTTGGTGGTGTTGTAGGATACTGGATCAACTATGGTGTCTTGCAGCATATCCCATCGACTGAATCGAAACAATGGTTAATTCCTTTTGCAATCCAATTAATTCCTTCTGGTTTCTTCTTCATTGGAACGTTCTTCATCCCTGAATCTCCACGATTCTTGTTGTTCAGGAATAAGTTTGAAAAGGCAAAGAAGAATTTATCATTTTTGAGAAATTTGAGTGAAGATGATCAATACTTGAATCATGAATTCAACAACATGATTAAAGATATCGAAATCCACAAATTGAAGTTAGGATCAGATTCTTTCTTCCAACCATTTAAAAAAGTATTCTTTTCTAAAAAGATTGTGGCAAGATTGGGCTTATCTACCAGTTTGTTCGTGATGCAAAATGGTAGTGGTATCAATGCTATTACATATTACTCACCCACTGTTTTCAAATCCTTTGGTCTCAATGGTACTAATGCTGGTCTACAATCCACAGGTATTTTTGGATTATTAAAGGCCTTCGCATCATTAGTTTGGTTGTTCTACATTGTTGAATACTTTGGAAGAAAGACCGCATTGTTCTGGTGTTCCTTCCCCTGCTCCTTGTGTATGTGGTACATTGGTGCGTACATCAAAATTGCCGATCCCGCTGCCAGAGTGGCCAGAGGAGATGTGACACAAGATGCTGGTGGGAAGGCAGCACAGGCAATGTTATACATCTGGACTATTTTCTACGGTGTTTCTTGGAACGGTACGCCATGGGTTATCAATTCTGAAATTTTCAGTCAAGAAATAAGAACTTTGACACAAGCTATTAATGCCTGTGCCAATTGGTTCTGGGCATTCGTTATGGGAAGATGGTCCGGACAAGCTTTGGATGCTATTGGATACAAGTTCTACTTCATATTCGGGGCTTGTATGTTTGGATTCCCATTTATTGTTTATTTGTTATACCCTGAAACCAAGGGGGTGCCATTGGAAGCAATTGATCACTTATTCTTCAAGGTTCCTGCCTGGAGATCAAGAACTTATGCTTTGGAACAGTACAGATTAGAATACGAGTCCAAGTTAGCCACTTCTGCTGGTGACGGCAATGGATTGTCCAGCTTCACTAACGAGAAGTACACTGTCAGCGAAGAATCTGATGTTGGAGGTAACGATGACAGTGCTCCCGACAAGCACCAAGCTGCCACAACTGAAGTTGAAAGTCTTCAATGAATTGACGAATAAAAGAAATTTGTCGTAAAAATGGTAGCCAGTTATTTGTTCTCTTACTTAATGTTTTATTAACTCTCTTTGTAATGGATTTTTAATTCTAAGTTATCTCTGATTATGTACTACGGGGTAAATAGATACACAATCTTAGAAACCAATGGTGGGGTTGATTGCTGCGAAACAAGCAAGCGAGCGGAAATACAAAAAGCTCACAAAACATAACTCATTTTTGACCCCATTCGGACTTCGGAAGGACACCTGCTAGTGCTTTCTCCTCAATTGAATATCCGATTAGGGGTTTACATAGTGGCACTCTCGGACCGGCCGTGTGTTTTGTCTCATAATAGGGTGATTACCATCAGTCCGCCGCCTGGTAAACCCCGTCTCGATTACATAAGCAAACCCAACACAATTAGGTAATCCCCCTAACAAAAAGGCTAACCCGCAAATTTCACAGGCTTTTTGACACAAATTTCGGTTGGAAGCCTGTGAAGATTAAGGTGGGGGCATATTTAGCATTCGTAGAGTTTTGAATCGGACATATGAAAAAGCAGGAAGCTTATTTTGATAAAAATGGACCCATTTCCTGCAAACGGTTTGAATGTGGTACGTTCGCTTACATAGTCGACAAGTATATATATCTGTACACTTGCATTGCTGGTTAATAAGGTTGCCTGCCTGTCTCATCTACTACCGTAGAGTTATTTCTTCGCAGCAAAGTGAAAAAGTAGGGCCCAATTACCCCACAAATTCTTAATTTCGAGCACATTCATTATGGTGCCATTCATTCCCTTTGAAGCTGAAGATCAGCATGTTGAAGTGATGGTCCTTTTGGCAGACGCCATAGTTCACGAAACTAGTCCAGATGTAATCAGATCAGTATTACCTCCACAAGTGAGCGACGAGAAGATCCAGGAATATTTAGCAACATATTCCCGACCCTCCAAGATTCCTATATTTTTTGAGTTAGCTAAGCAGACGCTTAACACCAATACCATTGAGGCTACCCAGAGTTTTGTGTTGTTAGCTACTGCCTTAAACTCAAGGATATTGGCACCTGCAGTGACCAATTCCTTGACCTTGCTTCGTGATATGACGTTAGAGGAAAGAGGTGCTTTGATTGCATCTTGGAGAGACTCTCCAATCTCTCAAAAGAGAAGATTATACAGAGTTGTCTATTCATTCACGATTTCAACTTTTGTTAAATTAGCAACCGATTTGCATAACGAGTTCACCGATTATCCGAAGTACGAACCAAAGGATAAGTTGTACGAGTCTCAGGTCTTGGACACTTTCACTTATCCTATGCTTAGCAAGCCTAGTCAAGAAGGCACCGAGTTACACTTCCCAGAACTTGATGTTATAATTATCGGATCTGGCTCTGGTGCCGGTGTTGTCGCTCAAACATTGGCCGAGGAAGGGTTTAAGTCCCTTGTTTTAGAAAAAGGTAAATACTACACCAACGATCAATTGAACTTCAGTGATTTGGACGGATACGACAGTTTATTTCAAAATGGCGGTTTGTTCACCACCAGGAATCAACAAACGTTTATATTGGCGGGGTCTACATTTGGTGGTGGTTCAACTGTCAACTGGAGTGCATGCTTAAAAACCCCTTTCAAAGTGAGAAAGGAATGGTATGATGATTATGGCTTAGAATGGGCTGCTACTGAGACCTATGACAAATGTCAAGATTACGTCTGGAAAAAAATGGGTGCCAATACTGCTAACATTGATCATTCTTTGAGTAATAAGGTGCTTCTTGAGGGTGGTCAAAAATTAGGATATGCCTCAAAAGCAATCGACCAAAACACAGGTGATCACGAATCTCATAGTTGTGGATTTTGCCATACGGGATGTAAGTTTGGCGTGAAGCAAGGATCAGTTAATTGTTGGTTCAGAGAACCGGCAGCGAAGGGTTCTAAATTTATGGACCAAGTGAGAGTATTGCAAATTCTTCACTACAAGGGCAAAGCAATCGGTGTGCAATGTGAAGATACTGTCACTGGTGTGAAGTTCAAGATCACTGGACCCAAGAAAATTATTGTTAGTGGGGGATCCTTAAATACGCCAATTATTTTAAGACAGTCTGGATTCAGAAACAAACATATTGGCCAGAATTTGAAATTACATCCTGTCAGTGGAGTAGTTGGTGATTTCGGTAAGGATGTTAAAGCAAATTCTTTTGCACATCCAATCATGACTAGTGTTTGTACTGAAGTTGATGACATTGACGGTAAAGCTCATGGGGCCAAGATCGAGACTATTCTCAATACTCCATTTATTCAATCTGTGTTCATTCCTTGGGAATCCAGCGACCAAACCAGAAGAGACATTTTGAAGTACAATAATAGAGTTGTCTTGCTATTAATAACAAGAGATAAAAGTAGTGGATCTGTTACGGCTGACCCAAGAAGACCAGAGGCACTTATAGTGGATTACGAGGTGAACAAATTTGATCGTAATGCACTTCACAAATCGTTCTTAATAGCTAGTGACTTGCTATACATAGAAGGTGCTAGAGAGATTTTCATGCCACAAGCCTGGATGCCCAGATTTATATCAGATAAGCCAAAACACGAAAGAGCCATCACAGACAAAGACTATGTTGAATGGAGGAAAACAGTTGAAAAAATACCATTGGACTATTATGGATGTACGTTTGGATCTGCTCATCAAATGAGTTCATGCCGTATGTCGGGTAAAGGACCACGTTATGGTGCTCTTGACTTGAATGGTAGATTACACGAGTGCAAGAATATCTATGTTGCTGATGCAAGTGTAATGCCCACTGCTAGCGGAGCCAATCCAATGATAACTACCATGACTATGTCTAGATATATTGGGTTGCAAATTGCCAAGGACTTGAGACCCCAAGCAAAACTTTAATCTGGGTCCAAATTTCTTTATAATGATACTCATATTCCGTGGAATGCGGTCTACTTTATGCCAACTATATTGTCTCTATTTTACAGTAACGTCAATCTAAAGCTAGAATATTTACAGCTAATTAATAACATGTAGCACACTTTTGCAGCTCAAAAAGTACTTCAAGTTTTTGACATCTTTGCTGGTATCATTCTCGTCATATCCAGCCACTCCAAGCGGCCCCCGGTCACACTCACTGCAAATTAGCAAGCGTTCGACTCTGAATTTGTCCGCGGTGTTACCGTTAATGTGCAATGTTTCTTGCAGTAACTCTGGCGATGGCCTAGATACACCAATATTATCGAAATCCCAAACGTCGTTCACCTGGTAGAAGCTCGACACTGGCGATGTTTCACTAGGATCCTGATCCACCTGTTTTAGGGCAATCATCTTGACATTGGAAGAAGACTGTTCCGACTTAAGTGCTACCTCCGGGTACGAGCTGGTGAGCCTAATTAACCTGGTGTTACATTTTTGAAATGGACATCTTAGTACGATTACGGCAGAGCTTACACTATCTACAGTAGGCACAGTATCGTGAATGTATTTGCCCATATTGGCTTGTTTTCCGTGTATATTTCCCAGTGGCACTTGAACACTGGTAGAGATTTTTTTTACTTGAGTGTTCTCTTTCTGATACGACACAAAATCACAGGGACTTTTTTCTTACTACAATGTCATTGTCACGAGAAACCACCGGGTACCAGCTGGTGTGGGTGCTGGTTGTGTATAACTAGTAGGCGGTCTGGTGAAGAGTTATACCGTTTTGGGCCAGATCTTTGCAGCCTATTTTTCAGTGGGCGGAAATGTGGGCGCCTACATCACCTGTTTCCTAATTGGGAAGGTTTGTAAACAGTTGCAATTTATCTGTCAAGATGCCAATTTATGGATAGGAGAGGTCAAGCACCCATCCGTACAAAACGATTAATTGCTCAAGTTTTAGACTTTCCTCATACAGCATTTGGACAAGTACTGTATAATTTTCGGACTCAGCAAGGATGTTGGTGACTAATTGCATAGTGCTGCTACTAGTGCTATTCGCCAGCAGCGTAATAGGCGCATCAAATGCCAACTGGAACACCTTATATTCGTTCACGGACGGAAAGATCTATTTACATCTCAAAAACAACGACTTGGTCAGCTTGAACTTTTCCATAAGTGGTTTTGACAAACAGGACACCACTGACATCAACTTGCTAAATAATCAGGCGGTTGACACCCTCCCATCCCCACCACAGAACTCGACTCTATTCATTTTTAATGAACAGTTATACGGGTTGACTTCCAACACCTCCAGCGCAGGACTGGCACTCGACAAGTGTGGAAACGGTTTGTTAAAGTTTATCAAATTTGAAAACAGCCAATGGAGCGACGTGAATGGGCTTATTGATTTCAGTGCTGTTAGCGACGCATCGTACTACGACTTTTCCACCGTCTTGAATTCTCCCCTCGACAATTCCACCATCTACATTTATGGCGGGTTATGTTCTGAAGATGACGTCGTGAGTTCTAGATTGATTTCCTTTGATTTTGAAGAGTTCTCGGTTTCCAACATTACTACCAGCACTAAACCACAACCGTTTTATGGCGCTGCTAATTTAATTGCCCCTAACCCACAGACTCAATTAGTTATCGGAGGACAAAGTAATCTTGGTTGGCTAAATATGTATCAATTGGCTACCTGGAACTTCAATTCTGGATGGTCATTTGAGCAAGTAGGCAAAGACGGCACTGGCAATCTTGTTAACTCAAGAAAGTTCCCGTTGGCTTTACCTATTTTCAATCAATTGAACAATGACTCAGCAGACACATTTTCAAATTACTTTCAAGTAAATGAGGTATTATTGATTGGTGGTGAATTGATAAGTGGAGACTCTACTCCAATTTTTGCCAAACTTTTGACTAATTCAAACGATTGGGTTTGGAACACAACGGTAAACGTCACTTTGAATTACGAAGAAATATTGGGAGCTGCTACTATTTTCAATACCCTAGTAGTCATAAACTCAACCACTACTTCTAAGGCTACAAAAAGAAGTGACTCAAATGGTCAATATACCATTAGTCTTTATGATACGACCTCATTCACTCCAATCGAAAATTTGAAGACCAATACAGTATCTTCCACTTCAAATTCTTCAAATTCTTCAGGCTCATCAAGCAACAAGACTACTAAAATTATTATTGGGGTTCTTGTTCCAATAATAGTTCTCTTGATTGCTGCATGTGTTGTATTCTTTGTGTTAAGAAACAGAAGACAAAGAGAGGTTGAGGACATAAACGCTTTAAATTACAGTATTCCTTCACCATTCTTTGGCGCACCAGCAGTAGACCATGAATCTTTGTTTACCAATGAGAAGGGAAGAGGAAGAAGATCGTCAGTCGATTCAAACTCTACTTTAGACGCTGCTTCTTTTGACTCATGGATGAAAAAGAGAGAAGAATTTGATAGGCAGAATAACAAAAATGTCAGGAACAGTTATCTTGCATCTAATGAAACGTTGCATGGAGATGATAATGCATCCAACGAAGAGATTCATGTAAATCCTAACCCAACATCTCCATACCACTCCAATAGTATAACAAAATCAACTGTAAACAAATTGAGAAAATCATTATCATTCAACAACAATTCCACACAAACCCTCGAAAAATCATCTTTGCCAGCGCATTTAACGAGAACCAACACTGGAAGTGGAGAATACATGAAATTGAAAAAGAAAAGAAGTAATCCAAAGTTGATGTCTTTGAGATTGACTAGTTCAGAACATTTGATACCATCAAATCCTCATGAAATAACAGACGAAATGGATGAAGTCGACTTGTCTGAAGTACCGGAAGAAGACTATGATAGCCGAAACAATTTCAGTCAACAAAACCTTCAACAGCAAGACTTGACTTCAATTGCCAGTCATGAGTCAGATTCATCTGCATATAATAAGATGGACGTTCAAGTGCTAGTGAGCTCCAAAAGAAGATCAGTATTAAGAGTCACAAACCCTGATGTTCTTTCTTCCAATATTATACAGGAAGAGGAGGAAGAGAATGAGGATATTCAGTCGCATATTACCAATCCGTTCAGTGACTCAAATGGAGAAATAAGACAACGAGTGCCGTCTGGTGGCAGCGTTTCTGATAACGAAGAAATAGAGCATCCAAACCAGTAGATATGTATTATATGTAAAGATTTAGTATAATTTAAATTGTATCACTTCCCAGAAAAGTATATTCTTGAACAATCAACTGCCATGACTTGTCGTACAAATGTCTGTTATTTATATTTAAAAAAACAACACTACACCAAAGAAGGATAGCACCAAGTCTTCAAGTATTTGAAAAAATCCGATACTACCACTAACTTCCTTTGAGCTGTAACTTGTAGGCAAATCGACTCAACGATTGCTGGTAGTAACAATGCTTATGTTTATGGGTAGTTTTCGCAGTTACCGGCTGAGAGAAGAAAACTTGAGCTGTGATAATTGATCGGAACTCCAGATACACGGCAACTCAAACAGCCCAAAGGAGGATAATGCGCCTAGGTTATGTGGACGTAAGCTATTGTATCAAAATTACTAGGAGAAGAATTTCACTATATTTTGAATGAGTCATGGTCAATTTTGCAACTCCTCAAATCTTGAGAAACCTTATTTGGATTTTGAGTAGAAACCAGAGCAATTTATATATGTATGGGAAATGCCAGATTAAATTGCGTCTTGGGCTTAGATTCTGTAAATAAGTTCAACACGAACTCTAGGACAGGTCTTGTGAGTAGAGACGATTATCGAAGTAAGATATAAGCAGTCTTATGTTAAATTATGATGAACTATTTGCATTGATACTTTTACATGAAAAGAAAACCAAACCTGATATGCTTCATTCGCCGTTCTGACTTAATTAACCAAAAATTCTGATATCTTGCTTGGCTCTCTAAGTATCCATAACGGATTTTTACTAACTTCTGGTAACATCCAATAATACAATAGAAACTGAGGCTCCCATGGCAGCGAAAACAATTTTGCTGCTTCTCGGAAGAGGAATAACCCAGTATTAACTGCCCCAAACCGCAACAGCAATGCCCCACATTAGAGAGATATAACGGGCTATGGATGCACGGCGGCTGTTCGGCTTATAGCACTGTTGCAGCATTACGGCGTGAGCGGAGTTATACGTGTTACATAAGCGCTTACATAAGCGGAATCGACATGGTTCCCAAAGGGTCAGTAATTACGATGGAGGGTGTATTTAGACGGATCCAGACCAGTTGATGTTGGTGTTGTTAGGTCGGAGTCAACACGGTGGATACGGCGAGTAACGCCGTCGGACATAGCTCTAACACCCAGCGCCACTATATAGGTACACTATTTTAGGAGTAGGAACACTGGAATCAGCTCGTGTCAGGACAATACGAAGAGAATGGCAGAAATATGCACCAACGGTGTGTATCTACAGCTACATTCCAGTTGCAGTGCACCAAACAAGTCGTTGCAAAAGCATCTGTGCACCAAGCCATGTTCCATTGTTGGGGCGAAGGGCACACCACACCACGCCAGCAGAAGCACGCGCTACGCCAACCGCCAAATTACGCTACGCCTCCGAAAGGAGCCAGAACAACCCCCAACACCTCGTAGACACTCCTTGCACCACGGCAACCACATAACCGTCAACGGTTTCTGTTCCACCTGCTCCGACTTTTATGGGCCAGCATCCTGCACACAAGCCTGTAATCACTCGATCGAAAAATTTAAAATTTTTAGTGCACGACACAGCCAGAAAAAAATTGAGACTGTAGATAGATACCAGCTGATGGTAGCAAGACCCGTGTTTGCAGTTTAAGCACCCATTTTTTGGTAGAACATATCCGTGATAGACGGCTAAAACGTGTATAAGCGTGCGGCCCAGATTGCTCGTGCAAAAAGAACCTTACTTTTCCCACAGCAACTCCCTTTTACCTGGCGTTGTGCTCGCCCCCATAACACACCTCCCCACACTATGGAGACAGACACTAATCTAGACCTGTTTGGTCTTGGCGAGTATCTGATGTCTGCCGCGGCATCTAATGGTGACGAGGCGACCCAGTTGGGTCTCCAGCCCAGTCTCCAAGACGATTTGGTTGCTTCTTCCTTGCAACCATTTTCAATGCAAAGCCCGCCAAACGGCACCGGCACCTCAACGCACCACAACCAGCCCGCTTCTGCGGCTACCAATAACTCCAGCAGCAGCAACGTCACAGCCGCGCAAAACGGACCGTCTGATGATTTGGTTAGTCTGCTTTTTGGTTTGAACCAGTTCGGGCTTCCCAGCAATACGTTCAACCCGGGCGACAGTAACATCATATTCAAGCCGAACAACACCCTCACCAATCTCGAGTCGCCGGAACAGGCATTGGTGCTGAATGTGCCCGCAGACTACGACAATTCCATGAGCCAGTACATCAACGATGACATGATTGATCTGCCCCACAACTACAGCACCAAAAATAGCAACACAAATGCTGTGTTCCACATGCCTGGTGCGTTCAGAAACAGCATCACTGATTACATGGACATGGAGGAGTCGCCGCAGTTCACCATAGAGCTGGATTCCAACACGTACTACGACCTGAACTTGCGCACCAACGTGATTGATACGCATGACACAGAGTCCTTATTCAAGACACTCAACAACAACAGCAACAACAGCAGCAGCAACAATACTGCCATCAACAGACACAACAGCAGCCATGCTATCAACAACATAAACACCACCAACAGTGCGTCCATCCTCCTCAACGTGCCTTCCATCAATAACATTTCCACAAAAACTCCGCCCGGGTCCAAGGGTGAAACCTCGTCGATCAGCCCGTTTGACAACAGTTCTAGAGTATCTTCGCACCATAATGTCAACCAATTGCCCAACGGAAATGCCATCTTTATGAACAACAACCCTGTGGCTTTGAGTGCTTTCCCTACCACTCACATCAACCCTAGCACCACCTTGAACGCCAACTCAGAATCTATCATCTTTGACGAGATTCACCAGGAGATAAATAGAATCAGAAAGGACTCGATCGACAGCTACTACTCGAACCATTTGGTTCACACACCAAACAGCAACAGCAATACGCAAGGTGCTGGGGTTAATGTCACTTTGCCATCCCAACAGTACTCCAATAATTTGAGTGTACATGGTACGAATAAGTATCTCAACGACTTATCTCCACTTACTACCACAACCTCATTAACTCCATCTGTAAATTCAGTTCACTCCACACAACCGTCGTTCTTTTCTGCGCATCAGTATTTATCCCGCAATTCGTTGGAACAACCGCCATCAGGTAACCCGCATAGACCATCCTTTGATATATTCAACAACAAGCTAGTCGAGAATCGAAGTCCGTCGTCTGTTTCAACCAATAGTAGAAGGAACCCAAACTCGGGTACGAGGTACAGCAGTTTCACAAATTCCATTTCTAATATATTGCCGTTTATGAGCGACAAGAATAACACTGCCGCGCAACGGTCTCCTCCAAACGAGATACCAGAATCACCAACAAACTCTTTAATAACATCTCCACAACCAGGTTCGAGACATTTGATACGAAGTATCTTCAAGAGTTCTATGAACAGAACCAATCCTTCCAATGCAATGGTATTTGGTAATGATAATATTAACGGCAATATAGACGGTACCACCTTTGGCAACAATGGAAATGGTACTGATTTGGAGTATCTTGAGTCAGAGGCACTTGCTAGTACTACAATAAGTCCTAGCAATGATATCAACAATGACTTTCTAATGACCAGCCCAACTAAAGAAACGGATATGGATTTCGATAATATTAACTTTCTGGAAGCCAAGAAAGCGAAGCGTTCTAAGATGAACTTATTCACTAGATTTAAAACTACTCCAAACAAACAGGACCAACAATTTCAACAGCCTCAACAGCTGTTCCAAAATAATCAAATTGACGATTTTGAAGCCAAACTTCTAATGGAAGAGAGACAAAGCCTTGAAAATGGAATTGCATTGAATAATGGATCAGTTGAAGCATCTACATTGAGCAGCAGAACACCATCAACGACCACAGGAATCAACAATAATGGATTAGACTACACTTCACTGAACAATTCACATCATCAGATACAGTCACAGTTGGGTTCACAAGGGCAATCTCAAACATTCTTATCAGCTCAAGAGCCGGATTATGCAGCTTTGTTTGAAAACGTTGGTAAGAGAAAGAATAAATCATCTAACAAGAAGGTAAAAGTCAAGACCGAAGACGAAAAGTCGAACTTATTGAGCATGAATCTTGGTGGTAGTAATAGTACAAAAACGAAGATCAAGTCCGAAGGACAACAAGATGCTTCAAATCCAAGTACAGAAAGGTCTTCGATATTCAATATCAAGCTCACCTCCAACAGCAAGAACAATGATGGTGCTAGTGGGACCAACATAAGTGTAGCTTCGTCCAATGGTTCGTCTTTGCAGAACCACGCAACTGAAGCATCGGACAATGAAGCAGACCAAAGTTCGTCCGGTATTGCTAGTGCGTCAAAGAGAATTTTAGGTTCTAAATTGATGATGAAAAGAAAGAACAGTTATGGCGTAGCAAATGGAAGACTCGATGACGAAAATGTTCAAATAAAAGAGGAACAGTATGAAGATGATATAAGTTCGATTACAACTACCAATAGTAATCCAATCGTGGCTACGATGATCCAGAAAGGTGTTGAAGTTGAAGTTGATTTGAAATCATTGGATTTGCCCGCAAACACTCAAATCTTTCCTACAAGTATAATCAACTCGAAGAATCGTACGAGAGGTAGAAAAGAGAACAAGGAAGCAGATATAAATGATCTGGCAAAAATCTACTTGTGTAATTATTGTTCTAGAAGATTCAAGAGGCAAGAGCATTTAAAGAGACATTTCAGATCTTTGCATACTTTTGAGAAGCCTTATGTTTGTGATATCTGCCATAAGAAGTTCAGTAGATCTGATAATCTAAACCAGCATTTGAAAATTCATAAGTTAGAAGAAGAAAATGGTGGTATTGAAGGTGGTGATACAAACAACACGGCTGTGGATAATGACGTGGAAATGAACTGAGTTTGAATTTATACTTAAACAGTACTTCACAATAGAGATTTTTGTATGTTTAACTTATATACTTACTATTAGACTATTGAGACTTGCAAGACTTCATTGTTAAAAAAAACGCTAAGTATATTGAAATAAAACAGATTACTAAAATTTTGGAATTAAAAAAAAATAGGTAATAAAACACGAATAAGCTATTAGGAATGTTAGCAGCGTGAAAACACACATGCAATACACTTTTAGAACTAAATGAAATCATGACATGGGTAATGGTGAACTTTCTTTGAATCAAATGATTCACATTTAAGCTGAATCTGATTCAAGTGGAGACTGTTTTGTTGGAAGAAGCAACTCATTGTCCGCATTTAAAATGTCCTCATCTTCTTCGTCTGCATCTACTCCTTCATCTTCATTCCCTTCAATGACATCGCCAAAATCATCTTCAACATCCTCATTGTCCTCATCGTTCTCGTCCTCGTTCTCGTTCTCTGTGCTATCGCAGCTTGCAGCTTTGCCGGCGTTAGATTCACTCAACTTTGGCTTTTTGTTAGGCTTGCTGATACAACCAGCAATACCACCAACACAAATGTTTCTTTCACGATGCTTCTTCAAAGCATCAAGTCTTGCAAACTCTTTACCACAAGGACATTGACAATGTCTTGCTTCCAAGTGCCCTTTAATATGTCTATTCAAATCGTGCTGTCTCACGAATCTCTTCGGACAGTAGGAACAACCAAATGGCCTGTCACTCAAATGAGTTTGAATGTGAGATCTTACATTATATCTTCTAGTGAACTTCTTTCCACAGTTCTTGTAAGTACAAACAAAAATCTTGTTAGCATCAGGACCTTCCCAATATTGGTCCAATTCTCCCGGTGGTAAAAGTGAAGTCTTCTTCACTCTCTTACGTGGTGATGATTGTTGTAATTGTTTCTTAACTTCTAGAGACACGCTTGGGCTTGGCAGGAGAACTGGATTCCATTCCAATGTGATTCCCTTACCACCAGGAGTTTGAGGTGGTAACTGATGTTTCAATGGTGTTAATTGTGTTATGGTGGCATTTGAATCTTCTATAGTATCATCCGCAGTGAGGTGATTTGGGTTCCTAACTGGGCTACTATAATACTTCATTGGGGATCCTCTTACCATGGGCGATTGCTGTAATTGATGTGGCCGTGGCTGACGTTGAATATAAATTGGAGAAGATTGTAAATGCTGATTGAACTGTTGTTGTGATTCATGCTGTCGGCCATTGTGAGGATGTTGATAATGTTGTTGTTCCATATAATCTCCTTCAGAAAAGAACTGAGGAGTATAGAAGTTAATATTCCCATTTCTTAGCTGTTGATGGACTGGAGATCTCTCATAGCCGCTATTGATTGATCTATTGGGTGATGGTGATTGTGGTTCTGGAGAAGACTTCCACTCAGGAGATGCATGAGACAAATTTGGTGGAGACGGTGGTGGTAAGAAAGTATTGTTGTTGCCATTTATTGCAATAGCTTGGTACTGCTGTTGTTGGTGATATTGTTGTTGTTGATGGAGACGCTGTTCCTGGTGAAATTGATATTGTTGCTGTTGTTGAAATTGAATTTGTTGAGGGCGTTGTGGCGATTGATGTTTCATCTGCTGTTGTGGGTGTCTTTGTGGAGAAATAGGTCTTCTATAAACTACTGGCTGTTGTACTGGGATTGGTACATACTTGATTTGTGAGCTTGGGTTAGAGTTGGATGGCGTTGAAGACATCTGAGGTGGAGATGGAGTTCTTAAGTTTGGTTGTTGTAGCTTAGAACTTTCCAACAATGGTTCAATATCATCCACATAGTTATTTGGTTGTTGTCTCATGTTTGGGTTATTAATATCTTGTAAATACTTAACTGAATAGTTATTGACCACTTGAAATTGACTGTTCATATTACCGCTGTTGTTCAGAGGAACATGTCGCTTGGAAGGCGAAGGAGAAGAAGATGGTGGAAATTTGTATGACGTAGGATTACTATTGGTAACAATATAGTCATTCTTCTTTCCCGAATTTCCTTGTTGTTGTACTTCTGATACTGCTGGCTTATTCTCTTCTTCCAACTCGTCTTCTTCATTGATAAGAAATTGGCTAGCAATATCTGTTGGATGAATCAGAATATTATTTGTTGAAACATTGACCGGATTAACCATCCCAAAATCAACATCGGTACCATTATTTATACCTAAAGTCTTCAATAATTCACCAGGGGAGATAGATTTGTCTAGATCATCTGAAGGCTTTATGGATTTGTACAAGTCACTAGTTAATCCTGCAATGGATAATTCACGATTGTGTTCATTAAAACCAAAGATTGCCGTCCCGGATATTTTCCGGCTGTGTTTAGGACCATGGCTAATAGAATGGGAAGCTGAGTGACTTGGCGGAACAATGCTGAATGCTGCATTGGTATTAGGATTGACGAAACCAGATGGAACATCCAAATCTTGTAAACCGTTCAACGTTTCATTGAACAAATTGTCTATTTCGTCGTAGCCAGAAAAGTACTGGTCAAGATTCTCATGTGGTAATGACATCGGCTGCTTCTTGGAAGTGGCCACATCTTCCCAAGTATCAAAATTATCCATGCTGATCTGTTAGTTGAAATGGTAGTCTCGGAAGTACAAGGTCAAGCACAACACGAAGCAGGCAAGTACCAATAGAGTATTAAGCAGGACAAGCAATAGTGTCAATCCAAAAGCAAGTACCAAATTAGTGTCGCCCGGTTAAAATAGGGGATAAGGTTTTGTTTTTAACGATTGATTATTATACTGCCGTGAATGCGAGAAAGGAATGAATGGAGTGAGTCAGTGAAGTGGGCGTTCGAAGTATGATGAAGTCAAACGTAGTTGGGTACAACAGAACGTGAAGAAGAAAGAAGCAATAGTTATAAATTTGCTAGGATCGAAGACTTCTACAAACTCATGGTTGAGACCATTCTTCTTGATTCATACAAAATCATCATATTTACTATGATATTTGAATGCGAAAACTGTTTTGTGATATTTTCTGTATTTTTATTTTTTGTCTACCTGCCTATTTAAGCAATATGTAAACAAATCTAATTTCTCTGCGTCCATAATCTCAACCTGGCAGTTTTTGTTCACAACTACACGACCTCTTGTTTATAAAATTTTGTTATTTGGCCCAATGCGGAAAAGTAACCATCATTATTATGATCGATATCTTCAAGCTATTCCCACTTCCAAGAACTGACAAAATTACAAAGTCGAAACAATAAGAGAATTAGCCGGAAGGGAAATACGTCACGCTGATGTATGGCTATTGTCTCAACACTAACTAGAAGGTTTTATGGAGGTAAACGAAAGGCAGCTTATTGTTCACAGAGTATAAGAAGAAGTTGACGATTCTGATCTCATCTGCTTATGTAAGCATTATCCTCTATATATCACTGAGGTAACACTAGACATTTTACACTATGCTAGCCTTGGCATGCATTACTGTATGCGCTTGGTAACATCCTGAAAAGGAGAAATGATCCGCTACGTCAATTTTGTAGTAGCAGCTTCTGATGTGGAGTAGTACACGTTGAGCTCTAAAAAAATAAATTCTGCAAAACTGACAGGATTTGGGTACAACGATTTACGACATTTTGAGCGCTTTCTTAATTTTTTGTATGATTGACAGTATGCAAGCTATTTAGCAATTAGATTTGCATATCAGGCAGAGGTGCGACATACATGTGCATGTAATTTGAGATGCCCAACTTGCTGTTTTGGCGGGTAGTCATGTACCTATCAAGAGACACGATGTACCTTTGATTCAAGGGGAATGAGGTGATTGAACACCTATTTGAATTAAGGAGACTGAATGCCAGTTTGGTTCAAATTAAGAAACCAACCTTTGTTGATTCCTCGTCCTATTTTAGTTGAGAGCATTCTTTATTCGGTACAGTTTTCTCTCCACTCTCTTCGTATATTAAAATGCTGCTCTTAAATTTTCTTGTCTGGTTTATTTCCAAACGCATATACTTCTTGATGCATGTTCGTTATTATTGCTTCTGTTAATGCTATAATTGTAACTCCTGTTTATTATCTAATATAACCCATATTTTTGATAATGCTCAAAATAATCTCGTTCCAATGTTGAATACGTGCTCTTCGTTCACTAACCTACTACCAGATGCTATACCGTGATTATTTTTAGTTCTTTAGCACAAAATAGAAATTTCATTGTTCCGGTGCAATGTAAAGCATGAGCAGCTCTAAATAATTTTCTACGAGAATCTGACGCCCGATATGAAACCCACAGTTTTTTTTTTGTTTCTTTTACCAATGATTATCTACTTCCTTTATTTAGCAGCCAAATCAAATGACGAAATATTTTAGTTAACTATCCTCGTTAATTCTCAATACTGCTTTTGTATATATTGTTTCTTTTATAAATAGATGTAAAGATATAGCTGGGAATGGTGCTACATCAGAAGATGCCAGAAAACTGGATCAGTTGGTGAAAAGTTATATAAAAATAGTACTTATGATAAAGCAATGAACAACAGGCATATCAAACTGCTTACTCTAATAACAACATTTTTCTAGGGTCTTCGATCAATTCCTTAATGGTCTTCAAGAAGGTGACGGC
This sequence comes from Scheffersomyces lignicola, assembly GCA_030578435.1. Classification (NCBI taxonomy): domain Eukaryota; kingdom Fungi; phylum Ascomycota; class Pichiomycetes; order Serinales; family Debaryomycetaceae; genus Scheffersomyces; species Scheffersomyces lignicola. The sequence continues at coordinate 502,529 of JAJMRV010000005.1, read as the reverse complement.
TTCTCTACCATCTAAGACTCTGTGGTCGTAGGTCAAGGCCAAGTACATCATTGGTCTAGACACGATTTGACCGTTGACAGTGACTGGTCTTTGCTTAACACCGTGCAAACCTAACACAGCAGTTTGAGGCATGTTGATAATTGGTGTACCGTACAAGGAACCGAAGACACCACCATTAGAAATGGTGAAAGTACCACCAGTCATGTCTTCCAAAGTCAACTTACCATCTCTGGCCTTTTTACCCAAAGCAGAGATTTCTTGTTCAACACCTAAGATCGACAAAGACTCGGCGTTTCTGACGACTGGGGTGACTAAACCCTTTGGAGTAGCAACAGCGATGGAGATATCGGTGTAGTCTCTGAAAACTAAAGTATCGTTGTTTTCAATAGAAGCATTGACGGCTGGGATCTCCTTGGCAGCTAAACAGGAAGCCTTGGCAAAAGCACCCATGAAACCCAACTTGATACCGGTCTTTTCCAAGAACTCGTCCTTGTACAACTTTCTCATTTCCATCAAGTTGGACATGTCAACTTCGTTGAAGGTGGTTAAAGATGCAGCAGTGTTTTGTGATTCCTTAAGTCTTTCGGCAATTCTTAATCTCATTCTGTTCATCTTGACTCTTTCTTCATGTCTGGAGAAGTTGGTGAAAGTGGCTGGAGAAGATTCTTCTTTCTTTGGAGCTGCTTCTTTGGCGGCTGGCTTAGCAGCTTCCTTCTTTGGTTCAGCAGCTGGGGCTGGCTTGGACTCTTCCTTTTTAGGAGCAGCAGCTGGCTCTTCTTTCTTAGGGACTTCCTTGGTTTCGGCTGGAGCAGCGGCACCTTCTGGAGCCTCACCCTCTTCAATCTTGGCAATTTCCTGACCCACTTCAACGGTGGAGTCGGCTTCCACCAATAACTCGGTGATGGTACCGGAAACTGGAGCATTGACTTCAACATCGATTTTGTCTGTTTCGATGGTGGCGATGGTTTCGTCAACGTTGACGTAGTCACCGACTTTCTTGTTCCACTCGGTTAAGGTACCTTCGGTGATGGACTCGGCCATGTCTGGCACCTTAACAGAGGAAGCGAATCTTTTCAAGGTCAAGGAAGCTGGGGCATATGGTGCGTATGTGGAGACTGAGCTGGTCAATGCATGGTAGTATGATTTTGGCTGAATTGATCTAGCAATGGCGGCCGATGATGCCTTCTTAACAGCAACGGATGGGATACGTTTCACTGACGATCTGATGGTTCTGGACAACATGACGGAGTAGAATATATATCTTTTTTTGGGCGGGGAGTGAGATATGAACGCAAATAGTCAATTCAGTCTATCCTGGAGTAAGAAAAACAGAGGAAAAGACGCTGGTGCTGTGTTGTAATTTTCAGCTCATTAAACACCAAATCGCATTTCGTTCATTCCGCTGCCTCCAACACAAAAATAATTTTTGCTAGCAGCGAAAAATCCAATGGGTCTTTTTGGTGGGGGAAATGGTGAAAACACCGGGACACTGCGGCTCAAGCTGGACGACAGGTGAGAGCTTTATGGGTGGCTGTAGCCGCTGTACGCTACACGCCCGGGCGCATACGTGTATATCCTGGTCGCTCCTGGAACCGTTGTGTCGGCTGCGACACGGCTTGTTAGCAGTCTGACCAAATTCCGTGATCTCATTGGTTGAAAAAACCCGGAGTTTTTAGGCTGGAGACACGTGATCTCCGAGCCGCTTTCCGGCGTTTGCGAAAATGGCTGCAACACTCATCATGGGTGGCGGTCATGCTGATTTGTGATGGTTCGAGTATTTGTAATATTTCTAACGTGCTGTGTGAGTGTCAAGGGCTGGGATTTTGGTGATATGGCGTGCCTAAGTAGAACAGCAGAATGACTGATTGTGGAGATATTTGGCGAAATCTGTTGCAAATTATAATATTTTGCACTGTTATTCTAACTAGACGTAGAGCTTAGTGGTCGTAGAAGAAAAACGAGAAACATTGGATAGATATATTCCGAGTAATACTTTGCGCTGCCTTAGTAGCTTTTATCAGTATATCTGTTGCTGATTGGTAAGTGCATTGACTGTTTTCTCTACGAATACTGCCTGACGATGCATGAGATCTGGGCTTAGACAACTCTCGCTTGTACCATTTTAAATATGCCTTTATCACTATTTTACCCATTGCACATAAAAAAACATTTCCAAGAATGTAAGGCTCTGGATGCACTAGAGAAGTCACGGTACCTCCGTGTCTTAGTCTGAGAACTGGTTAACTTTCACAGATAACGGACATCTAGTCAGAAATATAGTTTAGATTTCAAGAAATACACAATTCACCCCCGCCACTTCTAAACTAAACTAGTATAATATGAATATGCCATACTATTTTAAGCAGTCGGTGATATCTTAATTTAAGGATGGATCGTAAACGTATGCGGCCTAACTCGTGACACTGGTGTTAAAGCGTTTAGGCTTTCCTGTATAGGGTAATGGGTTTTACGCGGTACCAATATTCTACTGTAAATATATTATCTAACTAATAGTGTAGATTTTATATCACCTTTGTCCCGTACTTCATATATAAAAATTATATAAATTGTTGGGCATAGAACCCTCATTATATAGTGACAATAATAATCACAATAATAATAGACTGCAAAATATTATCGTCTGTATTATTTCCGGGTAATCTCAATATACCTAATCGGTCTTATTTCTTAACACACTGGTCACGTGTTTTATTCGACCATGTAACTCTTAAAACTTCTCAACCATATTGAAGTTCTGTTTCAGCTAGGCCTGCTTCAGGTCGAATTTATCCACTTTAAGAATCCAGAACTCTTTACATCTAACACGAGAGTGATGTTTTAAAAGCTTAAAAGCCAGGACAACTATTTTACTACACGGCATACGATGCAAACGAGCTTCTACTGAGGTGTTATGACTATCCCAAAGCATTATTTGACGAATACTTTAATGAAATCAATAAACGAATATCAGACTTCAACTTAGAATTTTAAAGAGCATAGAAGCCACTTCGTACAGTATACTGATGTGGGGCCATACGTTATGCAATTTAGAACAGTACATACAGGACTTGAGATGGCGCGTCTACTCTCATTAGACATGGCTGAACAAAAACACAGTGCATAACTGAGATTTTGGCATTTTCAAATCAGGCGAAGAAGCGCTCCGAATGGTGTTTTTTTGTTTCTACGAAGCTGCTTATGCCCACATTTTTCTGTCTTCTTATTCGTTGAAATTTCATGGCTTAATTATTTTTTGAAGTCAATTTTATCAATTCACGGCCCTGTCTTGTGACCATATACCAAATGCAACCCAAAATTGAGACGAAATTCGGTCATGATGCGAGATGTCTACTGTAAAATGTATGCGCCTAATAGACAACTCCAATATACGACAACGGATTTCCCTTGGCACACTGATCTTCTAATGGAGTTACATCTAATCTGATAAAATGATTAGATTTTTGATAGTTTTTATTTTTTGGAATGCTAAAAAAATATGGTTCAGTGCGCGGTGACAAAGTTTGCATTTTGCCCGCCTGTCGTATTAGGGAGTATTAAAATTTTTTCGTTAGAAAGAAGGTCAAAAACCGGTCACGGCCAAATATATAATCATACAGGTATATTGGCATGAACTTTGAATCAAGTCGAAGCAATATTATAAGAATATGAGGGTTCAACTTCAACTTTGAAAGTAACAACAATGTGTTACTGTTTGCGCGGCTCCCACAAAATTTTACAATTAAAAAAATACTGCAAATTAATTTTCTTTGTTACCCTCGTAAAACCAAACCTGGTTTTTGGAGAGCGAACTCTATCCGAACACCACTTAATATTTAGAACGTTATTTGCCCTTCTCACAAACTCCTGGTTTTCACTTATCTATTCAACTGCTTGTTTTACTTTTATTTCTGCTGCAATAGTATCTTCCAGAAATCACAGGGTTGTCAGGATATTACTCCTTAACAAAGCAGTTTCCCTATTGCATTTCGTGAGTTAACTTTAATTCCCCTTTTTCTTGAAGACTTTTTTATCAATATATAAGACCTCTATTCTTACTATTTAGTGGGTTCCCATTACAATAGCTCCTGTTTTGTCAGTCAGTCACAGATGATATAATGCTGTTGTGGTTATTCATTAGGTTGTTGTTGGCACACTTTACATTATATTCCCCAATAGCCAAAGTCAACACTGCTATAAACAGCACTTTTGATTACATAGAACCTTACCATTCAAATACAACTGAACTAGTGAGTAACCCTCTTGACTACGTCGATTTGTTCTACGGAACAGAAAGAGGAGGAAATGTGTTTCCTGGAGTCACAAGACCTTTTGGAATGGCCAAGATTGGTGTGGACGTAATAAATGATGGTGATACATATAGTGGATATGCCCCTCATGGACAAGTAAATGGTATTTCAATGATGCACGAGTCCGGAACTGGAGGTGCACCACAGTATGGAGTTGTTGCTCAATTACCTTTTCAACTGCAGTTCGATATACATGACCTACCAACCTTGATTAGAAAAAGTAAAGACGTTGCCAAAGTGGGATATTATAGCTTCAACTCCGTTGATGGTATTAAAGTAGAGTTCAGTGGTGGTGAGAGGTCCGGGATATTCTCATATACATTTCCTAACTCCACACACAGTAAAAAGCATAAGAGAGACAACAAACATCACCATCAAATATTGATCGATGTAGGTCATCATTTATCTGCACCTTCTAGACCATGGTGGACACAATACTTTGTCAACGGTTCAATTGACTCAAATTTTGATTTGACTGGATATACCGGATATGCCAATATTAAAGGTGGATGGGCAGGCCACTTACCCTGGACTATATATTTCTGTGGCAAATTTGATACACCTGCAAAATCCATCATAAGTTTCTCAAATGGTCAGGTCAACCCAGGAAGACTATCCAGTTTTTCGGTCAAACAAGATGACCATATTGGTTTGGTGTACAAATTCAATAAACATGATCTTGTCGTCCAGAGTAAAGTTGGAATATCATTCATATCATCCCAAAAAGCATGTGCTAACATTGCAGAGTTAGGAGAACCGGATGAATATAATCTCCCAGCAATTGTCGAAGAAACTCAACAAATATGGTCGAGTGAGGTATTTGATAAAGTAACTATCAGTGACACTAATGCAACTTTGACAAAGCTAATTTATACAACTTTGTATGGGGCTCATTTAATGCCAACAAACAAGACAGGAGAAAACCCATACTGGGAAGATGAATTTAATGCAAAATTGAATACCACTCAACCATCAATTTATTACGATGATTGGTTTACTTTATGGGATACTTTTAGAACCAGTCAACCATTGATAAATATTTTGAATCCCGTAAGAGGTCTGGAAATGGTGAATGCGTTAATCGAGATTTATAAACACGATGGTTTCACCCCCGATGGGAGATCAGCAAATCAGAACGGGAAGACCCAAGGTGGATCCAACTCAGATATCGTGATGGCAGATGCATACGTGAAAAAAATCCCCAATATAAATTGGAATGACGCCTTTGAATCAATGGTGAAAAATGCAGAAGTTATACCTCCATATTGGCATGATGATCATGCACCAGATTCTTCAACCAAGCAAGGTCGAGGTGCGTTATCTGACTGGATAAAGTATGGATACATCACCAGAAATTTTTCACGTTCCGTTTCGAGAACAATGGAATATAGTTACGACGATTTTGCGTTAAGCGTTGTGGCTAAAGGTTTGGGAAATGAAACTGCATACCAAAAATATTTACAACGCTCATCAAACTGGCAAAATATCTGGGACTTTGATAGTACCATTTCTTTTAACTCATATAAGGGGTTCATACATCCTAAGAAGTCTACTGGTGAGTGGGACAATGCAAACTACGATCCCATGTCATGTGGTGGTTGTTACTGGAATGATGACGAGTATGAGGGACGCCCTATTGAATACGGCTGGACAGTCCCTTTTGATATGAAGACTCTCATTGACTTTATTGGAGGCAATGAAACATTTGTTACCCGCTTAAATGACATGTATGCATTGCATGGCCACAAACCTCAAATTGTTGATGTTGGCAATGAACCAAGTTTCACTACTCCATTTTTATTCAACTACATTAACCAATCGTACAGAAGTGTGGAACTAGTAAGATATATTGTTCACAATTACTTTGGAATGGGACCCACTGGATTGCCGGGCAATTCTGATCTGGGAGCTATGCAATCATGGCTATTTTTTTCGTTAATGGGAATGTATCCAATCGCTGGAACGACCACTTATCTTTTAACGACTCCATTCCTACCATACCTTTCAATCGACTTGCCTAACACAAACAAACCACTAGAGTTTATCAGTACCAACTTAACTGAATCAAACATTTATGTTGAGAAAATCAAAGTGAATGGAAATAAATACGGCAAGAACTGGATAGATCATGATACATTATTCAATCCAGAAGGGTGTCTCATTGAGTTGGAATTGACCGACATCCCCACTATTTGGGAATATGAACAAGAACCTCCCAGTTGGGGTCATTACAATAGATCCGTACCTGCTGCCGTACCAGTTATAGCATAGTCCAATCCTGGCTCCGCCTACGTTTTAAAGTCCACAATAGAAGACTTGCGGCTATTTATTGCACATGTTAGCGGTCTTGTAATTTGTTAACACGAAAAGAGACTATACACGATAGTTGCAAAACAGTACACGAACTGTGTTACTCATTTGTCAACATGTACAAGCAGTATACTGCACAGTTCTTGCAACTGACAGTGTCACTTTTTCACTGGCTTACCCCCTAAGCCATTACCTCAGTATCACAGGCATAGAGTTCACTACAAATTAAACGAACAATAGAGAAAAATCACCAAAAATCACGTCGTTGACAGTCAGTCATGCTTATATCGTTAAGACATATGTAGCGACATTAATGAATACCAATACAATGAATATCATTATTATCACGAGCTCTGTAACACGTGATCAGATACATGTTGTAATCTCCTCTCTACATGTAACTGACAATTTACCTTACCTCTCTTTGTTTATCAAGATTCGCTTGAAGTACTGCTACATTATCCTTTCAACCCGGACTAGAACGGTCTAAATACAATATCCTGATTGCGTTCATAGAACTGAAGTGCCATTTTGTAATTATACATTTGGCAACTTATGATAAAAAGTGTTACATGCGAACTAAACTGTAGAGGAGTAATAAAACGGAAAATAGAAGCAAAGCAATTTAAAATCAACTCCGAAGAGACCAGCTTCAACTGGAGTTGTGTATTCTAGAGGGATAATTCAAGATCATTGATATAGCACTTTACTGAATGCAACAGCAACAAAAGGTTTAGTTTGTGCTCGAACTGTAAGAACTCCACTCTCTTTGCTTTTGTCGGGAAGCTATGTGCTGTGTTCAAGATCAACTTTTCTTTTAAATAATCAACTAACTGTTCATTAGTGATGAATAAGCTAGGAGGTAATTTGAATTGATTATTGTTCTTGGAATGATATTCGACGTTAAACACTACTGTGAATGACTCACCTTTATAGTCTACCTCGAACTCTAAATCACAATAATAAACCTTTATATTAGCTTTCTTTTCATTAGCAGCAGGAAGTGGGCTAGCTTTTGAAATGCTGCGATCTATGAACCCCAACTGCAGAAGATAGTTTATGAACTGGAAGCCCAACTCGCTCAACTTATCACACCCTGGATCAAGAAATTCGGGCTGAGATGCAGACTCTAACCAAATCATCTTCGATTCAGACTTGTCAGCTTCAACAAAGCCAAATTGTTTAGTAAACTTCTTATATCTTTGTGGCACAGTGATATCAGTGTGGTTTTCATCTGGAAATTCGAGATTCTCACATGAAGACATCTCTGAAGATGATTCCGACAGCTTTCTGACATTTATTGACTCAGCTGTGTCCCCATTTATAATACGTGTCACTAGTTCGACATCTTTCTTAACGTGCTTGGGTCTGGAAAGAGGTTTGTGCACATGAAATCTATACAATGGGGACTGGTAAGTGTGATTCTTAGCTGATATAAACAGAAACTTGGACAACGGATTAGTGGACTGGATATCAGTAGACAAAGAGGTTGACTGGGAAGATGTGCAATTGAGTAGCAGCAGATGCTTGAAGGTAGAGTAAGCAACAGGATGGTGGAGCATGACAGCGGGATAGTTCAGAAATACACTATGGATGACACAAACGCAGGAACCGAAATATCAACCTTATTATTATGCTTGATAATTAAGCCATATATGTGCAAGGTGTGTATGAACAAGAGCACAAATAGCAGATGGGAATACAAAACCAATACTATGGAAATGGCACGATATTTATCTCAAATCCAGGGATAAGAGTACCACGTCTCACGTATAATGGCCGAGAACAAGGATATTACAAGTCTAAATCAAATGTGAAAAGTAGTGAAAAATATCCCCCATCAAAAAGAATAAAATCAGATTTAAATACATCTGGTGTTAACCATGTAAAAAAATAATGCAAAAATTGTTTGCGGCACTATCTGGACTGCCTGTGGTTACAATCCCCAACAATATCGCCAGCACCACGATCCTCTGACTGACACCACCAATAGTGCTGTTATCAGTCTTATTGTTCGTGGGCTAGAAAAGCGCTAAAAATAAAGCCAGGAAAATATGTCACAAACGCACACTGGACGTCTTAGGGAGTGAAAGGAGAATAGCGGGGGGTAGTAGCGTAGTAGTGGGTCTGATAGGGGTAAGAGGACCAGAATGAGCCAACAGCCCCTACTGTTCCGGACAGAGTCTGTATGTACATATCTTATGCGTTTGAATAGCAGGATTTTGGCAAGGCTGTAGCAGATGCTGTAGGTTGCAGGTTTCAGATCTTATTAGTCGCATACGCATAGCTCATACACGAGCCACTCGTCGACGCCCCACCACACTTAGTGCCAAATATATAGTCCCGCCTTTTAGAATAATATCGCTTAACCTATTGTTTGATGCACGTCTTTCTACACAGGAGATTGACACTACTGCGGATTATCACTCCAACAACCACGAGGAGAGGGTTGCACAAGCCAGGGGTGGTATATATAGGGGTGTGGGTTACCAGGAGAAAATGCAATGCGAGACATTTTAAGAACCGTTTATCACCATCCCAACGTAAACGTGATAAATATAATTACACATACATTCCAGCTCGTTATTAAAATAGTTTTGTACCTCTACTTGATCCTTCTAACTCTCAGGTCCTGCGGCAAATCACGCCGCTCAGGAATATCATCGTCGCTACTCTGCAGTCTGGCCAGTTCTGGTTCTTCTTCCTCGTCGATTTTGCTCATCGAAGTGTCTAGCGTGTAGTTTTCAGAGCCGTCAGCATTGGTGCGTCCAGAAAAGACCTTTTCCTCGTGGACGCCGGTGAAACTCGTCGAATCGCTGGTGGTGTTGCCCGTAGTATTAGAAGCAGTAGTACTGGTAGTTGCAGGGCTGTCACTGGTAGTGGCTGCGGTGTTGTCACTGGAAGTAGTTGCAGTAGTATTGCTAGTAGTCGCGGCATTCCTGGAAGGATTGCCAGTAGTGGTTTCCTCCACTACTTCCTTTGGCAGCGACTCAACCTTCTCACCCGTGTAACTGGCGTAATTGTAACCATCGTCATCTTCGTACAACATGCGAGAAGTTACCTTCTGGCGTCTTTCCACCACTTTGCGTAGCGTCGACTCCAAATGGGGACTGACACTGGTGGAGAAAGAGTTCTCTACATTAGAAGTGTTTGTGGGGCTCAAAGGAATGGAATCGATCGAGTTGGTGCGCGTGGTGGTGGGCAACTGGTCGGGAACCACCACCTGGTTCATGATGTTGGAAAACAACAGGGCGCGGTTGCGCATCTCGCGCTCCTTCGCGGCCATTTGACGGCTCTTCTTCCTGGATTCCTTCATGAAATTCTTGATGTTCTTCTCGTTGACAAACAAGTTAATCACGAGGATGTTGCCACTGACAACAAGACCGACAATGACGCCGATGAACACACTGGCTAGTATGAAATGCAAGCTTTCCAAGCAGAAGAGCTTGGCCTGGCGGAACACCCACCAGTAGTCCTCGGTGTCGGCCAAATCGTCTATTTCGAGCAAGTACTTTAGCGGGATAATGATGGGGAGCTGGATGAACACGACATAAATGAGGATGTTGAGACTGAGATATAGCGGGGTAAGTAGGAAGTGGTTGAGCAAGCTGAACTGGACGCCCAAAAGCAGCAGGATGAGGGACAGGAGGCCCACCACGGGCAGGATGAAGACGGTGTATGCGGCTGAGGCGATAGTGACCATGGTGCCCGTATTTGCGGTGTATTTGCGGTGTATTTGCGGTGGATTTGTAGTTATTTGTAGTTATTTGTAGTGAATTTGAAGTTATTTGTAGTTATTTGTAGTTATTTGTAGGATGTTTGCAGTGTATACGTAGTGTAGCAATTATACTTGCTGCAGATCCTCTCGTCACAAGCGATACCCGATTATTGCCTGTCTTGAAGCGCAAAGTTGTATGCCGTGGTTCGCTTCTAGGTCATTGATAGAGGTGCAACACAACAGTTGAGACGTGCACGTGATCCGCACAATATTCTGCGTACTATGCAGGTCAACTGCCACTAGGCCGATTCCGGCCACGGCGAACTCCGGCAAACTCCGGCTCCGGCGAAATCCGACTACACTCGGCGGCTCGGCCGACTATACGCTACTAACAACATTCGTCTATGCTCTGTATATACGGGACAGGGACTGTCCCGGTGCGGCGCGCTTGTATTACCGCTCCGATGCAAACTATAAGGCATACACACTAAATAAACCGAAAAAGACCCTTTGGAACTGAACACTGAAGAAAAAAACCGGAAAACGTGTATCAAAAGTGTATGGACATGGAGAAAAAGAACACACGCAAAGAAGTGTATGGAAAGAAATATTATGACTGTGACTTTTTATGAGGCGGAGATAATGGCGGCGTTGGCGGCGTTGTCGTTACCGCCACCCACCAGGGAATATTTGGGGTTGGTGCTGCTGCTGTCGTTATTGCTGTTGCTGCTGCTGCTGCTGTTGCTGTTGAAATCAGACGGCTTGCTGTCGGGGTGCGCCGCATGCGCTACCACCTTCAGCAACTTCTGCTCCTCCACAAGCTTGTCCATCTGCAGCTTGATGTGGTCGAGGTAGTAGCTGCCAAACACGTTCCAGTGGAAGCGCACCAACGTGGAGATGCGGAGCGCAATGTTCTTCAACTCGGTCGTGTTGGCGGGCACGGCGGCGGGCTCGTCCTCCTTGGTGTTGTCGTGCACAATGGCCAAAATCTCGGCCAAGAGCTGCTTGAACACCTTGATCTCCATGAGCCCGTACACCTCGGACTTGGGCTGGATGTGCTTGATCAACCAGTTGTAGGCAAACTCGATCAGGGCGGGCGGCAACTGCTTGAAGTCGACCGCCGCTTCGGGCTGGAGATTGCGCACCAACTGCAAGCTGATGGCGTTGATGTTCTTGGTCCACTTGATGTTGCCGTTGTCGTCGGTCACGATGGCCAAGATCTCCTGCTGCACGCGCGCAATGTTGGCCGGGGCCAAGAGCTGCCGCGTGCGGGCCGGCGCCTGCTTGGCTGAAACCACGAGCTGCTTGTAAAGCACCATGCAGAGCTGCACGCACACGAGCTGGCGCACGTCGGCGCGGAGTAGCACCAACCGCGTGTGGTCGAACGCCAACGTGGAGGGGAACTCGGTGGCCATCTGGCGGCACGAGAGCAAGTCGATGATGGCGGCCACGATTACGGGCCGGAGCAGGTCGTTGTCCACCACGGGCCAGGATGCTGATGTGGTGGCTGTGGTGGCTGTGGTGGGTGTATTTTTGTTGGTTGATGGGCTTGTGCTTGTGGAGGGAGGTGTGGTGGTGTCTGTCTTGGGCGCGTACTCGCGGTAGAACTTCTTGTAGAACCAGTGGAGCGCGTCGCCAATGTTGATCTTGCGGTGGGCAATGAGCTGCAGAAAGTAATCGCGCTCGAAATCGACCGCGGTCTCGATGAGCACGGGCCGGAGAATGCGGATCTGGTGGTTGGCCACGTCCAACTTCATGGCCTCGAGAATCTGGAATATCATGCGGAGGCCCTGCACCAAGCAGTCCACGGATGCGAGTTTGGCCGAGTCCTCGAACTTGCCGATCATGTCCACCACCCACTGGTCGCGCATGGGCGCGCAGTGGCTCTTGAACACGTCGCCCAACCAGCGCGACATTTCGACAAAGTCAAACAGGCCGTGGTGCAACTGCTGCACGAGCAAGTCGATGTCCATGATCTCGTTCACCTGCGGGCGGTCCTTGGAGGGGAGGAGGCTCAACAAGATGTCGCGCAATGTCGCGAACAAGATGGGCAACCGGTGCACCTTGACGGCGGGGCCGGCGCCGGCGAAAAACTGCAGGCACTCGGCCCGGATCTCGTACCAGTACTTCTCGATGATGGACTTCTTGCGCTTGCCGCGCTCGCCGTCCAAGTTGGGCCGGAACTGCAACTGCGGGTCGAACAAAATGTCGTGCCGCAACTGCGGGTTTTTGAGGATCTCGTGCAAGTCGATTTCCTTGAGCGACTGCAAGTTGATGGGAGGGAGTGGCGGGATGGATGCGGCCGCGGTGCCGGAGGCGGCCGATGCCGTCTGCGGCGGTGGCGCCAACTTGTGGTGGTGGTGGCGCTGCGCGTGGTAGTTGATGATGGGGAGCGAGCGCGACCGGAACCGGCGCACAAACTTGGGCGGCACCGGCTGCGGGCCGGGCGCGCCGGTGGCGGAGGCCGGTGCCGGCCCGCTCACGATGGCCGGGTCCAACCGCACGCGTTTGGACGAGTCGTGGATGAACGCGGGCGACGCGGCGGACGTGGCCGAGGCGCGTTTGTTGGATGCGGGGGCGGCCGGGTCCGAGATGGACGGCCGCTTGGCGCCGGCTGCGGGCGTCTGGTCCGGGCCGGCGGCGGTCGTGTCCGCACCGGCGGGCGGGTTGAATATGACCTTTCTGAACTGGTCGTCCTGGAACATCTGCGACTCCTGGTTTTCCGTCTGGTTGTTGAGGTGGGAGTTCATGGCGGACGGCTAGCGGGACATACAGCGGGGGTGGTGGTGGGTGCGGTGCGGTGGAGGCACTGTTCTGGTAGACGGTGAAAAACGCAAAAAAAGGGATGGGCGGGATGCGGAAACGGTGGGGGGTGCTGGGGGACGCTACGGGGGGATAATGCTGGTAGCGAGCAGTGGGTAGCGGGGTGGATAGCGAGTAGCTGGTGCTGCAAGTGCGTTCTTCGGGGTGGAGCAGGAAAAAGCGTGGTATAAAAGGCAAAGGCGTATGGAGATGGGTGAAATTACAAATGAAATGATTACCACCTGAGAAAATTTTCTTTTGTTTCTTTTTTTTTTTTTGATAAGCCGCAGGTTTGCAGCTCGATTAGTGAGGATTAGTGAGCACACAAATAGCGGGCACGACAAATGGGCCGGACTGGGGAGCGCCAGCGAGCCGCCAGTGGCGGGCAGAGGTCGTTGCTGTAGTGTGCGCTGTGTACTCCTGGCGGGGGCCGATTCCGGCGTGCGTGCCGTTGCCGGTGGTGTGTGGAAATGGGACACTGTGTGTCGCGTAAACCCCACTAGCTTTTGCCCGTTAGCGAGAAACAAAGCAAGTCGCACCGGCGGCCACCCACTCGGTACTCACTTTACGCCGCGGTACTGAAAATACGCACACACTACGCACCGCACCACACACTACACACACACTACGCACTACAGATCGCCCGCGGAATCACGCAAACACCACCACCGCAAATCACCCTACACGGCAGCCACCGCCACCCACCAGTCACCGCTTTTCTGGCGCCACCGGAGGCAGCAGTCACATTTCTATTATTACTCACCATTAGTCACCACTCTGCGCACGTCACCTTTCGGCTAAAATAATGTGAAACTGAAACTGATCATCGTTTCTTTTTTCCTCGCCTGCACGGCCCGTCACGTGCTGCGGGTCACTGGCCCGATTCCAATTTAAAGTTGTATTTTTTGGCTTTCGCTTTTCCCTTCCTCTTTAGGCAACGGGTTCCGTCCGCGCAAATACCGGCCCGCACCCACTGCCCTGCTCCACCACGCTGTCCTGCCCCGGTGGCAGCGGTCGGCCCAGCTAGGCAGCACCAGCAGACGCCGGAGCGCCAAACACCCACCGGCGCCGGTGCCAGATTCCCGCCATTTTCGCTGCCCCCTTTCGTGTCCGTGGTGGTGTATCACATTCACCCGCCACAAAGAAGGTTTGCCCTAATTTATTTTTGCACCACCCGAACCGGGTGCTTCCACCGGGCCTCCTTATCACCCGTGCCAGTCGACGTAATCTGTGCCATCAGTGCCACCTAAACCGTCCGTGTTGTCGCTTCCAAACAGTACCGTGCGACGGCAAGCAGCATCGCGGTTACGCATTCGGAGATGGAGCGGCGTTGTGGAAAATTTTTCTTTTTGATGCTCGGAATTATTAACCGCACTTACATACATAATTGCATAATTACATAGACAATATAAGCAGCATGCAGATTATAGACACTACAGACACTAGCGGATCGAGCCTGCGGTTTGTGTCCTGCCCCGCCGGAGGCAGCTCGAAACGGCCGACACCGGCCCACACCGCCGGTATCGGAGCCCACTACGGCGTTCCCGCAAGCCGTCTGTCAGCCCTTCCAGACATGCCCCAGAACGGTGGGTGCGCGGGAGACGTACCCGATTAGGCACACCGCACCGATGCCGTTTCACAATGGCTCAGCGACGCGGCACAGAACAGCACAGCAGAGATAGCGGGGCGCTAGGCGAATAGCCAGGGAAAAGGGCCATTTTGCCGACTCCGCGGTGACGTATGTAATCAGAGCAGGCTCATCTGGGCCGCTATTTCACAGCTGGATTCTGAAAAAGAAACAAAAGCAACCAAACAAAAGAAAGATCTAGTGGCAGATGGTGGGAGATCTGGCGCCAACGGGCCCCACCGGCACCGGTTTCCGCGCACACAGCGGCTCGCACACGCACCTACGCCTACACAGCGGCCGGGCCACGCCGGCGCCGGCGCGACACCAGCAGCCAGGCCCGCACCGGCGGTGTCGCTGCGGTGCTATTTCAATATGCAAATTTTAGCACAAATATTTTTTACGCACCCGGATTTATTTTCTGCTTATATAATTTCACAGTTTTACAAATTTCCAGACTCAAATACAAGAAAAAACCATATAACCAGCCGTTATCCCATCTCGGACGCATTTTGCACCGCTTTGCCGCCAGCAGCCTGCACCAAACCCACCGCCCGCGTGTCCGCCGCCCCGCCCCGCCCTCCCGCGCACCCCCGACCCCCGTTCCCGCGCCCGCAGCCCCCGTACCTGTCCGCAACCGGCTGAAATTTGCCCGGAACGGCCCATGCTCTGACTCCACCACCGGCCCGCCAAACTCCCCGAAATCCGCCCTGCCCGCCAGCATGTCGCTTGTGCCCCCCGCACTGCCGCTCAGCGTCCCGCACACCGCCGCCCCCACCACCAGCCCCGCCGTGAATGCCGCCCCCTCCTCCACCAACTCCGGCAAGACCCAGACCGTGTTCATCCACAAGCTCTACGACATGCTCCACGACGAGCTGATCCTGCACCTCATCTGGTGGTCCGCGGGTCTCGACTCCTTCTACCTCTTACCCGGCGAGGAGTTCAGCAAGGTGTTGGCGCAGTACTTCAAGCACACCAACATCGCGTCCTTCATCCGCCAGCTCAACATGTACGGCTTCCACAAGGTCAACGACACGTTCCAGAACACGCAGAATGACGACACCGTGCAGACGCCGCTCTCGCCCGCGGAAACGCCCGCCGCCAAGTGGGAGTTCCGCCACTCCACCAACCAGTTCCGCAAGGGCGACATCGAGTCGCTCAAGCTCATCAAACGCCGCTCCTCCAAAAACATCAACTCGCACAAGGAGATTGTCAACTTGAAGCTGATCCCGACATCGGCGCCCGCGGTGCCGCTACCGGCCGCCGCCCCGGGCCCGCCCCACAACTACTACTACCACTACCCCGACGACGAGCCGCTGCGGCTCTCGGCCGAGAACCTCCACCAGCAGTACCACCAGTCGCTCCAGATGCACCAGCAGTCGCTTCTCCTCGGCTCGGCGCCGGGCTCCGCCGCCTCCACCCCGCTCCACCCGCCGTCCGCCCCGCACACCCCGGTGCCGGTCGTGGCCGCGGGCCCGCACTCGCCGCACATGGTCATGGCCCAGACCCCGCTCGTGCAGCCGCAGCCGGTGCAGGCCATTGCGCCCGCCTCCGGAATCCCGCCCCCGGCCCCGCAGAACGCTTCCTTCGAGAACTCCATCACCCTCAAATTCATAGAACTCAACAATCAGGTCAACCTGCTCCGGTCCGAGCTCCTGGCCGTGCACGGCAAGTACGACGCCCTCAATGCCGAGATCATCCGCAACCAGCTGGACATTGTGCAGTTGCTCGAGGTGGTGGAGAACTACCTCATCAAGAAACACGACGACACAGAGCCCGAAATCAAGGCCGAGGACGACCGCAACACCCACAACCGGACCCCGGTGCACACCCGCAACCCGGACGACTCCAACACGTCGCCTATGACCATCGTCAACAGACAAAAACCGGCTCCGGTGCCGGCCTCCGACGCGGTCTCGCTCCAGAAGGACATTGCGTCGTTCAAGTCCGTGCTCGTGCAGCGGCTCCGCAACAACTCCGCAAACGCCAATCCCACCCAGATCCCCCAGCCGGCCCCCGCATCCTCCTACCACCTCAACACCACCTCCGCAACCACATCCCGCAACCCGTCCAACTCCAACATCCACATAGTGCCGCAGCATTATCCGCTCAACCCGCACTACACCATCTACAACTCGCCCAACGACGTTCCCCCCTTCCGCAAACTCGCCGACGACTACAACCACCAAAACACCGCTCCCGGCAACCGCCATTTGCTGGTGTTGATGGACCCACTCCAGCCCATCCCCCTGCGGAGCAACAAGTTGTTGCTTGACGAGCACCACCAGAATTCCAACTACCGGTTGCGGGCCGAGTCCAAGAGCTACAGTCCGCTCACGGTGGGCGGCAGCAGTGCCAATGCGGCGTCGGCGTCTGCACCGGGGCCCGCACCCGCATCCGCATCCGCACCCGCACCCGCACCCGCACCCGCAAACACTTCGCTCCCACTCTCGTCCCCACACTCTTCACGCTCCTCCTACGGAAACCTCCATGAGAAACGACCCGGTAACACGCCGGACCAGCAGTACCCTTTCCCGATCATGAACGACCACTTGCACTCAATGTTGCCGCACCACAACCATCCGCAACTACCACCACCTCCACAGTCCGCACACCGCACCTCGAGTACCCGCACGAACTCTTTGCCCAACCCGCATTTGGAGCCCCCCAGCACCAATCCCGCAAACCCCAGCTCGATTCCGTCGTACTATAATCAGCGGAACTCGTTCACATCGGTCTATGACTCGGCGCTGAATTTCGCTGGTTCCGGGCCGACATCGGCGGTCTTGCCTGCGATCGCGAAACCGGCAAATGCGGGACCGGCATTATCGGCCCAGAATGGCTCGGACGACGGACCCAAAAACCAGCTTCCCTCTGTGAGTGAGCTAGACAAGTCGATAAAAATCAGCAGAAACCCATCATCCACTTCCCTCTCCGGTGGTAGCAGTGCTAACAATAATACCTCTGCACCAAACAGTTTACCTGTGGTAGCGACGCTTTTGAAAGAGGACGACAGGGAACATGAGGAGGAGGCCAGAAAGAAGCGCAAGTTGCTCAATTAGGAAAGTTTGTTTTGTCATAGAATTGTACTATTTCTTTACTTCCAGTCTGTATAATTAGGTAATACACATAAGTAGACCACTGCGGTGTAGAAGTCACGTGGCACTCCCACCACGGCTGCCAAGTTGCTACATTCAGCCATTACACGTTACCATGCATTGCGCGTTCTTCTATACATGCACTCTCTAGCACTTGTTGATGACCCGCTTCAACGGATCAACATACTGCTTTTCGAGCCCTTCCTTTACGTACACTATGTAATACGGCGTGGCCGTGTTGTTCTCCTCAAAATTGAACACTTCTGCCAAAGAAACCTCGGTGATGTTCTCATCGTTGTACTTACGGTATATGTTGTTTCTGTGCGGATCTTTTATGTAGATCCAGTAGTGTCCGTAGCTGGCCTCGCCTCGATGGATGAATATGGCAAATATCGTATATCCCACCTGCTTGTAGTCCTTGAACTGGTTGGCGATCATGTCCTGCAACTGGACGAGCCGCACGTTGCATGCAATCAACTTCTGGCTGTACTGCTCTATCAACTCGTCTATCTGCAGGATGGTCCCGATGTTCACGTGTAAGTCGGGATGTGGGAGGATCACCGACTCCAAGTACTTTTTGGTGATCTTCAAGGTCTCGATCACAGTGAGCTTGGTTTCCGGGTTGATCTGCGTGAGCACCTGCCGTTCCTGGTTGAGCCTGGCCATCTCGTTCTTCCACTCAAACACTTGTGACCGTAACCGGAGAATCTCAGGGTCCTCCGTGTCCAAATAACGGTCGAAATACACCGTCTCCAGGAAGGGGATAGGCTCGATTGACTTGTACGCAACCCCTCTTTCTCGGTCAAACAACACTCTCTGCACCTGGAATTGCAAGATATCAGGCAATTCCCCGGCCGTGATCAGCTTTTTGGCCAAACCGCCTTCCAACGTGAGCAAATCCTCGTTGAAGTAGTTGTCCAACGCGTCATAGAGACTCTTGGGGTGATCACCCACGTTGATAATCAAACTGAAAAACCGCTCGATGGTGGTTCGGGACGGGCCCACCGCTACCGACGGGTTTTCCGGGTCGACCGGTGTGATTGTGGTCTTGGTTTTCCCATAAAACAACTTTTTGATCAAATCGATCTGCTCGCCATCGTCGTCTAGTTTCAGCGGCGCCAATGCGGTTTCGATCTGGAAAATGACATTTCCAATGCATTCCGTCACGTCCTGCTGCCGGCCCACTTCAATGGTGCTCTCCATTTGGTCAGTGCTGATGGGCAACAACCTGGGGCCCGATTCTTCGCTAGAGCTGGATGGTGTATCCATCTCCTCGTCATCGTCAATGACGATCAAATCGATCGGCTGGGATGGAGCCGTGGCATCGCTTGTTTCTGGGCTGTCTGCGACACTCACTACACTTGCACTTTCAGCATTTGCACCGCTTTCAGCATCACCACTCACTACACCGCCAACATCATCTTCGCCCTTGGAAGGGTCAGGACTGTTTTCCACTGTGATCTGGCCCGTGTCGTACTCGGAAAACTCGTCCTCGTCCTTGATCTCGATTATCTCCGGAACGCTGTCCCGGAAATCAACCGGCTCCGAAAGAGGCAAAAACGACAAGTAGGCCAACTCCTTGGTGGGCTGCACGCACCTCTTTGACGTATGGATCATCTCATCAAACAAGTGCCGCAAGTGGTATATGAACTGGTTGGACCGCTGAATCTCCAGGTCCTCCACCTTTCTGCCCCCAATCTTGCGTCGGGCCCGCGACTCCTCGTCCAACTCAACTTTATGCTCGTCAAAGTGCAAAATCAAGTCCCGCAAGGGCTGGATGCAAAAGTAGTACTGGAGCAACGAGTTGAGGTAGCAGGTGTTGCCGATGTTGTCTAGCCCCGCGGGCCAGTCTTCGGCCGGCAAAAGCGCCGGGTTGATCTTGCCGCTCTTCAAAAAACTGAGCAAAATGTCCGACTTCCTGTTCTCCGCCACCATCTTCAAGCAGTAGCGCAACACGCGGATGTCGGTGCCAGGGTCGTTCTGGCTGAGCCGCGCCTGGAACGCCGTGACCACCTCAAAGTCACTCGCCTGCACACTGGGCACACCCAAGGTGTCTAGCGCCTTAGCATAGGTGATTTCCTCTTTGGGAATACGGATGATGTCGGGAAGCTTCGTTTCGACATAGTTGAGCAACAAGTAGCTGCGGCGGTTGACAGCCACCGATAACAACGACTTGTTGAGAAACGCGATTTCCGAGGAGGTGGCGCGGAACCCGTTGGCCTCGCCAAGCTCGTTTAGTTTGTACTCGTACGCGGTGATCACGACATCGTCCTCGGTGATTTCCTCGATGGTGAGCTCGTCGAGGGCAATGTTGATCGGGATTATCTCGCTGTTGATGTAGTTGCACAACTCGGGCGACTGCCGCACCTTGGCGATCACCTGGAGGTTGTTGTTGAAGTACTGGTAGTTCTTGGGGTCGTCTTCAAAGTTGGACCGGTACATGCCTATGATGACGCTGTCCTCGATGGCATCCAACTCCGACGGGTCGCTGACCTGGATGCCCACCGTGTTCATAGCCTGTATGTAGTCGTGGTAGCCGACGAGCTCGCCCTGAGACGTCATATTCTTAATGTAGGAGTCGAGCTTGGTGGTGCTGACGCGGTAACTGGCGGCGTTGCGGAGCGCGTCCACGTAGTGCATCTTGTTGGCCGGGTCGGACTTGACGGTGTTTTCGTAGCACTTGATGATGAGCTCGTCCTGGAAGTAGCCGCAGATGCTCAAGGTGATGAAAAACGGCAACTCGTTGGTGCACTGCTGCACAAACTGGGTCTGGTTCAAGTGCTTGTCGTACTCTACAATGGTGCCGAACACCAAGGAAAAGTTATTCAGGTACGAGTACATGGTCTGGAACTCGTTGCTTTCGACGGCCTGCCCGTACACCCGCCCCAAGTAGATCAACTCCTGGATCATGCGCATGAAGCACTCCTTCAAGTCGGGCAAAAGCACCAAGTTGGGCGGGATTAGCTCCGAGCCCTCCTTGTTCAACGAAAACGAGAGCCGCGAGAGCAAAAACTGCACGTCGATGGTGGCGCTGAGCGAGGTGTTGGAAAGACTGATGGTCTTGATGGAGTCCCCCGGGCTGAGCATGATGGGCCCGCGCAACACCTTGATCAACGTCTTGAAACAGTGCACCATGTTGGGGATGGTGTCGGGCGAGAGCGACGCGTGCTGTTCCATGCCCTGCAAGTAGCGCTTGGTGATGAGCTGCTGGTCCACAAACGGCTGCAAGTCGTCGCGGGAGAACTCGGGCCGGAAAATGGTCACGCGCACGAGCTGGCCGTGGGGGCTGTTCATGCTCTTGAAGAAGGCGTCGTCTATCACGTGGCCGCGGCCCTCTGGCAGCACCCGGCCCTTCAAGCTGCTCAAGTCGTCCGCCGACAACACCGCCGGCGGGATCACGTGGTACTCGTGCTTGTCCATCACGTGCGCGGCAAACGGGTTGGACGCCGTCTCCACCACGACGAGGCGGAAGTGGTACACCTCGTGCGTGCGGTGCACAATGAGCCCCCGCACCGTGGCGGTCCGGGTCGGCGGCGCCTCGGTCTTGTCGCACGCGGGCGAGTACGCGAGCTGGTTGTTGAGCGTGAGCACGTGATGCTCGTACTGGCTGTCGTTGCTCATGCGGCTCAACTCCGTGGCGTACTCGATCGGCCTGCTGTTGAGCAAGCTCACCTTGTGCTTGTTCCAGAACGGAATCGCCCACTTCAAGTCGTCCAATATTCGGTTCAACGTCTTGAACGGGTATTTGGCCAACTCCGCCGCCGCAATGCGGGTGTGCTGGTACTGTGGGGGCGGTGGGAGCTGCTTGGCGGCGAGTTCGGGCCGTTTCTGGTCACGGGACGCAAACGGATTGTGCGGCCGGGCGCCGGAATCGGGTCGCGGCACTTCCCCCGGGCCCGGGGGCGTGTGCGGCGCGTCATGGGCGCCGAATTGAGCGGCATTGTCGGTGCTTTTGGGCCGAGTTGCTGCGGTGGGGTCTGGTGAAGCGTCTGGCACCGCAGTATCGCTGGTTTCTAGCATGCTTTTTTGGGGCAAAACGGCGCGGGCGGCTGGGTCTGGGCGCAGTGGCCACGTAGAATGCTCTGAAACGGGGGGTTCCAGCGTGTTCTACCGCTGTTTCTGGGTCTGGAGCGTGAGGGTCCCTTGGCACAGTGGCTAGATCTGTTACTGAGTGGGGCGTGCGCCGTGGCCAAAAAATGGCGTGCTGCATGTAGCAAGTCGTGCGCGCACCGCTTTTTGCAGCATTTCGGCCCGGCACCGGTCATCCACCGCTCACGGCCACTGGCGGGACGCAATATGCGGCGGAATCGGCACACTCTGGTGCTTCTGGTGGTTCCAGCGGGAGCACCAAAAAATCGCCGTTTTAGGCAACCAAACTGCGCTGTTGCACCCCTGCTCCGCGGATACACACTGGACGTAGCCAACCAACGTGCCAGCAGTCGGCGAGCGGCCCGAGGAAGTTGACGCTGTGTGCAGCAGAATCACGTTCCTGCTCACCAGACACTGTCCGGATTTCTTATCTGGGTCAAAGCAGTGGTGCTATTACGAATGGGGCTCGAACTGTGGCTAGTACTATGCTAGCAGGTGCAGCGAAACGGAGACAAGCACGGACTCAACCTAAAGAAGACCAAATACCCCAAATCAGAACCCTACCGTACCACCAGAGTTGAGCCGCAGCCACCGCATTATCATGTGTATCTCTGCTATATCTCTGCTGCAACTATTGTGGTCACGTGACCGCAAACAAAATCTTCCGGGACAAATTTTTCAGCTCACCTAGTGTGCAAAAGGCTGTGAAAACCCAGAACCAGCGAAAAGGAGCGCATGCTGGTCGTAGCTGTGCCGTAAGTATAGCAAGATTCACACACGATGAACGGGAATACGTCGCCGCAGGCGATTGACTTTGAGAAAATCAAGCGCAACTCAGATGGCTCCATGACCGGAATGGTAACCTCGGGCTTTAACGAGGTGGTGCTAAACAATCCGTATTTCGCTGCCGGTGGCGGCTTGATGCTCTTGGGCACGGCGCTAGCATTAGGAAGACAGGCCGCCGTAAAGGGCTCTAGTTTCGTGTACCGCCAGTTGTTGGTCGATTTGGAAATACCCTCCAAGGACAAGTCGTATCTCTGGTTCTTGGAATGGATGTCCCAGTACAAGCAACGGTCTTCCAGACACTTGTCGGTGGAGACCAATTTCATCCAGCATGACAACGGGGCCGTTTCCACCAAGTTCTCGCTTGTTCCCGGTCCAGGAAAGCACTTGATTCGGTACCAGGGCGCATTTATGCTCGTGAACCGTGAACGGTCCGGAAGATTGCTAGACATGACCAGCGGCACCCCCTTTGAAACGGTGACGTTGACCACACTTTACCGGGATCGGCACCTCTTTAACGACCTTCTTTCGGAAGCAAAAAAGCTTGCCTTGAAGGCCAGAGAGGGCAAAACGGTCATATACACGTCGTGGGGCCCAGAATGGAGGCCCTTTGGCCAGCCCCGCAAGAAGCGCGTCATCGGCTCGGTTATATTGGACAAGGGCATATCCGAGTCCATCGTGGACGACGTGAAGGATTTTTTGTTCAGTGGCGATTGGTACCACAAGCGCGGGATTCCCTACAGAAGAGGATATCTCTTGTACGGGCCACCGGGAAGCGGCAAAACGTCGTTTATCCAGGCCTTAGCGGGCGAACTCGACTACAATATCTGCATCTTGAATTTGTCGGAGGCCAATCTCACCGACGACCGACTCAACCATCTTATGAACCACATCCCGCAAAGATCGATTTTGCTCTTGGAGGATATCGATGCCGCGTTCAACAAGAGAGAGCAGAGCGAAGACAAGGGCTACAATTCCGGGGTCACCTTCTCCGGGTTGTTGAATGCGTTGGACGGTGTTGCCAGCGCGGAAGAGTGCATAACCTTCATGACCACCAACCATCCCGAGAAACTCGATCCGGCGTTGCTAAGACCGGGCCGTGTGGATTTCAAGGTGTTGATAAACAACGCTACCGAGTACCAGGTGAGCCAGATGTTCTTGCGATTTTACGAAGGAGAAGACGAACTATGCCACGAATTTATGAACCGATACAGACAGTTGAAGTTGACCAACGTCAGCACGGCCCAGCTACAGGGGTTGTTTGTATATAATAAACGGGACCCGCAGGGATCCATCGACATGATAGAGACGTTGAACAACCCCAACAATGTATTCTAGAACCTACACATGTATATAGCATCTTAATGTATGAAGGGTTTCTGATCGTTGACAGAACAGCAGCCACATTTCCGGCACCATTTTCCCCGCTACAGCACAGCTACCAACAGTGCCTTTTGCATTACATGTACATACATAAATAGTCGCTATCTACAAACCCGTCATCCGTTGCTAACAGAACCTCTATCCTCGGTACCGTTTCATTATGGCCTCGTGGGCCTTGTTTACTCTGTAGTTGGTCACTTCGCCATCATCGCCACCACCGCCAAGACTGCTGCTGCTGGCCCGCGCTACCAATTCGTTCAAATAGCTGACATAAACGAGATATATGAGCAAGTCACTATCATCATTCTTTATGGTGTGTTTCTTGGTCGGCGCCTTCAGTATGCCCAGGTCGAGTTTAGCCTGGTCAATCTCGCTTAGTTTGGCCCTTAGTATGCGTTTAAACCGCAGCTTGTCATACGTCTTTTTGTTGTGCTGAAGCGGAGCCATAGTGCTGCGGAGAAACAGTGGTACTGGTCCCATACATAACAGAAACAAAACAAAAAATCTTATCGCGGTGGTCACGTGACCGGAAATATAAATGCGCTTTAGCGCCAACCGGCCCTGGAACTGCGATATCGGCCCGTAACCTGCCTAGCCACGGAAGTTTAGTACACTATCCTGCGGGAAGGTATGGGCAGATGGGATTGATCGCTACCAGAATCACATTCTCCCGGTCTCCCGGTCCCCTGGCCCCCTTTTTAGAGTATCTAGCGCTGCAATACAGGAAACAATACGGTACTTGGACAGCACCCCCGCGTAACTACAACCCCCCAGAATACGCCATTCTCTCTAATCTCCCTGTAGCAACACTGTGCCAGCTGGGCCAAATCCGCAAATGGAGCGTTTTGGCACTTTCGCAGTCATTTTTGGCAACCTGCATATTACTCGTTTGCTCAGCCAGAAAAGAGGGTGATAACCAAATGGCATACCTCCGTACACCACCAGCACACCCCTGAAAACCGCGGGAATCGGCCCATATTCGTGCAATTAGGTAGCTGCAACCGCAAGGAATCGTGTGCGGCAAACCCAGAGAAATTTGCTACCAAATTACCTGCCCCCTGACCGTGCTGCTAATTATAAGTAATGAAGTGGCACGCATTGCTCCTATTACCATTCATAGGGGCTCATTTGGCGTCTGCCACGGTCCAGATCAAAGACGAAACCGACTTGTACAATTCGTTTGACCGAATAAAAAGAGGCGCGGTTCTCAACGACGTCTTTGACATCAAACAGGCCCTAATTGACCAGCAGAAGGACCGCAAGTCCGATGACGATAAGGAATGTCCCCCATGTTTCAACTGCAATCTCCCCAACTTTGAGTGCGTGCAATTTTCCCAGTGTAACGTATTCACGGGAATGTGCGAATGCCGGGACGGCTACGGTGGAATGGACTGTTCCGAGCCCTTGTGCGGCTCCTTGTCTGACGGGAACAGAAACAGACCGGTAAGAGACGATACGACATGTGCTTGCAAACCGGGCTGGAGCGGTATCAACTGTAATATGTGCACCCAGGATGATGTTTGCGACCCATTCATGCCAGAAGGCTTGAAGGGGACCTGCTACCAGACGGGTATTATTGTCAACAAGTTCCACCAGATGTGTGATGTGACAAATCCCAAGATCATTTCCATTCTCGGCGGCAAGAAGCCCCAAGCCACTTTCAGCTGCAATTCCACTGCGGAAAACTGCGACTTCCAGTTCTGGATCGACCAGAAGGAGTCTTTCTACTGCGAGTTGAACAAGTGCAAGCTTGACTACGACTTGAGTGGCAACAACACCCACTACAACTGCGAAGAAGTGGCGTGCAAGTGCTTGCCAGACCGCATGTTGTGTGGTGAGGCCGGCTCTATTGACATTTCTGAATTTTTGACCGAAACTATCAGGGGTCCAGGGGACTTTTCCTGTGATGTCGCCTCCAGAAAGTGCAGATTCTCCGAGCCAAGTATGAACGATTTGATACAAAGTGTGTTCGGTGACCCCTATATTACTTTGCAATGCAAGTCGGGTGAATGTGTCCATAAAAGTGAAATCCCCGGCTACGATATCCCCGATCGTCCCCAGCTTACATTGAACAACATTTTCTCCATAATCGGAGTAGCTTTAGTGTGTGGGTTGGTTATTGTATCTTCTATCCACAGTATCAACCAGTCTCCATTGTTCAAAAAATCGGGTGGATTTGACAATTATGACTCGTTTGAGGATGACATAAGTGCCCTTAATAAGAACTTCACCCCCACTACTCTCTCTTTCGAAAACATCAGCTATGTCGTCAAGGGCCAACAAGTGTTGAATAATGTTTTCGGTCTGGTTCAGCCAAGAGAATGTCTAGCTATTATGGGAGGGCTGGGTGCCGGTAAAACAACCTTATTAGATATCTTAGCTGGTAAGAACAAAGGCGGTACTATTACTGGTACTTGTTATGTGAATGGAAACATATTGGACAATGATGACTACAAGAGAATAGTAGGGTATGTGGACCAAGAGGATCATTTGATTCCTACTTTGACTGTGTATGAAACTGTTCTTAACAGTGCATTATTGAGATTGCCAAGAGATATGTCATTAAGACAGAAGGAAGCAAGAGTTATAGAAGTCTTGAACGAGTTGAGAATCTTGAACATTAAGGACCGTGAAATAGGATCAGACTTTAAACGGGGTATTTCCGGAGGTGAAAAAAGAAGAGTCTCAATTGCGTGTGAGTTAGTCACTTCTCCGTCCGTATTATTTTTAGACGAACCAACCTCAGGCTTGGATGCTTACAACGCTAGAAATGTTATTGAGTCGTTGGTAAAGCTTTCAAGAGACTTCAACAGAACAATTGTTTTTACCATTCATCAGCCCAGAAGTAATATTGTTTCATTTTTTGACAAGCTTATTTTGTTGAGTGAAGGGGATTTGGTCTATTCAGGTGATATGATTAAGTGCAACGATTTCTTTGCTCGTAATGGTTATAAATGTCCCTTGGGATATAACCTTGCAGATTATTTAATTGATATCACTGTTGATCATAAAAAGGTTATTAAAGTACAAAGCGTTGTTGGCGAAAGTAGTTCTTCTGGTGACACCGTCGACATACATCAACAGTTTATTCAAAGTCCCTCTTCTGATTCGGATACTACAAGAGAATGGGAACATTTTGCTGTCCATAGAGACGAATATAATTTCAAACCTATCAAAACTAAATCCAGTTCTACTGAAGAGGAAACTTTCGTGCAAGTTACCAATAAGCTTCCAACCATTTTCCTCGAGTCGCCATTAGCTGGTGATGTTAAACAAGAGATTGCTAACAGTAAAGAGAACCCGATTGCCATTGATGTCAGTAGGAAAAAGATCAAGCACGCCACTTTCTTGAGCCAGGTTCTCATATTATCATCAAGAACGTTTAAGAACCTTTACAGAAATCCAAGGCTTTTGTTATCCCACTATTTTCTTTCCTTGCTTGTTGGTGGTTTCTGTGGTTACTTGTATTACAGCGTCTCAAACGATATCAGTGGCTTCCAAAATAGACTAGGATTGTTTTTCTTCATTCTAGCATTCTTTGGGTTTTCCTCACTTACGGGCTTGCATTCTTTCTCTACTGAACGCATTATCTTCATTAGAGAAAGAGCCAACAATTATTACAATCCGTTGAGTTACTACTTGAGCAAAATTTTCTGCGATATTTTACCGTTGAGAGTATTCCCTCCAATTTTGCTATTAAGTATTGCTTATCCGTTGGTTGGGTTGACTATGGAACACAACGGATTCTTGAAATCAATTGTGGTATTAGTGTTGTTCAACGTAGCAGTTTCAGTTGAGATGCTTATTGTAGGTATTTTAGTCAAAGAGCCAGGAACTTCCACAATGCTCGGTGTATTGGTGTTGTTGTTGTCATTATTATTTGCTGGATTATTCATTAACAGTCAAGACTTAAAGTTGACTATCAAATGGCTTGAGTGGATATCTGTGTTCCATTACGCTTACGAGGCATTGTCTATCAACGAAGTTAAAGATTTAATTTTGAAGGAGAAGAAATACGGGTTATCTATCGAAGTCCCCGGTGCTGTTATTTTGAGTACTTTTGGATTCGATGTGGGAGCATTCTGGAATGATGTTAGCTACTTAGGAGGCCTTGCCCTTGGTTTCTTTATCTTGGGATACATCTTCTTGCATTACTTCACGATAGAAAAGAGATAGCTCAATATAGACTAAAACTTCAGTTCTAAAAACGAAAATTAAAAAAGGTTGCAAAACTAATTAAATATTGCAAAAAAAGTAATACTATGTTATTGATTTTATTTTTTTCTTTTCAAGTTATTGATTGTATGAAACATTTCTCTCTTGAGTTCTAGCATGCTGAGCTTATCTTTATCGACATCAAAAGAAAATTCACTGTAATCAATTGGCGTCGTGGTGGGCTCGTCGGTTGCATCATGATACGCTGCTAGAAAAGGATGAGTTAGAGCGCCAGCAGCTGTTACTCTTTTTGCAGGATCGAATACTAACAATTGCTGAAGTAGATTGATTCCTTCAGCACTGATAATTTGATTGGGATGCTTTTTTATTCTAGATGGATGGTTATTAAAAAGATCTGCGAAATCCAACCTGCGTTTAAATGGTAATGACAGTATATAATTCTTCGCTCTTGACGACTTTATACAGTGCAAGTCTTCTCCTATAGGAGTACCTAAGACCTCAAAGATGAATAAAAGCTGGCTTTTATAATCTGCACCAGGAAATAAAGGCCTGTAAGTAAACATTTCACCTAAAATGCACCCAGCTGACCATAGATCAACAGCTACTGAATACTGACATGAACTGAGCATGATTTCAGGTGCCCGATACCATCGGGTCACTACGTATTCAGTTAAAGATGTTTGAGAAGCTTTATGAATATTGCTGTCATGCGATTTGCTAGTGTCAAGTCTAGCTAGGCCAAAGTCACAAATTTTCAAATCACATTTCTCATTTATAAGGATGTTAGAGGGCTTCAAGTCGCGATGGATCACATTGGCACTGTGAATGTATTTTAATCCTCTCAACATTTGATAAGTAAAGTATTGGACATGGGCTTCTGACAAGGTATGACTCTGTATAACCTTGTTGAGATCAGTGGGCATGTAACCTTGGATAAGATATACCTCGTTGAAGCTTTTGAAGTCATAGGGCTTCTGGACGTCAAACAAGTTGATAATATTTTCATGGCCGTTCAAACGAGCTAAAAGCTTGATTTCACGTAATGTTCTTAAGCAATATAACGTATTCTCAAATGGGACTATCTTTTTTATGGCAACCAAAGTACCACTAGTGTGTTGAGCTAAGCAGACAATCCCATAAGCACCTTCTCCTAATACTTCTTTCAACCGAAAATTCTGTGATATGTTATACACAATTCTCGTTGTGGATGGCTTTTTCCCAGCGGGCCGGACATTATGAGGACTATCCCTGAAGGGATCTGAGTTAGGAGTATGGGGTCTTGAGGTGATCATTAGACGTGCGGTAGATAGCGACTACAATACCAGCAAACCCAGGCAGGGTCGGCATGCGCTGTTTTTATAGCAAATATTACATGTTTCAAATGGCACAAGCAAAACGAGCCATCGACTTCGAATCATGATATATCTTTCGCACCATAAATTACTTGCATTATCATGAAACAATTATACGAGGGTATTTTCCAACTTTTTGCAGTCGCTGCCCAAGAACGTTTCAGATGTACAGAACAAAACTCAGATTATGCAGCGCGCAAAGAATCTGAAACAAAAATTTGGATCTGATATTTTTTAGCTATATATGATTAGGCAATGATATGGTATTGCGATCAGGGGTTCTTTTGGGAGCCCTTATAGCCTTTGTATGCTTGACGATAGCACAGCAGCATGTGTTAGGTGACACAGAGAGCACTAATAACATTACAGCGCAGGACGCCGTACCGGTGCAGGATATTCCAGACGGCCAGCTGCATTACGATTGGGATTTTGGTCTAAGCAACCAAGAAAATATGGTTAGAATAGATGAGTTGGTGGATGTTTTAGATGTGATTCAGGAGACTCAGGTATTGACGGTAAATAAGCATAATCAGGATGTGAAATATGGTGGAGAAAACGCCACCATTTTAATGCTTTGCAGGAACGAGGAGCTAATAGACGTCTTAGAAACGATCCAGAGTGTGGAGGATCGCTTTAATAGGAAATATCATTACAGTTACACTTTTCTCAATGATGACAAGTTCACCAATGAATTCATATACTTGGTTTCTGCATTTGTACCCTTTGGTACTATTAATTTTGGCTCCATACCCAGCGAGCAATGGGAAATCCCAAGCTTCATAGACATAGACAGGGTCAATCTGAATTTGCAGAAGGCCAATGATGAACAAGTGGTATATGGAGACTCGTTATCGTACCGTAAGATGTGCCGGTTTTTTCTGGGATTCTTTTTTAAACATGAGTTGGTAGCACAATACCGGTACTACTGGAGAGTTGAGCCGGGTATCAAATTGTACTGCAACATCAATTACGATTTATTTGAGTTCATGAGAGACAGGGATAAGAAATTTGGTTTCACGCTAACCATGTTTGAATACGCCAATACCATACCCACGTTGTGGGAGAGCTTCAAGCAATATCTTGACATGTATGGTCAAGAAAATGAATTGCTCAGTCTAGTACGCAACAACGATACCAATACCTACAACCTATGTCATTTCTGGACCAATTTTGAGATAGGGGACTTGTCGATATTCACAGACGACTATGAAAAGCTATTTAATTTCTTGGACTTGAAGGGAGGGTTCTTCTACGAAAGATGGGGTGATGCACCCATACACACTTTGGCGGTCGCAAACCTTCTCAAAAAGAACGACTTGCATTGGTTTGGAGATTTGGGCTACTATCATAAACCTTATTTGCAATGTCCCAAATCGTCGGTAGTATTTATAGACAACCGATGCTCGTGTAACCAGGACGACGACTTCTCATTCACCGAGCTCAGCTGTACCAACCATTTTCTAAATGTGATCAACAGCATCGGTATATAGCTGCAAGTAGTTATAGTTGGTAGTATCTACATAGAAACTTCGTATAGAATGAGGCATAGCGATTTAAGTACAGATGCCCCATTACACATGTAGAACCTGTCAAACTGATAATGACATAAGAACCATTCGAATGCAGGCAAGGGCCCACCTTACGCCTGGAAGAGAAAGAGAACAATGGGGAACAATAACTAGCGTATGCTCCTTAACTAGCGGAAAATTTCACGAGTATTGTGCTAAAAAAAGACAAAATGCATGATTCAGAATCGCTACATCATAACCAAAGCGCCATTTGAACTATATACTTCACTCTGGGAAGATATTAAGCTTGATTATACCTTACACAAACACACACCAATATATCTCTACCAACCCCCTCTGTCAAACATTACACACACAAGCCTCGTAATTTTTTCAGTGTGCGCTTATCGAAAATTTTTCTAGCGACAGGACCCGTTGTTTTTATAGTAAACCTATCCCCAGACTACAATTCGTCCATCCCAAGTTTTGTATCTACCTACCTGTCTTTGGAAGTGTATTGATATAATTCGTCTTATCCCATTTATCAGCACAGGTTGCATTAGCAAACCAGACACACGTGTATTTCCTATTTTCTTATAGATCACCATTTACGAGCCCTATTCAATAGTGAACCACGTTATAATTGACAATTGCAACATTTGGTCATATCCACGAGTTGCGCCTATCATTTGGGCCGGTAAATATCTTAAATAGTTCGAGAAAAGAACCCGTCACGTGTTTGGAAGCACCATTTTGCGATTGATATTCTCCCAGCCATAACCTCCGCCTCATGAATTAATGAATTATCCCTCCACCCACATAGTCATAACATTGCATACATATCCATAATCACGCCAGCATAATGTTAAGTAAAGCAGTGTTGCGAATCAAATCGATTCTACGCCGAAGACACCGGTTCTCATTGCTATACTCGCTAATAGCACTTGTAATAGTTGCATACTTCATTATAGTGCCCAACTTAGCAATCAAGACAGCACAAAGTAGCGACGGTTCTATAGCAACCCACGAATTCTTATCCAGCAACTTGATCAATGACCTTTCTAAGGAGAATATAGGCAATTTGAAATCGCTATTCTACGGCTTATTATCGTTGTTTTTACCGTCTAACACTGGAAAGGATCCTAACGAAGAGAGTGAATCAGCAGCACAGGACTCTACTGAGGTAATTGAGTCATTACAACAACAGGAGTATGAAGAGGAACAAAGGGAAGAGCAGCAGCAAGAGCAAGCTGTTAAGGATAAAGTCAAAAATTTAACTCAAAAACAATTAGAAATCAAAAAACAGGACGACGAAAAGAAGTTACGAATTATAAAGGATTCCATGAAAAAGATCAATAGCAAGATAAGATACAAATACTTCCAATCTATCTTTGAACAATTTTATATCAATAGACCTAACGTCCCACCACTCGACAACTATCTAACATCCAAAAGAATCTACCACGCTAGATACGACACATCAAACCGATACAAGACTAATAGCAAGAAGTCCAAGCCAGTGCGGGTTAATAAGAATAACGACAAAGATACGATAGTGACTCAAGATGAAGATGAAGAGAAAATTATATTTAGTGAGTCGTATCTTTCTCAATTTTTACAAATCAATGACGAGGAGTTATCATCCATGACCAATTCCCATTCTAATTTGATTCAAAACTTGCTAGATACCGCACCTACTGGAGTCTATAAAGGTAGTGGAATTGTGTTTGTGGGTGGTGGCTCATTCAATTGGCTTACCTTATTATCAGTGAAATCTATTAGAGCAATGGGATCAGTATTGCCAATTGAAATTCTTATTCCCAAATTGGACGAATATGAACTTGATCTTTGTGCAAGAATCTTCCCAGCTTTAAGTGCTAGATGCATTTATTTGCCATATGCGTTAACGGATCCGGATGATATCAAACTGGAGAAAAACGAAGAAGAAGAAAACATTTCAGATAAGGAAGAGAATATAATTGATAAATTCGAATTCAAGGGATACCAGTACAAGGCTTTGGCGATATTACTACTGAGTTTTGAGAATGTATTATTGCTAGACAGTGATAACATCCCAGTACACAAGCCAGATTATTTATTTGAAAGCGAGCCATTCAAATCCCATGGGTTAATAGTATGGCCCGACTTTTGGAGACGTGCCACTTCCCCATTTTACTACAAAATAGCTGGCATTGACGTCAGTCACAAAGAACTTCTACCCAAATACGACGAAGTGCACGGAGTATATATACCGTATGATTCACCACCACTTTTGTATGAAAATGAGAATGGCGACGCGAACCAGGACGACAAGGAAATATACTATGGAGATTATGACGACTATGAAGAAGAGGAGGAAGATTCATTTTTGAATATTCGGAAAAGCGGTGTCAAAAAGCTTAATTTGAAGCTCATCCCTCTCCATCAACGGAAGGGCGGCATTCCCGATCCAACCAGTGAATCGGGTCAACTTATGATTTCTAAAAAGAGCCACAACAAAGCACTTTTGCTCGCATTATACTACAACCTCTATGGTCCAGATTACTTCTATCCATTATTCTCGCAGGGTTCTGATGGTGAAGGAGACAAGGAGACATTTCTTGCCGCTACAGTGGCCCTAGGGAAACCATTTTACCAGGTGTCACGGTTCTTGAACGCATTTGGCTATTTCAATTCCAAGAATGAATTTATTGGGACCGGAATGGGCCAGTATGACCCTGTAGAGGACTACGACTATTCCAACCAGTGGAAGACGAATTTGCATACGCCTAATAACTGGGAGTTCTTGAAAACAAAAGACCCTTTGATTGAAAAGGGGCCCCGGATTTTGTTTGTACATTCAAACTTCCCCAAGTTGAACCCATGGAAATTGAAGGTGGAAAATAAGATTATTGATGCTGATAACGGCAATCGTATCAGACTCTACGGTACGGGGATGAAGGTGCGTACTGGGTACGACTTTGAGTACGTGCAATGGTCCAACATGAAGTTCTTGCTTTGTGATTTGAAGATCGAGCTAGAGACATTCCGGGACGTGAACCGATCCGACCTCTGCAAGGAGATTAACGAGCATTTGATGTTTTTGAAGTCGACAATGGGATCCATGGAGTAGGCTAAATAACGAGAAATAGATATATATGCATATTGCAGCAGCAGTAGATTTTGGAGCCGCGTGCGGCTCACGGTATATACAGGAATTCTGCTACGCTAACGCTGGCGCTAAAAACAAACACGAACAAGACCAAACCCAGCCGATAAACCAAACCAGCATAACCACCCACAATGAGCATAAAATTTCTTTATCTTCTATCGCGCCAGGGCAAGGTGCGGTTGTCGAAATGGTATGAGACCCAGTCCCAGAAAGAAAAGGCCAAGATCACACGCGAATTGTCGACGTTGATATTGAGCCGCCGGCCCAAGATGTGTAACGTAATAGAGTACCGGGACATCAAAATCATATATAAGAGGTATGCCTCGCTTTTCTTCATAATCGGAATAGACAGCGACGACAATGAGTTGATCAGTTTGGAGATCATCCATCGTTTTGTCGAGCAGATGGACAAGTTCTTTGGTAACGTGTGCGAACTCGACATCATATTCGGGTTTGAGAAGGCCTACTACATCCTCGACGAGTTGATCATTGATGGCCATTTGCAGGACTCGTCCAAAAAGGAGATATTGAGGAGAATCAACCAGATGGACGAGTTGGAGAACTTGGACGAATTCGACAACATTTTGGCGTGATTCCGGGGTATAGAGACAGAGTAGGTAAATAAGACATTACAATGTATGCGAGCATGCGATACTTGTGCCTAAAAATAGATGTAAGTGGAGCCAAAGACAGAGCCAGCCAATGCAGACCCGTCACTGGCAGCGGTGCGTCGACTAATGCCAGATACACGCGAGTGCCAGGGCCACATTATACGAGTGTGCTGTGACGTCATGACGTCTTTTTTGACACTGCTCCGCATTGTTAGTGGGTAAAAGCGACTGGTATAGGGGTAAGGTAATGGTAAAGTGCAAAAAAGAGGTGTTTGTGTGCGTTTTGCTGGTTAGGCTTGGTTGACTACAGCGTGGGCATCCTGTGGGATGTGCCAGCGGAGATTATCTCCCCCCAACACAGTCACCCGCTCTGACATGAGCGGGCCCCATATGCCGTGAAAGTTTCATCTTGTGATGAGTGTCTTTGTTGACAGCCATTATCTTGTCTAACAATGCCAGAGTGCTGGAGAGGCCCAGCTGGGGGTATGTGCAGGTCATCATGTAGCGCGACATTGTTTGGCGTGAGCCTCCCGCGACATGGGGCCAATGTCGTGTTGCATTTTCCAGTGCCCTCTCTTTTGTGTGTCAGTGAAAATCCCTCAAACACAAAAGTCTGAAATTTACTCACCCGTGCTCAAATCTACCCCAGCTCATCCTAGGCAGATTGCGGATTGGCCTTTGCCTATTTAGGGTAAGTTGAGGGATTAAAATTTTTGCTCTAGCGGGTTTCCTATGGCACATTTGCACATTTTGCTGAGTGGTGTGTCTCAGACTGCGTATAGAGGGTACCTGGCAAGGCCCTAATACAAAATTTAACCTGCAATTCTCATTTGCTCATGTATGAATCCAGTATAAAATATTGCGTTCGCGCTTTGCAGGTTCCATCAGTACGAGATGTGGTAGCAACGTACCGTAAATGCCATGTCCTTGTTCTTTCCTATGCTGGCCATGCAAATGACCTCGTCTCTGTTCACAGACATCCACCGTTGTTTTGAAATTTGTCTTTGCCTTGAAGCAAAAGACGTCATGTATCTACCGAATGTAACAAACAAAAACAAACATGGGCCAACCTGTAAAAGACCAAGTCTCGAGAACATCAAGTCTCGTAACCTGCAAATTGTTTCTTTTTCATTTTAAGCGGGTGGGTTGTCACCTAACATTGTCATTTGCTGTTTGCAGTGAAAATGAGGAAAAGTTTTTTTGCAGGTTACACCAGTCAAAGTGGGACCTTTTCGTTTTCCCTTAATTTATTTATATTTAGTAGAATTCCACTAAAATTCATCTCTGTCATTTCTACCTTGTTTGCAAAATTTATACGTGTGGTACTAGCTTACTATCTGCTATCATTAGTGGTATACCATACGTTGATACCGAGCTGCTATTTTGCTAATAGTGTCGTTCTGTTGATAATAAATACTATTCCCACCTAGGAAAAAAAACAATTTTTTTTTCACAACCATAAGGTATATATAATCACATATAATACCTTAATTCAATCATCAAAAGTCCAGTGCAGCTTTTGAAGAGTCATACTTTCCTTTAACTTAGCCAACAACATATACTGTATTTCCCTTCAGAATACCGCTTGTATTATAGTTGTTTTCACGTTCCTCAGGTTTTTCCGCTATTTTAGTTTTTGAATTTGTTCTATTTTAAAAGGTGTATCATATAATTTACTCGAAGATGTTGTATTAACAGTTTTACTACATCTTACTTCAGTCTATTCCATTATCTAAAGGAGGTTGTCTAACTTTGTTTAGCTAGCCACCGTATATTCATTATCAGGTTTTTTACTCACCTTCTATCCGCAATCAATTTATTTATTCATTGACAATGTCTTTATTCGGAACAAAAAAGAAGACTTCGGTGTCGTCTATGGCATCCGGGTCTTCTTCATCTTCTTCAAGAAGGTCATCCAATGCTTCAACTTCTCACTACACTTTATCTAACAATACTTCATCATTTGTCAAATTTGACGAAAAGAAAGATTATGTTAGAAGATGTTCAATGAAAAAGAATGGTCCTTCTCCATCCGCTGCTAAGAAATGTCCTCAAGCGGTTACTTTCTGTTTAGGGAAGTAATTGCATTCAATAACTTACTATTTATTTCAATTATCGACCATCCACGACTAAATGGACATTAGTCAACTTGTAACACTATTGTTGGTCCGATTATTAACGTTAAAACAGTCTATCTGCTTATGACTTTCTATATATTGTTTTTTTATATACTTCTTGGGTTCTAATATTTAAAATGGGTTTGATATTTATTGTTGTTATTTGTTCTTCTAAGCCTTTATAGTACGAAGAGTTTCAGTAATTACAAAAATAATTTATGATTGTGATGTAACACTAGAAGACCCTCCAGCTATAAGTTGTCCAACACTAGGCCATGTGATTTGACACGTGACATAAATTACACAGGGTCCAGACTCTCGAGTAACCAGTTCACGTGGTGAGATTTCATCTCTAGTTGACACACTGCTAATTTCTCTATAAATGTTTTGTCAGGTGTTCTGCTCAAGTGAAATGCAAATACAAAAATCTGTCACTTATTTTTCGCAGTCTCGCTATTATGCGAAAAATAAACCTTTACATCACCCGATCCTCACTACCCCCCAACCTCCCCCGTACTAGCTCCTATCATGCAAGTACGATGATTAAGGATCCACTTTCGATTCCTCAGCTGTTAGAGGTGACTTTTGTAATTTAAAGCGACAAAAAGAAATAAATTAATGCATTTAGACGGTTCTATATATATAGTCGAGCTAATACCTTTAATTATTTCAGGTGAACAATATTCTTCAATGAAAGAGTAATAACTAACCTGAAGATGAAGGCAATTGTATATCACGGTAACAAAGATGTCAGATATGATGACAAGTTTCCTGAACCTGAAATAGTGCATCCCACTCAAGTCAAGATAAGAATTGATTATTGCGGCATTTGTGGTAGCGACTTGCACGAATACTTGGATGGACCAATATTCTTCAAAGATAGACATAACCACACCAGCCATAAATTCTATCAACAGATTATGGGTCATGAGATTAGTGGAGAAATTGTAGAATTGGGGGTAGGTGCCAACTCATCATTGAAGGTAGGTGACAAGGTCGTAGTAGAGGCTACTGGTACTTGTTGCGATAAGGAGATGCTAGAGGAGCCAGATTTGACTAAATGTGGATCTTGTTCACAAGGCTACTCTAACGCCTGCGATTTTATTTCATTTTACGGATTGGGATTTGATAATGGTGGTTTTTCCGAATTCTTGGTGATTGGTGATAAGCATGTCATTCCATACCCTCAACAGTTGATCAAACCTGATATTGCTGCATTGACTGAACCTTTAGCTGTAAGCTGGCATGGTGTGAGGACCTCACAAATACAGCCAGGAGAGTCAGCATTGATTCTTGGCGCTGGTCCGATCGGACTTTCCACTATTGTGGCCCTTAAGGGACATAATATCAAGTCGATTGTGATTAGCGAGCCAGCTCTTGCTAGACGCGATTTAGCTGAAAAATTGGGTGCCAGGGTATTTGATCCAACGCCATTCGGCGATGACGAAGATCAATTGACAAAAGCATTATTGAAAATGAGTCCGGATGGCTGGGGCTTTCACCACATCTATGATTGTTCTGGAATCCCACAAACGTTCGACATTTCTATAAGCACCTTGAGAACAGGTGGGATTGCCACCAATATTGCTATTTGGCACCATAGACCTATTCCATTCTATCCAATGGACTTAACTTTGCATGAAAAGTTCATCACCGGTTCGATGTGTTACACTAGAATCGATTTTGAGCAAGTCATTGAGGCATACAAGCAAGACTTGATACATCCAAAAGAAGTTGAATTATTGATCACTGCTAAGATTCCAATTGAATCCGGCTTAGAAAGAGGATTTAAGGAGTTGATTGATCATAAAGATAAACATATTAAAATATTAATGTCCCCAAACGCTTGATGCAATTTTATTCATCTTTATATACATAGCTAAGGCTTCGATAAATAATTGTGTAATGAATCGATTTTAGCCCTTCTAGAGAGACCAACTCTAACTCTGGTCGTATTTGAAGTTTGATTGCATATATCCGCCAACGATTTGGTCTTCGGTATTCTGCTACTTCTTAATGTAGTTATCGGTTTCAGTGGCTCATGTTGCGTTGTATGTCTAGATTCAGCAGCTTGTATATCAGCCGGTTTCTGTGGAATTGGTGCAGCATTCCCCTTACAATATGGCAACACTGGCTGAGATCCCAGTTCCAGTACCAGTTCCATTTCCGGTTCCGGTTCCGGTTTCAGGTCAGACTTGACAACTAAGGCATTTGTTGGTATCACTTCTTCAAAATTGTCTTGTTTCACTTCCTCAAAATTGTCTTGTTTCACTTCCTCAAAATTGTCTTGTTTCACTTCTTCAACGTCTTTTCTTTGATCCACTTCATCCTGTTCCTCGCTTTCACTTTCAGAGACAAGATCAATCTCTATATGCTGTACATCTTCTGAATGATTTTCGTCTTCAAAGAAGAACCCCGTTTCCTCTTCTTCATTGTGATGGGTTGACATTTGCGAGTAGTTTATCCGCAGAGCAGAATCTTCATCAATTTCGTAAACTGGGACTTCATGGTATTGCAGTTCGGCAGTGGCCAGTTGCTGATTCTCATACTGTGTTTCGTCATCGAGCAAGCTTGCGCCAAGTGGAGCATTATTTTCCGATTTCATTGAACTTCTCAATGGCACCGAAGAACTTGTGAGCGGTTCAAACTCCTCCTCGCTATCAGCAACACTTTCTGAATCTGATGATCGCTTAGCGGGACTCAGATCACAGCGCAACACTCTTGTCTGAGAGACCAGCTCGTTGACCTTATTATTAGACACTGACACTGTGTTGGTGCAGATCTCCTGTAGAATTCTCTTATACCTGCTTTTCGAACTCGTCGGCTGTATTATGGCACCTTCATCACTGTATATATGTATTGTTTTGCGTTTCTTTGCAATGATTTTGGTGAAGGAAAATATGCCATTTCCGGTACTCCCTGAGCCACTTCCCAGGCTTCGGGACCGTAAGGGGAGCAAGGGTGAATCGTCCAACAATAAACTCTGGCCAAACATAGCCATATAGCACACTCCGACTACCAATTGGCACTTCTGTCCGGCTTGCCAACTATTTTGCATCTTTGCGTAAACAAACAAATGTCTGCGACCACGAAAAACTGATTTTCTGTAGCTGGTAGTTGCAAGCATTTCATTTGCTCTTGTCCTGGAGGATCATTTCGATTCTCCAGGAAGGGTAAAGAAATTGTTTCATTGTGCCGTTATCAGAATTACTGATATGGCTCTGGTGGTTCCTTACGGATAAAAAGTCTCTGTAAAATCAATTGGAAAATCTTACTGGTGGATGCTTTGACGCGTCCGAAGTGGTTCATTCCGTGTATAGAACTTGTTTTCATGTCTATTGCAGGACCATGCTCATGATTTCGTGGATTATATTGATACTTGATGTGCCTTGTTGGTGGATAGTGTGATAAGGCTTGAGAAACCAATTGGACACTTTGCAGATGTAATTGGGAAGTAGGCAATCACATTCGAAATTTCATGATCTCAGAATTTATGAATTCAATACTTGTGTCGGAATAAACTAGTCAAGCTTGAAAGCATTCAGATATTTGGGTATTACCTCCGTGCCTCCTACATCAGTCAATTATCGAACGTCGGTCATCAATATGTAAACTCCATGTCATTGTCCATGTTGGT
Organism: Scheffersomyces lignicola; assembly: GCA_030578435.1. Taxonomy (NCBI): domain Eukaryota; kingdom Fungi; phylum Ascomycota; class Pichiomycetes; order Serinales; family Debaryomycetaceae; genus Scheffersomyces; species Scheffersomyces lignicola. The sequence continues at coordinate 461,863 of JAJMRV010000005.1, read as the reverse complement.
ATTGAGTCTAATCAATGATTTTGATCCAAGCGAAGCCATTTCCAAGGTTAAGTATGTTAATGCCCCTAGTCTAATCTTCATGAAGAGTAGCCAGATTATGCTTGTTTGGCAGCATCCAGCTCCGTTGGATTATCGCCTCAACAAATGTTCTTGCTTGTTGAAATTCAATAATACAAGCGCAAGCTCATACTGTTGAATTGAATCAAGCAAGAGTAAAGCGACTTATCACGGTACAGAATATGATGGTTGCTTCTACACAAGGATTGAAGAAGTGTTATCCGTTGTCTCCATTAAGGTTATGTAAGAGGTAGACTCTTCTTCTATGGCAATTATTCGTGATTGCTTGAAAATGCGACCATCTCGATATTCCGGCGCTACTCTGATCCATTCTTATCAAATAATTTGGCTGCTCATCATTTTGCATTATTTCATAAAGAGGCTATTAATATTTCTTGAGACTGTCTTACTGCGCTTGGAAGCTTGTAAAGTCATGACTTTTGATTTTAAATATCATACATGGACTATAATGGATGGACTATTTATATATTGATGATGGACTGCCGATGCTCACTATTTTGGGAGTCCAATCTTCTTTTGTACACTTTCATCGGTTTCATTCATTTTCAAAAAAGGTATTTTATCTTTGGGCAGATTGGACAGAATGTTTAAAATGAAAAAGTAGAGATTCAATGAAGTCTCTACAAGAAACCGAACATATCTAGCTTTTCAAGAAAGTCATCTTTCGAGGTTTCTTTAACACTAATTAGTTTATTCCACTTGAAGCACAACAACAAAATGGAGTATGAAATTCAGAGTGGGGTTAAATCTTGCCAGTCACTGCGGTGAAATATACTATTGTAAGGCAGACTATTCTTTGATTAACTTCCAAGGATAGTTTAGGGACAGAAGTTGATAACGATTTTCATTTGTTGCATTGTTTTTCAAGCACTTCGGATTCCGTACAAAATATTTTCATTTAATCTCGTAGGCTATCTTATACTAGAGTCTAGTTGAAAGGATATGTCCAATACGTTAGAGCAAATGGCGTATGTTATGAGATTGGATGAAAGTTGCTTGTACGCTTTGAAGAGCTATAAAGCAGGCAACTATATGACACACGGGACCAATTTCTTGACTTAATACTTCATAATTCATGAGTAATACATCAAACCAAAAACTGAGTATAATCAAGACTTATCTTATTGTCTATTCACAAGCATATCTTCAATATAGGGCAAATCCAATTTGCGATCGAAACATAAATGACATGAGTCCAAGATATTTCAACAGACCATATATAGGGGGTGGGCTTTAAGTTTCCTGATTATAAGAGTTACCCGCTGGAGATAGGCTTAATTACGATTTCTTTACCTGACCTTTTTTAGGTACGTCCTTACTAATTTTTCGCAGCAATAGACTAAGATTACTAACATTTTTTTTTTACGAACTCCAACCGAAGATGAATCTATATTGAAATTATGTATTGACATATTAGCTCTGCAAGAACACAGAAGTATACTGACTATATGATACGTAGATACCAAATGAATAAACAGGAAATAATACTGGTAAAAACAAGAATTTTTTAGTAGTGAAAAAAGTGGAATAAAGCAATTACATTATGGTACATTTGAAACAAGAACTCTTTTCAGCGTCAGCTGCAGTAGCTGCAGCTGGCTTGGAAGCTTGTTGAGTTCTTTGAGCAGCGGCAGCAGCAGGTTTCTCAACTGCCTTCTCGGCTTGAGCAGTGGAACTAGCAACAGCAGTCTTGGAGCTGGCCTTGGAGGTATCAACAGGAGCGTGGTAGAACTTGATAGCAGACTTGGCGAAAACTTCACCTTGGGTCTTGGCAATACGCTTTTCCAAGTCAGAAGGACTTCTAGAACCGTCACCACCAGCAAAAGTACCAGCACCGTAAGGAGAACCACCATGGACCTCGTCGAAACTGGTGAGGTCAGCAAAGACTGGACCGTAACCCAAAGGAATGTATGGCAAACCATGGTGGGTCAAGTAAGTGATGGCATGTCTTCCGGTAGTTTCTTGACCACCACCTGGGGTACCGGTGGAAACAAAGATACCGGCTGGCTTTCCGTACAAAGCACCTTGGGCCCATAAACCACCGGTCTGACCCCAGAAGTCAACCCATTGAGCGGGCAAGTTACCGAATCTGGTGGGGATACCAAACAAGAAGGCGTCGTACTGAGTCAAAATCTCAATGGTGGCCACGGGGATATCGGTTGGCTTTTCAGGAGCGTGGATTAAGTCCAACACATCCTTGGACAACGTCTCGGGGATCTGGTAGATGTCGACCTTGGATGCTAATTTGGAGTCTTGAACCCCCTGCTTGACGGCCTTGGCCAATTCAAAGATATGACCGTATGTGGAGTATACAACGACAGCAACCTTCATGGCAAGAATGTTCTATGAGAAGCGTGCAAAAGTGTGGATGAAGAAGAGGAAAAGTCAAACCAAAAAATTGCAAAGTAACTAGACCAATTGGAAGTAGCGGTGTACAAATAGCAATTGGGAGAATGTGGTTCTAAGGCACCTCAGTCAACCATTACTAAAAGATGAGACAATATACCAATTATATAGAGACAGGGCTAAGTTCACCTCCAGGTGTAACCCAATGAGATTTTCCAGACAGACATTTTTAGTAATGGCTTACGCAGCACTAACCAGAACTTAAAAATAGCCCAGCCTGAGACTAAAGTTCCTCAATTCCGTGGTAAACGGTGAAACATAATCCGATCGGGTTATGATCGCGACACCATGGCGTCTTGTCACATGATATCTGTGCTGAGCACTACAGGACGCTCCGGTAATGGTGGTGGAGTTATCTAAACCATCATAAGACGCAGTTCTGCCGCGCATTACTATGCCATTTTGGTAAATAAGAACCCCCCACCCCCACGCTATTCTGTGCACTCGCAAAGGTGTAGTCCACTGGGTTAAGCGATGGAATACACTGGCCCATACTCTACACAGTCGCCACCGGTTTGATTATCCACCACCGTAAAAGTCTCACCCAGACAGTTTTAGTAAAGCACCGCCCTGTTACTAATCGCGGAGAGCATGGCTAATTCGCGTAGTGTAAGCCCATTTGTAAAAAGTTACTAAGACAAAATGGAAATGGGACAGAGCCGCATTTTTCAGACAAATTCACTTGTGTGTCTGAGCCCGTACCACAGTTCGGTGCTCTTAGTAAAATTAGGATAATGGGTGGCCCGCTTGAGGTATATAAATAACCCACTGCCATCGCATTGCATAATTATTTCAAGTTTGCAATCACTATTAATTGCACCAATTAATACTCTTATACTACTTATAGAACACAATGGCTCCTAAGCTTGCTATCATCATCTACACCACCTACGGCCACATTGCCAAGTTGGCTGAAGAAGTCAAGAAGGGTGTCGAATCGGCCGGTGGTAAGGCAGACATCTTCCAGGTCCCAGAAACCTTGTCTGAGGAAGTCTTGAAGTTGTTGCACGCTCCAGCCAAGCCAGACTACCCAATTGCTACCAGCGACACTTTAACCTCCTACGATGCTTTCTTGTTCGGTATTCCAACCAGATTCGGTAACTACCCAGCTCAATTCAAGGCCTTCTGGGATGCCACTGGTGGTTTGTGGGCTCAAGGTGCTTTGTACGGAAAGCCAGCCGGTATCTTTGTTTCCACCGGTACCCCAGGTGGTGGTCAAGAAACCACTGTTTTGAACGCTATTTCCGTTTTGGTCCACCACGGTATCATCTTCGTTCCATTGGGTTACGCCAAGGCTTTCGCTCAAATCACCTCCTTTGACGAAGTCCATGGTTCTTCTCCATGGGGTGCTGGTACTTTTGCCGGTGCTGATGGTTCCAGATCTCCAAACAAGACCGAAATCGAAATTGCCCAAATCCAAGGTAAGACCTTCTGGGAAACCATCCAGAAGTTTTAAACTAGCTAGTAGCTGTCTATGTATTTGTAGTTTCTAATCTAGTATTAGAGTAGCTATTTACTAAAAATTTAAGGTTATATGTTTTAGAGCAAATTGTTGTAGAGTTTTCGCATTTTGCAGCTGAGGAAAAACACTTGGCTACTGTACGCATTTGCACCCAATGTGTACTGCAATCTTTTACAATAATTCAGGTAGTGCAAATGATCATATCCTGTTCTTGGCTACATCCGTCGTCTTTCATTGTCGTTCTATTCCGCTCTATGCTATGTACAATTACTCTTCATCGCTGTCCTCGTTGAAATTAAATCCAAACGAAAACCCACCCACGGCACTTTTGCTATTGTCTTCATTAATACCAACCAAGTTCTCCCATGCCTGTGATCTGCCTGTCTGTCTCTCATAATTTTTCGATTCAATTTTGAGTAGTTTTTCCAATCCCTCTTTCAACTCATCCGACTTGTTATTGGCAATCATTAATTGCTTGAACAACTCAAAGATGGGCATAGGTGGTAGACCACGCATTTCACCACAGTCTTCATCGACTAATTCTTCACTCAAGTTCAACGAGTTGAACTGGTCTCTGTATTGTCTCAACTTTTCAATGTCGTCGTCGTTATCTTTGCCGGACAACAAATTATCCAAAACATAGTCCAAACTGTCTTTGACCTGGCTTGGATGAAATCCACTCAACTGCTCCCGCTTATTCTTCAAGAAGTTCAAGGCATTAGGCAATTTTGACATCGGCACGAAGTTTTGCGTCAAAGCCACCGAGTCATCGATATTAATAACCGAATGCCACCAGCCGGATGGTACGTACATACACTCACCGGGGAATGTCACCGCTATTTGACATTCCGGTATCTTGACACTATCGTTGAAAAATCCAGCTATTACCCACTCACCTATTCCTACCGGAGAAGTTACTTCGCTTTCTTCTTCATCTGCACCTACTCCTGGCGGAGTCACATCTGGAGGTAACATGACCCACAACTTTCTGCCCGATAATGCAGCGTTCCAGGCTGAGGTATAATTGGGATCTTTATGGAAAGTTGAACCGGATCTCTTGGGGCCCACGATCAACCAGGCGTGATCGGGACGACAAGTCTGCTTGTCAGTAACGTTGAAATACTTAAACAAATCCTGTTGAAATATCGATGGAACCTCATACTCCTGTCTTAATGTTTTCATGGCTAAGCTATTGCAATCAAATAAATAAAGCGGGTTTTCGTCATGGTTTGATTGGGTATATGTTGAATAGTCCAGCAAGTTCCACTCTACCGCCTCCTGCCTAAACTTGACATCAGGGAATCTTTTTAGCAACGAGCTCAAGCTCCAGCTGGGCCATCTATCAGTTTTGTTGTTGGTTAGTATGAAGGGTTGATTGTGAAAATCCAGATTGAACTGTTGTAAATCAAGCTCGGATTCGGGGATTCGGGCTATTCTTCCTTCTGGCAAAGGCCGCAAGTTGTTATTTATTGAATCGCGATGGTAAGTTTCCTCTTCTTTGATGATCTTGTTGAATATTTGTTCGTAGTTGATTTGTGATATTTGGTACGGTCTGTACAACAAATCGGAACAGAGAAGGTTATCGGGCAATCTTATGGAGGCTTGGGAGTCTGACTTTAGAACTGTACGTTTCCACGACCCTCGCCATTTCAAGTTTTGGCACTTTTTGGAAACGTAGATGCGTTTCCAAGTGTCTTCGTCGTATAAGAATGCATACATGACTTTCGAAACCTGGGATAGATTCCGAAGTGTTTCAATGTCGTCTACATACGATATCAATTCGACGATCAAATCATCGGAATACTTTTTCAAATACCCCATCAGAGCCTCTCTGGCCTGCAATAGAGATTTGTTGTCTAGCGTCAAGAATGAGTTTCCGCTTGGTTTGACATTTAATGGGTGTTTGTGACTGCGTATGGTGTAGGTGGATATGGCTCTGGGCACATTAGGATACGGTTCCTGGTGCACTCTTTTTGGCCGTGGTTCTGACTCAGACGTTTGGTCACTTCCTCGCACCCTGTTGTCCGGAGTTATCATGGTGAGCGGTGGTATTTACGATTTTGTCAGCGGTGGGTGAAGATCAGATAAGTCTGAAATTTTTTTTGATGCTCATCATTTTTTAGCATCAATTATCGTAAGATGTTAGCCGCTTGACCAGAGTGTAAATACGACAGAGAAATTAGGGCCAAACTGCACGCTACGGGTGTAGTGTAACCCTAACCAGTTTGTTATGTAGATGTAAACGGAAATTGGGCCGCTGCACCCATATCCCGGCACTCCCTAGTTTTGTTATACGAAATGCTTAGTGTGGAGAAAGCGTATCTCTGCCATACATACAATTTACGATCCACAAATGGACAATGTGCGCCAGGCTGTACACAAGCAGCCCTACGTAGAACCAGTCTCTCACCCATGGCACCCACAAAACCGCCATTTGTGAGTGACGTGGAGGTACCGTGATGTGGGTAAAAGTGTCACCACCTGAAAAATGAGTAATACAAAATGCTCATACAAAAAGCACTAGTTTTTTCGGCCCATTTCACCAATGATCGGAAACTCCGTAGCACGCCAGATAAGAATAGCCGGCAACTTTGCTAGACACCAGCGCCTATTTCTACGTGCCCGTGCAATGTCGTCGAAACCCGAACACACCACCCAAAACCCGATACTTTTTGCGCCCGAAACGTACCAGTACACCAAGGGCCATTTGAACGCAGAAGACGTAGAGTTGGATCCGTTGCTTCAGTTCAACAAGTGGTTCAAGGACGCCCAGCAAACCCTCCCCAAGGGTTCGGACATCATTCCCGAATCAACCAACTTTTCCACGGCGAGATTGCCCTCCGGCAGGGTCTCTTCCCGTATTGTTTTGCTCAAGGAGTTGGACAAGTTTGGGTACATCGTGTACTCCAACTGGGGCAGCTCCAAAAAGGCGGCCGACTTTGAAAGCAACAAATATGCGTCGCTCACGTTTTTCTGGCCCCACATCCAGAGACAGGTGCGGGTGGAAGGCGTGATGGAGCCCGTGACCAGAGAGACCTCGGTGCGGTACTTCAACACCAGACCGCGCGGGTCTAAGATCGGGGCCTGGGCCTCTCCGCAGTCGTCGGTGATCCAGTCCAGAGACGACTTGGACCAGATCAATACCGAATACACCAACAAGTTCAAGACGTTGAAGGACGACGAGATTCCGTGTCCGGAGCACTGGGGAGGCGTGCGGATATTGCCGCTTGAGATTGAGTTCTGGCAGGGTGGGAACAGCAGATTGCACGACAGAATCACCTACCGCAGAGAGTCCACCGACGATGCGTTGTGGGAAATCAGCAGGTTGGCGCCATGAGAGGCTGCGCTAGATATGTGGTAGAGGGGGTTTGCATCGTAATTTCAGCCCTGTTTTATGTTAGAGTTGGTTGCATATCGAGGTTGGTTGCATATCTTGTAGCAAGTAGTGTTTATGTTAAAAGTTAGTTAGTGCGTCCGCATATGTTCATATGTATGTGCGAAGTAGCGTGTCTTGCAGAAGCACAGGCCGTGGCTGTTTCCTGCTGAACAAACAGTCTCAAACACACAAACCCCCAATCTCTACGCAACTTGACCTAGTGTATGCTACGTGCACTATCATTATATACAATATATACAGGCTCCCCACACCTACTTCTTCTTGGTATGCACATGCTCACCCCTGGTATACATCAACGTCTCCTCTCTGACGGGAATCCAGTCCTTGGACTTCAATCTCTGCTGGTGTGGTCTCAAGTACTTGGCGGGGTATATCATGTCCTTATCCGCCGCATTCAAGTCTGACTGCGGGTTGACGGGGTCTTTGATGAACCCATCCGCCCTCTTTCTGATTTTCAAAAACGTTTTGATCTCGTGGTAGCAGTTCATGCACATGAAGTGACTTCTCTTGACGTGTCCGCACGCGGGGCATCTGACAATGTTGTTCAACGCATGCACCTGTTTGTTGCCGGGAGCGTACAACTTGGCTCTGTGTCTGGCGTGGGACAACTTTTTCTTGGGGGCTGCTCTCAAGATGGTGCCGTTGTCGATCATGAACGGGACGTCGCCGTTGTTGTTCTCTATCTGCTCCTGCAACTCCAGCAATCTCTGGTCTGGGGTGGCTATACTGGTCTGTGGTTTTCCGGAAATGGACGGTTTGAGGGTGATGGTGAGCCCTATGGCCGGGAGCGCGGGCATGGAGCCCGCCAATGCATGCTGGAGGGCGGCGAGAATGCCGCCGGTTCTGAAGGACAAGGACATGGCCGTGGTAGGGGGTGTGAGGCAGTAGCGATATTCTGGGCCGGTTCAGCACCGAAAACTTTTTCAGAAATTTTCCACGAGAGTGTCGCGTGCGGATTGCCACGTGATATACACGTGCCATGAGGCACTGCATATGCGCTAAACGTACACGTGATATGTATCACGCGGCAATCCGCACGCGACATGCGTCACGTGCGCGGTATTTGCCCCGATCGGGCAGGGTCGTGTCCCCAGACGCGTAGCAGGCGAGTATGGCCGAGCTCCGTGCCGCAGTAGTCAAGCCGCAGCAGGCACCAAAACATTTAAACGACGGGCGGGAAAAATTCAGATCCGGCAAAACCCACCAGCCAGTTCCAGCCGCCAGTCCAGGTTAACGCATACTTGCACCCGTATATTGACCCGCCTGTTGCGCCGGACGTACCCAGACACACCCGCCGCAGCCGTACCCCCGATTGGAAACCAAAAAAACCAACAAAACCAACCAACAAACAAACAAACAAACTTACCAACGTACCAACAAACACCAGTGCAGTCACCATGTCCGCAGACAGCGTGCAGTTCAGCCAGCCGCAGAAATACGTCGGCTTCGACACGATCACGACCCAGATCGAAAACCGGTTGTTGAAACGCGGGTTCCAGTTCAACGTGATGGTGGTGGGCCGGTCCGGATTGGGCAAGAGCACCTTGGTCAACACCTTGTTCTCGTCCAAATTGACCGAGTCCAGCGGGCGCAAGTCGCCCACGGAGCCCATCGAAAAGACCACCACCATCAGCGTCAGCCTGCACACGCTCATTGAGAACAATGTGCGGTTGAACGTCAACGTGATCGACACGCCCGGCTTCGGCGACCAGATCAACAACGACAAGTGCTGGGAGCCGTTGGTCAAGTACATCAAGGAGCAGCACTCGCAGTACTTGAGAAAGGAGTTGACGGCGCAGCGCGACCGCCACATTGCCGACACGCGGGTGCACTGCGTGTTGTACTTTATCGCGCCCACCGGCAAGAAGTTGAGCCAGTTGGACGTGGTGGCGGTGAAGAAGTTGAGCGAGATCGCCAACGTGGTGCCCGTGATCGCCAAGTCGGACGCGTTGACGTTGGACGAGCGCGACGAGTTCAAGAAGACGTTGCAGCACGAGTTCATCCGCCACGGCTTCAACATCTACCCCTACGACAGCGAGGACTTGTACGACGAGGAGCGCCAGTTGAACGAGGACATCAAGTCGTTGATCCCGTTCGCGGTGGCCGGCTCCGAGCACGAGATCGAGATCAACGGCGAGAAGGTGCGGGGCAGACGCAGCCGGTGGGGCGCCATCAACATTGAGGACGTGAGCCAGTGCGAGTTTGTGTTTCTCCGCGACTTCTTGACCCGCACCCACTTGCAGGACTTGATCGAGACCACCGCCGTGGTGCACTACGAGACGTTCCGGTCCAAGCAGTTGATTGCGTTGAAGGAAAACGCCAACCCCAACCGCCAGTCGCAGCCCATCCAGCCCCAGCCGCCCACGGCCCAGCCCTCGGCCCAGGACCTCAAGTCGCAGCCTTCCAACGGCAACATCTTTCCTCCCACCCACAGTCTTCTTTAGGTGGGTAGAGGAGCCGTTTTTTGGGGCAGTTTGTTTGTGTGTTCGCTAGAGGAGCCGAGTTCACTGGCTTAACCGAGTGTCACTGGCTTAATCGAGTGTCACTGGCTTAGGAGGCATGCTGTGCGGTTTGGTGGGAGGTGATTGTGTGAATTTGTAGTTTTGCTATACAGCCATTTATACTATGCTAGTAGTCATACTAGCCATTATACTACTTCTACTATTTATACTACTTCTACTATTTATGCTAGTATTAGTCTGCGAATTTGTAGTATTCTCGTATCACCATCTACTACAGCCATTTTACTATTCTACTATTCATACTACTGCCATTTATAGTGCCTGCCATTTATACTACTCTACTATTTATACCACTAATTATGTCTGCGAATTTGTAGTATTCTACTACCATCATCTACTACAGCCATGCTGCTTGTACTATCCATGCTGCTTCTAATTGTGTGTGAATTTGTAGTTTTTGCTATCACCTACTACTACTACAGCCATTTATACTATTCTACTATTCATACTACCATTTATTCTACTTCTTCCATTCATACTTCTGCCATTTACTTCTACCATTTATCTACTTCTACCATTTATTCCACTTCTACCATTGATTATTTTCTACCATTTATTCTACATTCATTCTACTCATATATTTGCAGCTCTTTTCCCATACTACTCACCATTTTTTCTATTCTACCATTATTCTACTGCTATCATACTACCATTTTTTCTACTTCTGCCATTTCTACCTACCATTTATTCTATTCTACCACCTCTATTCTTTTATGCTAATACCATTTATAGTATTCTACCATTTATACTACTTTGCCATTTATTCTACTTCACCCTATATACTATTCTACCATATATAGCATTCTTCCATTTGTACTATTCTATTTATTCTACCATTTATACTCTTTTCGCAGACGCGTTACGCATTTCTCATCCACCATTTATTCTCCACCATCCACCAACCCTCCCAAATCACCACAACCATGGGTGTCAAGGGTATGTTTTGACCGCAGAATCGTGCACATCCCCCCGTGTTTACTCCGGTCCCCTTACTAACCCGCATTTTCTAGGTCTTAACCAGCTCATCAAGGAACACTCTCCAGGCGCCTACAAAGAGTTCCAGCTCAAGAACCTCTTTGGGCGCAAGGTGGCCATAGACGCCTCCATGTGTTTATACCAGTATTTGATTGCCGTCAGGCAGTCCGACGGTCAGCAATTGACCAACGACGAAGGTGAAACCACCTCCCATTTGTCGGGCATGTTCTACAGAACCATCCGGTTGGTGGAGAACAATATCAAGCCCTTGTACGTCTTTGACGGCAAACCGCCCGTTTTGAAAGGCGGCGAGTTGGAAAAACGTCTCATGAAGCGCGAGGAGGCCCAGAAGCAGTTGGATGCCCTCAAAGACGAAGGTACCGTGGCCGATGTTCTCAAGTACGAGAAGCGGTTGGTGCGCGCATCACGAGAACAGAATGACGACGCCAAAAAGTTGCTCAAGTTGATGGGGATCCCGTACATCGAGGCGCCGTGCGAAGCCGAGGCTCAGTGTGCGGAGTTGGCCCGCGGCGGGAAGGTGTTTGCGGCTGCTTCCGAGGATATGGATACGTTGTGCTACGAGCCACCGCACTTGTTGAGACACTTGACCATGGCCGAGGCCCGGAAAATGCCCATCGACCAGATCACTTACTCGGAGGCCATGGCCGGGTTGGACTTGTCCAAGGAGGAGTTTATAGACTTGTGTATTTTGCTCGGCTGCGACTACTGTGAAACCATCAAGGGCGTGGGTCCCGTGACCGCCTACAAGTTGATCAAGCAGCACGGGTCCATAGACAAGATCGTGGAGTACATCGAGTCCAACCCGGACAAGACCAAGTTCAAGGTGCCGGAGAACTGGCCGTATGCGGAAGCCCGGCAGTTGTTCTTGCACCCGGAAGTCACCAAGGCCAGCGACATTTCGTTCAAGTGGGTGGAACCGGACGTTGACGGGTTGGTCGAGTTTATGGTCAGACAGAAGGGATTCAGCGAGGACAGAATCCGGTCGGGTGCTGAAAAGTTGAAGAAGGGGTTGAAGTCTGGCGTGCAGGGCAGATTGGACGGCTTCTTCTCGGTGGTAGCCAAACTGGCTCTGGCCCTGGATAAAAAGAGGAAAGACGAGAGCAAGACGAGCAAGACGAACAAAAAGACCAAGAGAAGGTAGTGTAGCATAGTTGTATAGTGGCCGAGACGTATTGCTCGCGGACTGTTTCTCAGTAGAGAGATGTCAATCATAGAGACAGATGGAAGATTGGTAGAGACTATGTTGAGTCAAATCTCTGCAGCTAATGTATATTGACAGAAAGCAAGTGGATTGCTCAGTTAAGAACAGTGAATACACGAAAAGTAAGTGGACCACTCTGTTAAGATACAGTTTACTCAGTTAAAATACAGTGAGTATACAGAAAGCAAGTGGATTACTCAGTTAAGATACAGTTTACTCAGCTACAATACAATGAGTATACAGAAAGCAAGTGGACTACTCACTTGACTTATACTGAGTCTTCTCAGTTGACTTATACTGAGTCTTCTCGGTTATCATAGAGTGGAGTCCTACAACCCACTGGCTCACCCACCACTCGCATTAGTATCGTGTATTCTGCATGCTGTCTACGCCTAATCTCTCGTCTTCTTCTTCTTCTTCTCGGCCTCGGCCTCCTTCTCGGCCTCTATTTCGTCTACATACTTCTTGATTTCATCCGCATCCAACGTATTGATCACGTTACCCGCTTTCAAAACGGAAACCTCAATGTTCTTAGCCCCGGTCTGCACCACCTCCAACAACGACTTTATCGTCAATTTGACCGTCTGCTCGTCGTCCAACTCTTCTTCGTAATGCTTCTCCAAAAACTCTCTCACAGTCTTGGAAGATTTACCAATGGCGTGTGCTTTCCACGCATTGTACACCCCGGAAGGCTCGGTCTGGTACAACTTGGGCACCGTGTCGTTGCTGTCAAACCCAGCAATTATGGTGGCTATACCAAACGGTCTGACACCCCCGGACTGTGTGTACTTTTGCTGCACTCCCGCAACGTATTTGGTCAAGTATTCAATGGAAACAGCGTCTTCCAACGTCAATCTGTGCGACTGGGCCTCCACTCTGGCCTTATCCACCAAAATACGAGCATCGGCGTTCAAACCAGCAAACACCAACAAGGCGTGGTTATCGATTTTACATATCTTGGATGGCGTGATACGCGGATCCTGCAACTTCAAGGTGGTTCTTTTTTCGCATCCCAACACCACGCATTCCTTACCCTTTACGCCTACTGCGCAGGTGCCTCTTTTGACTGCTTCTGAAGCGTATTCAACCTCTAGAAATAACCTGATGTTAGTATACACAATCCTGTGTGATTTTTTTTGCAGAAACACGCAGTTCTGGTGGTTTACTTACGGAAAACGTGTCCATCAGGGCTGAAAAGTGCTATGTTAGTATGGTATTCCTGGAATTTCCTGCGTTTTTGCCAGATCTAGGCTGGTGGCAAGTCTGTACACGGCGGCCCCAAACGGCAATTGCTGTGCAACCAAACGCAAATCGATACATACGAGAAAATGGACAAAGCACTATCGTATCCACTCATTGTATATGAAATATATGGGGGCTGTTGCGGGTTTCTGTGGGGTCTGGATACTGGAACTGGGTCAGGCTGTATGGTCGAGGATTTGGGTATTTTTGCCTCTATGATTTTGTCGCGTGTCGCACGACATGGAAAATGTCGCATTCTTTTTTCACCTGATGCTGCTACCCTACTACTGCTACAGTACTGCTCCCTAATACTGTTTCGGGCAATAGCATGGCGGCTGACAAGGGCAAGGACACCAAGCTGAAGGTGCCGAAAACGGTGCCGCAGAAAGACCACTACTCGAGAATCTCTTATTTGCTAAATGCTTCCAATCTATTCAGCTCGGGCGCTAAGTACGATGTGCTAGCTAGAGGATACGCCAGAAACCTTGATTTGGTGGCCAAGAAGACGGTCATCAAGTTGACGCCGGCGTTGAAGCGCTCGTTGTGCAAAAAATGCAACACATTGTTGATTCCGGGGCTAACCATGGCGATGGAGATGGAGAATACGTCTCGCAGCCAGGCACCCCATAACGATATACTAGTGCATCGGTGTATGAAATGTAGTCAGAGCAAGCGGTTTCCGGTGGGGGCGCACAGAGACTTTGTTTTGTTCAGCGAAAAGGAGGATGTGAAGATGGGCCCAGTGTAGTTACGATTTACGAACTGTATACTTAATGAACATGTATTGATATAAATTTCGCAGCATTAGTGGCCAAAGGTAGTGAACATGAGCTAACAGCATCCAGAAACAATAGGTATTATTGGGCTTAAGTAACTACTCTTGCAGCAGTTTCTGGCGAAGTTTCATACTGGCAAGTATATAGTGGGATATTGAGTCAGCTGCTTCAAGCACACTGAGAGTGGGAGCGGTTCTGGTGTTTTTGGCGACTACTGCCCGATAGACGTCCCAGGTAAGGCTTGGTGGATGTAGTTGCTATATCCCCAAAAACTACCGTGCGGCGATTTCTGTTTGCACAGTAACAGAGTGATATTGCCATTTTCAGACTTTTTTTGCAGCAATTGATCAAAAAGCAGAGTGGTCATTGGGGGTCAGTTCAAAGGATCATTCAACCGCGCACAACAAGGTCTCAAAAGTGACATACTCTACCAGCAGACATTCAAACCCGATATATATTCCCTATAAAGTATCTAGACCGGGCCTGAAGAAATGTATCAAAACATAATATAGTATTAGCCGGATCTCGGTATTAGCCAGATCTCAGTACTAGCCAGATCTCATAATTAGCCTGATCCCAGCACTATTTGTCACAAACCATATCCCCTACCTTCTCGAATTATATACACGCCAAGTACCCCTAAATCCTGGCCACTGGTCCTCCGGGCGAAGTTGCGGTTCTCGCCGTCAACACTTCCACTCCGTCCTCAGTCACCAACAACAAGTGCTCAAACTGCGCAGAAAATTTCCCGTCCTGGGTGGAGCAGGTCCACTGGTCGGGCCAGTTCTGGTCCTTGTAGGTCCCCAAGTTCAACATGGGCTCAATGGTGAACACCATGCCCGGCTTGGCGATCCCCACCGCCTTGTTCTTGGCGTAGTGCGGCACGTAGGGATTGCAGTGGAACAACTCTCCGGTCCCGTGTCCACAGAATGTCTTCACCACCGAACAGTTGTTCTTGGTGGCGTGCGCTTCGATGATGGCACCCAAGTCACGGAAAGCGATCCCGGGCTTGACCGCCTGGATGGCCAAATCCAACGACTCTCTCGTGGTCTCCACCAATCTGACAATGTCGGCGTCCGCCTTGGACTTGTCGCCCACGTAGTAGGTTTCGTTCAAGTCCGAGTGGAATCCCAAGTAGTATATGCTGACGTCAATATTGACGATATCTCCGTCCTGAAGCGGTCTTTTGTCGGGGATTCCGTGGCACACAATCTCGTTGACCGACGTGCACACCGACTTGGGGTAGTTGTAGTAATTGAGCGTTGACGGGTAGCAGTTGCGCTTGATGCACTCCCGGTGCACAATAGCGTCGATTTCGTCGGTGGTGATCCCCGGTCTGACTGCAGCCGCAGCAGCGTCAAGGACCTCTCTCGACAACACAGCCACTTTTCTGATCTTTTCGATGCTTTTGGGCGAGTTGACGGGGATCTTGCCCAATCGGTCGTATTTGATTTCGCTGATGGGCTTGCCGTGTTTGGCATAGTCCGGCAACTTGATGTGCTTGGGGACGGCTCTTCTCGGAGATAACGGGTAGTGGGGCCGCAAGTCGCCCGCGTAGCTGTAGCTGGGGAACGGGTTGTAGTCTTGGGACCCGTCTTCGCCCTTGTGGATGGCCTTGTGGAGGGCCCAGCCGGATCGGAAACAGGCCTGGTTGCAGAAAACGTTGCTGATGTCGTCCTTTAGACAGACGGGGCATTTGAGGTTGGACTCGGTGTCCTTACCACAGGTGGGAGAGGCGCATACAGAGGGCATGGCGGCGATGGGGTGGTGGTGGAGGATTTTTCATTTTCCAGTATTTTCGTGCTTATGTGCGAAATAAGTAGTAGACAGAATATGCAATATATAATATACAATATAATATACAGTATATAACATACAATATAATATACAATATACAATATGCAATATACAGTGTAGAAACAGAAGACTCCCACTGTGGATAACTGGTTAGATAGAATACAATATACAATATACACTGTACAGTGTAGATACGAGACTCCCACTGCTGAAAACTTATAGATAAAAGTGTAGATAAAACGAGACTCCCACCACTAATAGTTTGTGAGTGTTCTAGAGACCCTACTGCTCACCACTGGTTTGTAAGTGTCGTGGCTCATGTTTAGTCGTGTATTCGAGCGTCTGGTTATCTATTGTAGCCCCCATATGAACTTATCATCTCAACCTACTTTGGACCAAGCATATTCTCGGGTCTGACCCACTCGTCAAACTCCTCTGCCGTCAACATGTTCAACTCGAGACACGACTCCTTCAAGGTCAAGCCCTTCTTGTGGGCGTTCTTTGCCACCTTAGAGGCGTTGTCGTAGCCAATCTTGGGGTTCAAAGCAGTGACCAACATCAAAGACTCGTTCAAGATCTTGTGGATCTTATCTTCGTTGGCTACTATTCCCTCCACACAGTGGATTCTGAACGAGCGAGCAGCATCCCCAAGCAATCTGATCGAAGACAACAAGTTGTAGGCCATGACTGGTTTGAACACATTTAACTCAAACTGACCAGAAGCACCAGAAAAGGTGATGGTGGTGTGGTTACCCATAACCTGGGCACATACCATAGTAATGGCCTCATTCTGAGTGGGGTTCACCTTACCTGGCATGATGGAAGAGCCTGGTTCGTTTTCGGGCAACGACAACTCTCCGTAACCGCATCTGGGACCCGAGCCCAAGTATCTGATATCGTTGGCAATCTTGAACAAAGACACAGCCAACGTGTTCAAAGCACCAGAAGCTTCAACAAGAGCGTCGTGTGCGGCTAAAGCCTCGAACTTGTTGGGAGCCGTCTTGAATGGCAAACCAGTGAGTTTGGACACTTCAGCAGCCACCTTCACGTCGAAGTCCTTTCTGGTGTTCAAACCAGTACCGACAGCAGTACCACCTTGGGCCAAGAGCGATAATCTAGGCAAAGACAGCTCCACTCTTTCGATACCAAAAGTTAACTGCTGCACGTAACCGGAGAATTCCTGGCCCAACGTGAGCGGAGTAGCATCCTGCAAATGGGTTCTACCGATCTTGATGATTTTGCTGAATTCTTGAGCCTTCTTTTCAAAAGCGTCTCTTAAATCTCTTAATTTGGGCAAGAGTTCGTTGGAAATTTCCGTAACTGCCGCAATGTGCATCACGGTAGGGAAGGTGTCATTGGAAGACTGGGACATATTCACGTGATCGTTTGGGTGCACGGGCTTCTTGGAGCCTTTCACACCACCCAAGATTTCAATGGCTCTGTTAGAAATGACCTCATTAGCGTTCATGTTGGACTGGGTACCGGAACCAGTCTGGTAGATCACTAAGGGAAAGTGGTCAAGCAACTTACCATCAGCCACTTCAGTAGCGGCTTCTTTGATGGCAGCAGCCAATTTAGGGTCTAAAACACCGAGTTCTTCGTTGACAGTGGCAGCAGCCTTTTTCAAAATACCAAAAGACTTCACAATAGAGGCTGGCATCTTAATATCACCAATCTCAAAGTTACCCAATGATCTCTGAGACTGGGCACCCCAGTACTTGTCAGAGGCGACAGCAATTTCGCCAAAGGCGTCAGTTTCGATTCTGGTGGACATTTGTATAAGTAGTAGAGTCTCAATTGGTACGACTTACTGGAATAGTATGTGGTATAATTGAGTAAGGTGGAAAAGAAGAATGAAAAATTGATGAGTGGTGAGAAGTTCGGAACAAACTCCCGATGCATCATTTTTGACTCCGGGGCATGCCCAAATATAAAACTAGACAATCCCAGATATACACCGGGGTTGATTATCTTTATGTAATTATACCTTTCAAGGAGTTATCTCTGGTCAAGACCGGCAAATATCGGAAGTATTACTGTGAATAGAAATACACACCTTTCAATTTCACTGATTACACGACATTGTCTTGGACCCATATAGCTCTGTAAGATAAGTTTTACCGGGTGAATTGGAAATACATTCTCACTTTAGTCTGATTATAATTCTAAACATTGGATGTGATTCATTCATTCTACTCTCCTACGTATTTTCTGGTTAAGTTGCAGGGACTAGAGGCAGTCATTAACTAGTGCATAGCAGCTATTGTTTTCTTAATCAACTGTGATATCCAAATTTGATAGAAAACCAAATATGCCGTTTTAAAAAAACAACGCAATGGTATCATCTTCATCATCATCATGCGGTTCTCTTCCTTGACCGTTTTGCAATATTTTATTAAATGATCCTGTAGCAAAAACATTTAGCCTGATTGAGATTCGACGCTTTCTTGGAGAGCTGATTTTGCACAGTCCAAAATCAATCACCACCGGTTGCCCATCGGGTTTGACTAGAACATTTGAACCAGTAATATCACAATGGTGAACACCTTTGCTATGCATTGTTTGTATAATCCCGAAAAGTTTGGAAAGCACATCTTTCTTGTTAGTGTACTTGTCCAAAGTCACTGATTTAATATGTTCCATTCGGATATAGAAACCAGCTATGGATGGATTCGCATTATCAAGAACTTCTTGGTACTCATAATTGCTATTTGTGATTATTCCAATATTGTAAATTTGTGGGAGAAACTTTTGCACCCCTAGAACGTAGTATGCAAGAGCTTCGTTGTAGAACAGGTTGAACATAGAGTCGATCACTTCTTCCAAAGCAAATCTCTTTAAACCGGAAGCTCTGCAAAATAAAGCATCATATACTTTTAGAACAGAAGGTGCACGAGTGCTCTTATCTTCTAACTTGAATACAGCAGAGTTATTCTTGTACCGTGTATTTTGGTAAGCATCGATTATATCATTCCCTTCCAACATATGCTGAATCGACTCAATTTTCCATTTCGGTCCGTATTTGGAGCAAATCTTTCTTAGCAAATGTTCCTGTTTTCTCGTGAACTGAACAGATTTGGATGCCTCCCGCGTCTTAATACCATTTCTGTTCAGAGTTGCTTTTGAGGTCGTACTTAAACATGAGACTGAAGTATCATCAAGTGAATTGATTAATTCAGCATATATTTGAGCAAGTTGAGGAGAAAATTGTTCTACAACAAATTTATCAACTCCATCTTTATGGTAGCAGTGATCCTCAAAGCAGCGGAGAAATTGAGTTTCACGTGAGCCGTAGGCAGTCAATATACTCCTGATTAAATCACTCCCAGTTTTCACTTGGTGTATTTGGCATATAGTTTTTTGTCCAACAAGCCTCAATTGTTTTTGAAATGCCAGAATTCTTTTGACTGCTATGTAGTACATTACTTGGTGGTCGTAAATAAAACCGCCATTAGAATTCGTACACATTACCGCGCTGGCAAGCTGAGTAAACAAAACTGTTAATGGAGCGCTCATGGTTCCCATTGGTTTTGTTGCATCGAAATCTCTCATAGCACTCGAAATTCCACTTTTTTTGCATTCAAAGGGGATTGCGTACTCCTTAATACCCTTGATCAAGGTTATGACAGAATCAGGAATGACACAATGGACAGTGTCCTGGAATCTGATATAATAGCTTTCTTCAAGAATATTAATTACATGATCAAAATTTTGACCAATTATCTGAAGAGCAGCTTTTATTATTTGACCCACGTTATCTCGGACCTGAGCTTCAGATTGCCCAGTTGTATATGATACGTTGATTGGCCCATAATAACGGCCAATGTTCAACAATTTGTTGTAATTTAAATCAAATGACACTGCTGGCATTTTTCTCTGTTTTACTGAGGACGGGTATAAGTATCCAATGTATGCAATTAATTTATTTGGTGCCGGTCGCCCCTGTGATGTATCGGAACAAGTAGTGGATGGATCTGCAACGCGCACCATCCTAGTTTTGCTTCGGGCCACCCGTTTAGAAAGGGGGAGAGCCGTTTTAATCCTTAATACTCTACTCAAGTGGCAGAGCCCAAACACAGCTAATGAATATTCCAGAGTGATACTATTTATTAGATGCATTGAAAACAAAAGATCCAACTCTTGCTCGATATTAGAATCTAAATCTAGATCAGCTTCAGTAAAATCAAGCAAATGAAGATAGCATTTGCGTAAATGGAACATCGAAATGACATGTATTTTTTTATTATCATCAAATGACCAATTAGAGTATACTGGTTTGATTTGATCGACAATTTGCTCCTGGATTTCATTCGGTGGTGCCAGGTTCACAAACTTATCTAGTCTGGCCCGATCCACATGGTAGCTCCTTTTGAGATTCCGATCGTTCCCGAACACATCAAATGTTTTTTCCTGGTTCTGGTGAAGGGTTTTGATAAACGATATAAGCGGCTCTAAACTGAATATCTCGTTGATCAGCATGGTGGAGTTTGAAGCAGCTGGTGAATTGTACACATTTTAAGCGCTCTGAAACTGCTGCAAAAATGGACTTTGGTACGCGCACTACTATGCTACCCATATGTAGTGCTTCAGTGAATAGGAAAGACTGTCTGGTACAACTAATGATTACCCGACATATACGGCACCAATGCGGCAAAGAAGTGAAGTAGAGCACACTCAAAAGTTACAAAATAGAATTCAGTATTCATTCACACTAAGTACACTATACAAATTTCGACTCTTGTTGTCTCGCTCTCTGCTCCATGCGCCTGGCTGGGACTACTCTGGCACCAAACCAATTGTACCGGAACCCCAACTCGTGGGCCAAGATCTCGCCAAACCCAAGCATCATCCCGTTGATGAAAGGAAGCACCAAATTTATGGAGCCTTTGGCAAGAATGTCCCACACACTGAAAGTTACTAGCGTCTGGCCACGTGACGCGTCACGTGATTCACCTTCTTCCTCCTTGCTCTGCTCTATTAGGGCCTCCGTGTGGGCGATATCGGAATCGTTTACAAGTTCGTCTGACGAAAGTTGGTATTTTAGCACTGTGAGATCATTTGTTTCTGTGAGAGCATCCACATCTGCGGGTACTTCCTCGGTTTCGAGTGTGGTGGCGGTGGAAGCAGCGCCAAATATGATACTGTTCTCACTGTCTGTGGTGGGAAGAGTGTGCTCCGAATCCGCCAATTCGGCGTTTTCGTACTGATTTGAGGCGACAAGCGGCTCCTTGTATGCTGATGCTGACATGGCAACGCCTGCTGGTATAGGTCAATGGTGGTGGAGCAGGACTGTGATGCCTTTTGTTTCTGATACTAGTGTGTGTAGCACCGTTTGTATGGGAAAAAATGAAAAAATCCAACCCTGCACGTGACTCACTACACCAACTCAAGACTCTATAATTATATTGACGGATGCTACGCATTCCACTACAAAACTGCGACTATACACTGTGTACTAAGCCTTCACACCTACAGACTTGCCTTCCTTCAACCGCTTCTGGGTCAAAGCCGCAATAATGGCTGCACCGGCTCCAGAACCATCCTCGGCAGGAACAATCACAATAGGGTCCTCTGCGGTTTCCCACTCAAAGATGTCTCTCAAAGCCTTGGCGGCTCTTTCCTTGAAGCCTGGGTACTTGTTGTAGACCGAACCATCGGCAGCACAATGTGCTGTCTTGTAGCCTCTCTTTTTGCAGATGGCGGCGATACCACACACCGACAAACGGGCTGATCTCTCACCGATCAACTCGGCCAAACGGCGGATAATCTTTCTCTCGCCCGATGTGGTGCTGATACCCAACACAGACAGAAACAATTCCTGCACGTCAGACAAGTTTTCGAAGGGGTCTTCTTCGATTCTGGCTGGAAACGACGTGTCTAAGATGAAAGGCTTTTGCAACTTGGACAAGTCCTGGCCCTTGAAAATCAACTTTTTCTCGGTAGCCAACTCCAATAAGATCAATCTCAACACCTCACCCAAGTAGTAGCCCGAGATCATCTTTTCAAATGACTGTTGGCCCGGTCTGGGGGACTCCTTGTCAATCTGAATGTCGTACTTGGTTCTGGGCAACACTGCGTGTTCGTTGTCAAAGGCACCGTACTCACAGTTGATGGCCATAGGCGAAGTAGCGGCAATGTCGGCGGCGACCTTGCCTTCCAACTTGGGAATGTCGCTCACCACATCGTAGTAGGCCCCGTTACAGCCGGTACCGTAAATCAACCCCATCTTGGCTTCGGGGTCGGTGTACATGGATGCAACTAAAGTACCGGTGGTGTCGTTGATCAAAGCCACAACCTCGATGGGCACCTTGAACTTTTCAAGGGATTCCTGTAACTGGGGCACAACATCGTGGCCCTCGACACCGGCAATGTCAAAGCCCTTGGTCCATCTCTGCAAAACACCCTCGTTGATGGAGTTTTGACTGGCAGGGTATGAGAATGTGAAGCCCAAAGGCAAAGGAGCAGACACTCCGTCGGGGAACTCTTCGTCCACAAACTTCTTCAAGCATTCGGCGATAAAGTCCCATAATTCCTCCTTTTTGGCGGTTCTCATGGTTTCGGGCAAAGCGTATTTGGACTGGGTGGTGTCAAAGTCGTGGTTTCCGCCCAACTTGACCAACACCACCCGCAAGTTGGTACCACCCAAGTCGATGGCCAAGTAGTCACCGGACTCTTTCCCCGTGGGGAAATCCAACACCCAAGTGGGGATCATGGGGATGTTACCACCCTGTTTGGTCAACCCCTTTTCCAATTCGGTGACAAAGTGGTCGGTGATGGTTTGCAAAGTCTTGCCTGGAGTGTACAACAAGTGCTCGAGTTGGTTGAGCTCGTTGAGCAACACTTCGGGAACATCGAAATAAGAGCCCTTTCTGTGCTGGGGTGTCTTGGGACCTAAGTGAACCATTGTGGCTTGCGTTATACAATTAGTGGCGTGTCTACTGAAGTAACCGTTGGTTCACCGAGCGATAGCGACCGTGAAATTTAGCGGAGCTGAAATTTTGCGAGTGGAAAAAATGGCTAGCGGGCCTACACAAAAGTTCACCACTAACGGAATAGCGAGGTAGGGGTGCGATTTCACAGCGAGAACAGTATAACTGGGGTGCTTTATGGCGCGTATAGAGTTGCAGCTACATGGCACAACGCATCTACCACATTATATATAGGCCAGAGGCCGTCTGCGGCCGTAACTGGCCACCGCCGGAGTGCACTGGTGACTCAGCGGAGTGCTTCGGACCTCGCTAAATTTTTTAGGCGCGGTGCGCGTAGGGAGCGGTAAATTTTGCGGGCGGAAAGCACTGTGCCGTAGCGACAGCACCGGCTGTGGGCAGGGAAGAAGTGTGGGTCAGTGGTGTGTATAGGCTGTAGTGTGGTGTGTCGGTGTAGTGCGCCCACGGTGTGTGTAGGCGTGGTGTAGTGTGATAGCGCATTGCGTGGTGGATGGCGTGTTTTGTCTCGTGATACACTATTCGCTAACGGTGGTATGGGTTTAGCGGTGCCACGTGACGTACAATCGTGGGTGCCAGCTGGGTGTAGCTGGTTGTAGTTGGTTGCACTGGTTGTAGCTCGTTGTAGCCTCTTGCACTGGTTGTAGTTGGTGTTCCACTGGTCTGGTGCCCCGCCGTCTACACAGTCTACCGTACATATCGTTCATTCTACTCTACATAACCCGTATAGACCGTAACAACCCACTACTCCCACTGCGCCCGCGTAGTCTCGTCAAACTTCTTCATCAGCGTGGCCACCTCCTTCAAGTCCTCTTTGATCTGCACAATGTACTTGTTCATCTCGTCCATGTTCTGCTTGCGGTTGAACGCCTCTCGTGTGTGCTTGTCTCTCTCGTCCTCGGCAAAGAACTCGTTCATGCGGTGCTGCCGCAGATCGTCGGTGTCTGCCCCGAACGGCGACGCCAGCTGCGACTGCGGCTTCATCATGGCCTTCTGGGCCTCCTTGGTGCGCACATCGTCAAAGTGCTGGGTGGCCATCGTGGCGAGCAACTTGTTCTGCAGCTCCTTCAACTTGCTGAGCTCCTCCTCAAACTTGTCGTTGAAAAACGACCCCTTCTGCCGCACCTCCTCTGCCATTGCCTTGACGTCGTCCAACACGTCGATCTGGGTCCACAACTTGTCCAGGTACGTGACGCTGGGCCGCGCGCTGGGGATGCGGTCGATGGTGCGGAGACTCTGTGTCTCTGTGTTGTTGTTGGCGGTGTACGCGGCATTGGCGTCGGTGCCGGTGCTGATCTGGGCTAGCCGCACGCCGCCCGAGCCGGACCGGTTGGTTTTCAACTGGTTCAAGAAGGCGGGGTTGGAGCCGATGGACGATGACGATGCGTTGTACGCGTGGCGGGCGCTGTTCCTGTCCATGGTGCGCGAGTGGATGGCCAGTGTGTACCAGTGTATATGTGACCGTGTATATGGCCAGTGTACAGTGTATATATGTGACCCTGTATATGGTCAGTGTGTACTAGTGTATGTATGTAGACCCTGTATGTGGCCAGTGTATGCCAGTGTATATGACCCTCTATATGGCCAGTGTATGCTAGTGTATATGGCTAGTGTATGCCAGTGTATATGGCTGGTGTATATGGCTGGTGTATGTGGCCAGTGTATGTGACCAGTTGTGATTAGTTGTGACCAGTTGTGATTAGTTGTGACCAGTGTATGTCAGTGTATGTGACCAGTGTATGTATGTGACCAGTGTATAGTTTGCTAGTTTTTCGCACTGGTGACTGCACTGATACTACTCAATAGAAGCTGTAGTCCTGGACACTCCACCCTGGTTTTTCGTGCTTGGTGGATCTGTTTCCGTGCTGCTCGCTCGCATTGCACAATTTACACTACATTGCCAGGCCAGTTAGTCGCACTCGTCACACATGTGCACCAATATCGTATAGTTCATATAATTCACGATTCACATATTCACATACTTCAATTAATTCACGATTCACATAATTCACAATTCACATACTTCACACTCACATAATTCACATAATACAATTCACATAATTCACACTCACATAATACAATTCACATAAAACAATCCACATACTTCAATTCACAGACTCCACGTACTTCACACCCTAAATTCACACCGCTGCTTTAGTAAACCATGGATCCGCCACAGCCACCCTGGAAGAAACTCCTCTATCTCAAGCAGTCGTACCCCGACAACTACACCGACAAGTCGTTTCTCTCCCAGCTCAAAAGAAACTCGACCGTGGCCAAATACTCGTACCTCAGTCTCGTGCACGACTTCTGCTTGATCATCCTATACATCTCGAGCTTGCTCTTGGTGGTGCTCATGTTCTCCGGCATCTATCTCCGGCACTGGAACACCATCCTCCCCACCGTGGTCACCACCGGGCTCGTCGTGGTCGGGTTTGCGATCGTGCAGTGGTGCGACACAACCGGCGCCAGACGCGGCAGCAACGGGTTGAATCTCAAGTCGTTCATGCTCACCATCTTCATTCTCCTCATCCTTTCGCCCATCCTCAAGTCGTTGACGAAATCGGCCGCGTCCGACTCGGTGTGGGCGCTTTCGTTTGCGTTGTGCGTGTCCAACGCCGTGTTCCACGACTACTCCATGAACTCGTCCTTCATCACACACAAGGCCCACACCCAGCGCGCGTTTGCCCAGTACAAGCCCATTCTCTCCACCAACATCTCCTTGTCCAACGCCATCGTGCTAGCGTCGCGGTTGACGTCCACGTCGCAGGTGTTCTTTTTCATTCTCTTTGCCGTGCAGGTCAACGTCATCCTCCCGCTCCTCGATTTCCACGTCCGCCGCTTGCGCCTACAGAAACTACACTACACGCTACTCCTCGCCATGGTGGGCGTGGTGGACTGGCTCATCTGGACGCTCTTGGGGCTCAAGATCCTCGTGTACTGGCTCGTGGCGGCCGTGTTGATTGTGTTCGGCATGCCGGCGTACTTTTTGTTCTTGCAGCGCTACAAGAACGAGCTCCAGGGGCCCTGGGACATCCACAAGCCCGTCCTCACCAAGAGCTAGCTTTTAGGTATAGGTATTGTAATATAGGTATTGTAACATAGGTGTTGGTGTGGGCAGCACATGGTAGCGCCCGGGTCGTGCGCGGCCCGGTGCGCAGCCCGAAAAAACATTTTCTGAGTGCGCACATTTTACACAGCGTAGAAAATGGCTAGTGAAAATATACCGGCCACACCAAACCCACCACACAGACCCCCCACAAACCCCCACACCATGGCCGACGACACCGACAATGCCGCCGCCAGCGGAGCCAGCGCTCCGGGCACAAACGCCGGGCAGCGTCCCGGCGCCCCCGCCCCCCGCCAGCCCGCCCCCCGGGTGCAGCAGCCCCAGTTTTCCCAGGCCGACTTGAACAAGATCGTGCTCGAATACCTCAACAAAAAGGGGTACCACCGGACCGAGTCGATGTTGCGGCTCGAGTCGTCCAACACGCCGACACCGGCGGTGCCATTGGCAACCCCGGCCACCACCAGCTTGGCCGGCGCCGGCGAAACGGACCTGGCCTCGGGCCGGCGTGAACGGGACCTCCGGGACAAGATCACCCGCAGCGAGCGCGAGTTGCGCGAGTTGCGGGAGCGGCAGGCGCGCATCGAGCGCGAGCTCCGCGACACACGTGACCGCGAGATCCGGTTGGCCAAGGAGAAGGACTTGCGCGAGTTGAAGGAGTTGGAGGAGCGCATGAAGCGCGAGAACGACCCCTCGGTGTACTTCACGGCGTACCGCATGTTGCGCCGGTGGGTGGACACGTCGTTGGACCTCTACAAGCCCGAGTTGTCGCGGGTGTTGTACCCGCTCTTTGTGCATTGTTTTCTAGAGCTCATCTACAAGGGCTTTGTGGCCGAGGCCAAGCGCTTCTTCGACACGTTCGGCGCCGACCACGCCGTGTTGCACGGCATCGAGACCACGCGGTTGGCGGCGGTGTCGTTGCCGGACCACTTGCGCGAAAACGACCTCGCCGTGGCCTTCCGCGCCAACCGGTACAAGATCTTGGTGTCCAAGACGGCCATGAGCTTGTTGCTCTACTTTTTGCACGAGAACGACGCCGTGGGCGGCGCCATCCTCATCCGCATCATCAACCAGTACTTGGACCCCGTCATCTCGTCCACCCGGCCCGACAAGCAGAACGCCGAGGGCCAGTCCAACCCGGAGGAGGGCATCCCCAAGTTCGTGGCCCGCACCGACAACGTCGAGAAGTTCAACGAGCAGCCCGTGCGCTTGGGCAAGGCGCAGTTGGACCCCGAAGTGCAGCGCGAGGTCGAGGCCGAGCTCCGGGTCAAGGACGAGACCATCCAGCCCGTCAACGGGCGCACGTTGGCGGCCGAGTTCGAGGAGATGTCCCGGCCCGACGCCGACTCACCCGCGCGCGACGCGTTGCCGTTGCCGCTCAAGGACGCGTCCGACATCCGCCGCATCATCTTGGACGTGGAGGACCTGCGGTCCAAGATCCGGTTGGGCGCGCTCCAGGCGTCGTCGCCCTCGGTGTGCATGTACACGTTCCACAACAGCGTCAATGAGATGACGTGCATCAACTTCAACCACGACTCCACCATGGTCGCCACCGGCTTCCAGGACAGCTACGTCAAGCTCTGGTCCTTGGACGGCAACCCGTTGCGGTCGGTGTTCAAGAAGGACCGCCACAACAGCGACAACCTGCGCAAGCTCGTTGGCCACAGCGGGCCCGTGTACGGCGTCAGCTTCTCGCCCGACAACCGGTTCCTCATCTCGGGCTCCGAGGACAAAACCGTGCGTTTGTGGTCGCTCGACTCCTACACGGCCTTGGTGGCGTACAAGGGCCACACCCAGGCGGTCTGGGACACCAAGTTCTCGCCGTTGGGCCACTACTTTGCCACGGCGTCCCACGACCAGACGGCCCGGCTCTGGGCCACCGACCACATATACCCGTTGCGCATCTTTGCCGGCCACATCAACGACGTGGACTGCGTCGAGTTCCACCCCAACTCCAACTACGTGTTCACGGGCTCCTCCGACAAGACGTGCCGCATGTGGGACGTGCAGAGCGGCAACTGCGTGCGCGTGTTCATGGGCCACACCGGTGCCGTCAACTGCATGGCGGTGTCGCCCGACGGCAGATGGCTAGCCAGCGCCGGCGAGGACAGTGTGGTCAACATCTGGGACGCGGGATCTGGCAGACGGTTGAAGACAATGAAGGGCCACGGCAGATCCTCCATTTATTCCTTGGCGTTTTCCAAGGACGGCGGGGTGTTGGTCAGCGGCGGAGCCGACAACTCGATCCGAGTGTGGGACGTCAAGCGCAACACCAACGATGCCGGTCCCGAGCCCGAGGCGTTCTCGACCTCCGACGGGGGTAACCCGAGCGACCGGGCTAAAACGGCCGCCTTGAACAAGAAGGAGATCATTGCCAGCAGTGATCACATGACGGCCTATTTCACCAAGAGGACCCCCGTGTACAAGGTGCATTTCACCAAGCGCAACTTGTGTCTCGCAGGCGGGGTGTTTGTAAAGTAGCACTGATTACGGTTTAGCTAGATGTTGTATTAATGTATGTATACTTACTATTATTAGCCGGGTCCAAGCCCCGTTTCGATTCCCACTGACAGCAGACTGCAAAAAATTAACTCACGGAGTGCAAACCATAAACCTTAAACCGTAAACGGCACCACATGGGGCACTTTTGTGTGTAAATCCATTAAATAGAGTTGCTTTGTGTGGATGGGTGCGCATCCACCAACCACATTTTACTTGCTGCGAAATTTCTAATAATAGAGATGGCTTTGCAAATTGTCCATATCGTAACTGGTTATACGTGCCGGGCTGCGGTACACGGTGCCACCACCATGAATGCGTGATTTTTGTGCCTGTAGTTTGGCTCGTAGCATAAATAACGGGCTGTCCGCCCCTGGGCTCGCATCGAAACACCCTCCTCTGTGTATTGCTAACTAATCCTACTCTCCAATCTCAACTCGTTCACCATGAAATTCGCTACTTCTGCTATCGCTGCTTTGTGTGCCGCCAACGTTGTCTACGCTGCTTCCAGTTCGGCCAAGTCCGACGCTTCGAAGACAGCCTCCAGCACCGCTTCCGGCGCATCCAAGGCCGCCTCCAGCGCTGCAAGCTCTGCTACTGAGGCTGCTAAAAGCTCCGGTTCCGCTTCCCCTTCTACCGCCCACTCTTCCAGTGCTGCTTCCAGTTCCAAGGCTGCTTCCAGTTCCAAGGCTGCTGCTGCTGGTAACTACGGGGCAGTGGGTGCTGGTTCGATTGCTGCTGTTGCCGGTCTTTTGTTGTTGTAATCCAGCGGGTTGTGTCTTTTACGCTACAAGCCTACTGGTGTAGTTATTAGGTATATATACTGATGTAAGATATAAATTAGTCTGTATTCAGCCAATAAATTCCGAAAGCAGTAAAAAAAGGACCACTGTATGCTTCTAACTGAGACATCAGTGCTAAAATATAAGAGCATACCTGGCATAATAAACCACCATGCTGTCAAGTAATAGTACCTTGGAGCATAGGGTACGGAGGAGCCGCTCACGTGACGCGCACCTCGTGATTCCGGTTTTATGCAAAGATTGCAAATTCTATTTATACGCTAGAATGTACCTAAACGAACAGCAACCGTCCCATTTTTGCCAACAATGTGGCCACTGCTGGTATGGCTTGAACTGACGTTGAACATCTCATGTGAGCGCCCCCACTCCTGTCTTGTAACAATGCTAAGAAATTGGCCTTGTCCGTACAAATGAGCACTACTTCCCAAAGAGGGAATTTTTGGATAAATTTTTTTGGCGCACTTTTTCTTCATTATGGCTTCCCCATAGAATCAGTCTTTTCCTAATTGGCATAGCAGTGAAATTGCAGGCCAACTATATAAGCCCGAGCAATTCCCAGCCATGATCTCGCTGTAGTGTTTTCTTTTTCTATCATCTTAAGCATCTCATACCATCTTTATAGATTTTAGCTTTTAATTATAGCATCACAACTATGCAATTATCCTCCATTATCTTAGCTACCAGTGCACTTTTGGGACTCAGTAGAGCCGCTGACAAGTCTGACGTTGCTTTCTTGACTGCATTTGTTGGTGACTTCAACAGCAACAAGAAGGAGTACATCCAGTTTATGGCTACTGCTACCGGCGTGCCAGCTGAAGTGACATCTTTGGCCTTGGAGGTTGCTACGTACACGGACGATTCCTACACCACCTTGTTAAATGATCCAAATATCAATGTCTCCAGCTTGGAGGACTTTGCTACCAACTTGCCATGGTACACCAGAATAGTTGCTGAAGCAGGAATAAATGCTGCTTCTTCTTCTGCATCCAGTGCACCAGCATCTTCTGCATCCGCTGCATCCAGTGCTGCTTCTTCTGCAGTTTCATCTGCAAAGGAGTCATCTGCTAAGTCATCTGCTAAATCATCTACCGCTGCCTCTTCTTCTACTGCTGCTTCTAGTTCTTCCAACGATGCAGGTCACATGATATATGCACCAGTGGGCGGTGTTATCGCTGCAGCCGCTGTGTTATTATTATAAGAGTTTATGGGTAACGAAATGTCAACAAATTTACATAAAAATACATAGATTGAACTGCCAGTTCAGATTAATAAAAGTATTTTATTAGATAATCAGTTTGTATGGGATATCTGGATCAATTGATGGTGCAAATGACATGGCCTAATTAGGCAGCTCTCGCTTAATTTTAGTTGGTGAGAATGGCTTAATTAGGCACTATTTCCTAATTAGGAAAATTTCATTTTTACTTTTCCTAATTAGGCCCTCAGTGTTAGCCTTAATAGGCTAAATGCACCAAAACGAGCCATTATCTATTAAATCTTGTCTCTTCCAATTATCTGTATGCAATCACTCCTGTTCTACAGGAGCGGTGATGAAAAGTAACAAATACTGCAAGTTCCACAAAAAGTTATCTAGACAATCAATGGGAATGTTGTTCGTAATTTTGCTCTTCTTATCGGGGTTAAATTTGTTGTATGACCGTGTCACACTGCGGATCAAATATACCAAGTTCTTGTTCAACAAGTTTAGTCCATGCTCAAACTCGTAGTTCTGAAGCAGGTATCCTATGCTTGGATCTTGATCTGGTCGCACAACTCGTTCTGTCTTGCTATTGTCGTAGTACAAGTCATAGCTCACCACTTTATCCATATCGGCAGTCTCTGGTCGTGACTTTTGAGTGCTGGTATACTCAGCGAGTGGGTCTAGAACAACGCTGTGACTACCAAACACTAGCATCTTGTATCGGAGATTGCAGTTGGTGAGCAATGCCACGAGGTTTATTATCTCAACAATGTAGGAAATGCCGGCATTTATCTGTTGTATATTAGTCTGTGCATCAGCATTGGGCGCATTGGGAGTGGAATTGAAGTTGGTTAGCGTCTTTTTGTTGTAGTAACAAATTTGTAGGAGTTCCTTTATGGAAGATGGGAATTCAAGCCCCATGATCGAAAAACACACACTATTATCGATGTTCTTGATGCAGAACACTTCTGATAGCACTCTGCTGCAACTCAGGATTTGGTTTATTATAGACGGGAACAAATAGTGCACCATGCTTTCCTGAATGGGGTCAAATTGGGACTGCAACAAGTCAATCAGATTCTTGCCCAAGTCAACCATCAGTTGCTGGTGATTAGCTACAAAGTCGCGTATCTCATTGATTTTGAGTTTGACGGTGAGGATCTCAGACGTCAAGTTGTCGTTGGCTGTTTTCTGTTTTGATAACGCACTTTCCAAGTATTTCCTGTGAAATTGCAACCGGTGCAACGTGCTAGTGGGCAATTCTACATTGGTCGTGTCGCCAGTGTCTGCCAATGCCTCTTTCACCTGTAATGCCAAGTGATATTTGGCAATTTGCAACTCTTTGAGTGAATTGCTCAACTTGAGTATCGATCGAATCGCATCATATGAGTATGATGTAGATAGAACCCGTTCCCGCGAAGTAAGTCTTCTTCTGTGTACAGGGGCTTGTTTGTGCAAAAAGTCATCTTTGATTGAGCCAGGAAATGTGTAGAAGCGGCCGTTTAAATTGAGGACCAAGCTGTTTTCAGCAAAGACCTCGTCGTACTGTGATATGGCTGTGCCCAAATAAACGAGTTTTCGGAGATTTGCCCGGTATGTCACCAAATGGGTCCAAGCACCAGGTTCAGTCTCCAACAACGCTGCCCGACACCACACATTCACCACTAGTCTGTGGCTTTCAGGGGTGTTTGGAAGATACGGGAGTTGGACTCCAGCAAAGTCTGGGTTCACATCTCCGGTCTGGACCTCACTTATGTACACTAGCTTATCGTCTCCGCTCGCAAGTGGGAGGTGGAGCGTGATAAACGTATCCACTAGCAACCGAGCATTGGCAGCAATGAGGCTGTTCTCTCTAGCATCTGCTTCTGTGGCTGTTATGGACGGTATCCAGCTGCCTCGTCTCACTAAAATGTTGGGAGAAAGTGTTGCCTGCTGGTGCGCTGTGGTGATAGGAGCATTCTCGCTAGCGGATTCTGTAGCGAGGTTTGGCCCCAAAGGCTCAGTTTTGGAGTCATTTTGGACTGAATTGGGGGGTGAAAACTGGATATTTCGCACACTCACGCCACGTAAATGTCGTATCTTGTCATCCCTGTACGTTTCCATTGTTCGTGGCTGCGCTGGCGGGACATAAAGACGCTAGGGACTGGTGTCGCTAACTTTAGTGAGAGGCTCACTAATTTTTTTGGGTGGTGCGCAGAGTCTGGAGAAATTCCACCATCGTTTAGTGAGCGATTGTCGCTAGTTTCGACACCCACAAACTGCCCATCGCACTGAAGCAACCACCCTTTCTGATGTCATTCGCGTCGCCATCGCTGCTGTTTGATTTCGGCAACGGAGTTTCCGCCCGAAATTCGCTTGAATCATCGGAAGAAACTGCCCCCCTCAACCTCTCGCTGCTAAAGAAGTCGCTAGCCACTCCACCAAGAAACGGCCCCGAAACCACACACAACTCGGATATAATACCGCAGTATCCGCAGGACGCTCTCCAGGAGAGTCCGGTCATACATCCGGTGGAGCTGCGTATGCGCAGAAAGCCACCCCCACAACTCTTTGATCCGCCGCTGCTGCTGCTGCTGCTTGAAGAAAGCTCCTTCGTGGATGTGCTGAGCAATCCGAGTCGGGGCCCATCGGTACAGGCATCGCCGGTTTCGCCCGTGGCGCCTGTGTCGGGGTTTTTTGCTCCCCTGCCGCCATATCCCGTTACCGGCCCGGAATCCACTGTGTTCGACCCGGTGCAGGCTCTGGTCAGCAACTCGTCTTCCGCCAGCGACTCCAGCACGCATTCGGGCGAGCGGCTCACAATCCAACATAAAACGGCCCTAGGCGCATCGCCCGCCATCGCCCCCAAGTACAGTTCTGCGTCCGGGTCCGGGTCGTGGTCCGGAACCGCCTTTGCGCGCACACCAATAACTCCCACCCAGCTGTCACGCATGCCTCTTTCCGCCACACCCATAACACCAGTGGACTCTCACAATGAGTATGGACAGAGAGCAGCCAAAATGGTGCCGGCCCCCAACCACCACCGTCACTCGAGCAGTTTGAGTTCGGTGTACAGCAATACGTCTAGCGGCAATGTTAATCTAAATACACTCAAGAAGCAGATCACACTCAAGCCGGGTGAAGGGGAGCGGTCCAACTACGTGCTCACGGTGCGAAAAATCGCCGGAACCGCATACAACGAAACCGGGCCCGGCAAATGGCGACTTCCGGTTGGAATCGCGCCGCTCGACAAGTCGCTGAGTTACATCTCGAGTATGTATATGAAGCGAGACGGGTTTGGCAAGAAGATCGGGCTACGTCACTGGCGGTTGGAGAAGACGTTGCTTGCGGATGAGATTGACGAGAGTGCGGCCGATGTGTTGTATGACGTCAGCATCGGCAACTCGTCGGCATCGGCGTTAGCTTCCAAACCGGCCAGCCTCAAGGTGGTGGATCTGAGCATATTTTCGGACCAGACTGCGGCGCCAGACTTTTCCAGCACGCTAGACCGCACGTCCACGGCCACCTCCACTGCCACGTCCACGGATGCGGCCAGCGTGTCAGGCTCTCCGTCGGGACACAACTCGGATTCTGGTTTGGGCTTCTACCAGCACAAGGGATACCGAGACGAGGATGACACAGAGGACGACAACTCGACCGAAGTAGACTTGACCGAGTACCAATTCGGCGGCGACTCCGAGGAGGGCCACCGGTTGATGATCGCCAACCCCGACGATGACGACGAGTAGAGTAGCTAGAGTAGGCATGGGAATGTACATGAGTGTAACGAGGGTAAAAACGGCGTGGTAGCGCGCAGCACGTGATACACCGCACGTGTAAGGCGCTACCAGTTTCTGTGCCGCGCACGACCTAAACAAATCAACACGTCGAGGAAAACCAGAAACAGCGGGCCCGGCACACAGCACCAGAAATAGGCCACACAAACACCCACACAGCAGCCGCCAGGTGGAATCAAGCGCCGGAAATGAGCTACACGTTGATCTACGAGCCCAATGCGGCCAGCAAGACGTCGGTCAGCGAGTTCAAGACCTTGTTAGAAAAGGGCAAGGACGATGTCAAGGTGGATACGATGAAAAAGATCTTGATCACGATCATCAACGGCGATCCGTTGCCGGACTTGCTCATGCACATCATCCGGTTTGTGATGCCGCTGAAAAACAAGGAATTGAAGAAGTTGTTGTACTTCTACTGGGAGGTGTGTCCCAAACACGACGAGAGCGGTAAAATGAGACACGAGATGATTTTGGTGTGTAATGCCATCCAGCGTGATCTCCAGCATCCCAATGAGTATATCCGGGGCAACACCTTGCGCTACTTGACCAAATTGAAGGAGCCAGACTTGTTGGAAACGCTTGTTCCCAACGTGCGCCAGTGTTTGGAGCACCGCCACGCCTACGTGCGTAAAAACGCCGTGTTGGCGCTCTACTCCATCTACAAGGTGTCGGACCATTTGGTTCCCGATGCCGACGAGCTCATTTACCGGTATTTGTACGACGAAACCGATGCCGTTTGTAAGAGAAACGCCTTTGTCTGTTTGGGCGATTTAAACCGCGACGCCGCGCTCCAGTATGTCCAGGACAACGTCGCCATCATCGACACGTTGGATGCCTTGTTGCAACTAGCCTTCATCGAGTTTATCAGAAAGGACTCGGTGACCAACTCGGGCTTGAAGGCCCAGTATGCCACGTTGGTGACCGAGATCATTGAAAGCTCGTCGAATGTGGTTGTATACGAGGCCGCCAACACGTTGACGGTGTTGACCACTAACCCCCAGCTGATTTTGTTGGCTGCCAGTAAGTTTGTAGATTTGGCTACTAAGGAGGCCGACAACAACGTCAAGATCATCACGTTACAGCGCATCGACGACTTGAACCGCGAGCACCCCGGTGTGTTGCAGGAGTTGTCGCTTGACATCTTGCGGGTGTTGTCGTCGCAGGACTTGGACGTGCGTAAAAAGGCGCTTGACGTCACCTTGCAGTTTGTCACCACCAGAAATGTCGAGGATGTCGTCAAGTTGTTGAAGAAGGAGTTGGAGCGCACCATGTCGTCCGACGAGGACAAGACGGCCGAGTACAGACAGTTGTTGATCAACGCCATCCACCAGTTGGCCATCCAGTTTGTGGAGGTGGCCGCCAACGTGATTGACTTGTTGTTGGACTCCATCAGCGACTTGAACAACACAGCCGCCTACGACGTCATCACCTTTGTCAAGGAGGTGGTGGAGAAATTCCCCGACTTGAGACAGTCCATCATCACGCGCTTGGTGCTGGCTTTGCTGGCAGTCAAAAGCGGCAAGGTGTTCCGCGGCGCGCTCTGGATTATCGGTGAGTATGCCTTGGAAGATTCCTCTGTACAGGAGGCCTGGCGCTACATCCGTGCCAGTATCGGCGAAGTGCCGATTATCGCCAGCGAAAAGCGGGCCTTGGAGTCGAACGGTGACGGTGAAACTAACGGTGACGCTGACAAGTCGACTAAAAAGGGCCCTGTGGTGTTACCTGACGGCACGTATGCCACCGAAAACGCATTGACGGTAGAATCCGAAGTACACGAGGATGCCAAACCGCCACTCCGCAAACACATTTTGGCCGGTGACTTTTACCTTGCGGCCGTGTTGTCGTCGACATTGGTCAAGTTGGTATTGCGGCTCGAGCGGCTTAAAACCGACGCCGCGGTGCTAAACGCGCTTAAGGCTGAGGCCTTGTTGATCATGGTGTCGATTTTGCGCGCGGGCGAGTCACCATATGTGACCAAGAAGATAGACGAGGACTCGGCAGACCGTATCGTCTCGTACATCAGGCTTCTTAACGCCGAAGAAGACGCCGAGTTGATCCTGACGTCGTTCTTGGATGACACCAAAGACGCGTTCAAGGCCCAGATCCAGCTGGCCGAGTCGAAGAAGGCCGAGGAAGAGGCCCGTAATTTGCACAAGAATGCCGAGCAGATTGATGACGCTATCAGTTTCCGCCAGTTTGATAAAGATGGCGGCTCCAAATCGGCAGTCGTTGATGAGCTCTCACTCGCTTCAGGATCCAACTTGCAGAAGGAAGACTTGTCTTCTCGCTTGAACAAGATCCTCCAGTTAACCGGGTTCTCTGACCCAATTTACGCCGAGGCATTTGTCAAGGTGCACCAGTACGATGTTGTATTGGATGTGTTGTTGGTGAACCAGA
The DNA here is from genome assembly GCA_030578435.1 of Scheffersomyces lignicola. Taxonomy (NCBI): domain Eukaryota; kingdom Fungi; phylum Ascomycota; class Pichiomycetes; order Serinales; family Debaryomycetaceae; genus Scheffersomyces; species Scheffersomyces lignicola. The sequence goes on along the minus strand of JAJMRV010000005.1, from coordinate 425,302 downwards.
CCACCACCACATTGCGCAACTTGTCGGTTGAATTTGCCACATTGGGTGACTTGAAGGTTGTGGACAAGCCTGCCACGGCCAACATTGGTCCCCACGGCTTCCACAAAGTGCAAACCACTGTCAAGGTGACCTCAGCCGATACCGGTGTCATCTTCGGTAATTTGGTGTATGATGGGCAGCATTCAGACGAGTCGACGATTGTCATCTTGAACGATGTGCACGTAGACATCATGGACTACATCAAACCAGCCACCTGCTCCGAAAGCCAGTTCCGTAAGATGTGGAACGAGTTTGAGTGGGAAAACAAGATCACCATCAAGTCGCCTATTGAGTCATTGAAACAGTACTTGGACGAGTTGATGAAGGGTACTAATATGAGCTGCTTGACCCCTGGTGCGGTTATTGGCGAAGAGTGCCAATTTTTGTCGGCCAACCTCTACTCGAGGTCGTCTTTTGGTGAGGATGCTTTGGCCAACTTGTGCATTGAGAAGCAGACCAACGGGCCAATCATTGGTCACGTGAGAATCAGATCCAAGGGCCAGGGCTTGGCCTTGTCGTTGGGTGATCGGGTTGCCAACATCTCGAGGAAGAACAAGAAGGTGACTGTTTCTGCTGTGTAGAGTACGAAGTGTAGTTTAGCTGCGAAAAGATATTAAAAATGCTTATATACATTATTGACATGTATGTTGTAGTTGTGGAGTCAAGTGGTGATTCATGGAGCCGGTGTAGTTTTATCTACTTATGTCTACTTGTATCTTGTAGCGTCCTATAATATCCGGTACAGCTCAATTATATTCTACGCTACTTTTATCGTTCTAATGTGCTACTATAATACACTAAAATACATTATACTACAAGCATTCTGATATACTGTTCTGTTCTACGAGTAGATGTACGCCACTGCCTTTGTTACATCGCTGTCTGTCTTCAGTAATGATACGACATGCATCCCAAATAATGGCTTCAAGGCTGGAACACTGCCAACCCCTTTGCCAATTATTCCAATTACCTCGTAGAAGATGGTCCTCAAATCGCCAGCTACTCTCACCACACCAGCACCGTTGTCGGTTTTCTCTACAGAGCCTACGCTCACCTTTATATGATAATTGGAGCTCCGTGCGGTATACCTTCTAATTGGCACCCGGTTGAGCTTAGAACTGAGCAAAAATGCCACAAATACAGTCGTTCTCACCGTGTCTTCTATGTCTCCGGATACAGTGATCCATCTATCTACGCAACCTGCAATAGGAGCAGAAATAGCCATCTCTGCGCCGAATTTGGCCTCTATCTCTGCCATTTTTTGTTCATTAAAGTAACCAGCTTCCGACACGCTCACCAGTATATGCACCACACCAGTTTTGTTAGCGCTTTTATGGCCACTCAGGGCCTTCATATTCACCAAATATTCTTCCACAGCAGAATCGGTTGCAACAACCGCCGAATTACGGTCAATTACCCTATCTTCTAACTCCAAAACATCTTTTGCAATTGTTGCTCTACCTCCCTCAGTCTTTGTACTTACTCTCTTCCGTTTTGAAGTTATTGGTGGCGCCATGGCTCTTGCTATATCGCATCAGCACTCTGGCGGTTATCCCCATACAAAACAGAGTTCACTACGTTTCAGGTCGTGCGCAGACCGCAAATATTTTTTTTGTGAGACCCATCGCTCCAGAAATTTTTTAATTTTCACCTATAGCCAGAGTCCTATTGCAGTAGATCCTATTCCACCGTACACACAGTATATAACAATGGCTAAGAAGGAAAAGGTCAGCAAGTCTGAAGAGACTGAAGACAACTACGAAAAGAGAATGTCTGCAGTTTTGCCATTTGCAAAGCCATTGGCTCCCAAGAAGTTGAACAAGAAGGTGTTGAAAACCGTGAAAAAGGCTTCTAAGGCTAAGCACGTTAAGAGAGGTGTCAAGGAAGTCGTCAAGGCCTTGAGAAAGGGCGAAAAGGGTTTAGTTGTCATTGCTGGTGACATTTCTCCTGCCGATGTCATCTCTCACATTCCAGTTTTGTGTGAAGACACTTCTGTTCCATACGTTTTCATTCCATCTAAGGAAGATTTGGGATCTGCAGGTGCTACCAAGAGACCTACTTCCTGTGTCATGATTGTGCCAGGTGGTGGCAAGTCCAAGAAGAACGCTGATAAGACCGAAGAATACAGAGAATCCTACGACGAAGTGGTCAAGGAAATTCCAGACTTGGAATAAGGGTATGGTCGCAACCATATCACTTTCATTGTCATATAACCCTATCGCTAGGATGGTTCAGTAACCAGACACTAGTGAAATTAAGCACCAAAGAAGGTATTGCCATACATGTATGTAAAGTCCACATGTGTTCAGTGTACATACACCATTCTTACGACACTAGAAAATCTTCTTTTATTTGTATTTTAGTCATCCGTAATATATTACCATTGTGAATCTGTTATCTGTAGCGAGTGTGTGTTGCTGTAGAGCTTGACTTACACCTTGATGTAATTTTTAACATGTTTGGTGATACTCGCACTCCCAAAAACTACTCCGCGAAAACCAGAAAATGGTCTAAAATGCTTGAACCAACACATTTATTGAACGAGACCCCGCCCACCATGGCAGAGCGTACCGAAGAATCAATTACCGCCATTGACTACATCCATTCGCAGGAACGATTGGAAAAGGAGGCTCGCCAGCTCATGCCATACGAGCCTGACGAGTGTACGTATGCGCTTGGTGAGCTCCGTCAGCCAGTGTTTGCGTGTTTGACGTGTTCCAAGCAGAATAATGGTGCGAATATTGGTGTGTGCTATTCTTGCCTGATTCAATGCCATTCCACACACGAAATTGTCGAGTTGTTCAGTAAGCGAGGCTTTGTATGCGACTGTGGAACTCTGAGGATGAAACACACTGAGAACGGCGCGTGTAAGCTAAGAAGCCAATTGAACAATGAACAGACACCACGCAGCAGATCTTCGTCTGGTGTGTTCAAAAGAGTGCTAGAGTTTCCAGCTGACGACATAGCCGCTCTGTCAAACTCATATAACCAGAACTATAAGGGGCTATTTTGCAGCTGCAAGCAACCCTATGATCCGCTGGTAGAAACAGGCAACATGATCCAGTGCTATTTTGGTTCTATTTGTGGCGAAGAGTGGTACCATGAAGAGTGTATATTAGGGTATAAAAAGGGAACCTTCACCAGCAGCGACAAAGTCAAAAAGGAAGAGGAAAGTGCAGTGCCTACATCTCCGGAGGAAGAATCCGGGCCCAAGATCCCATTCTTCCCTGATCTAGAGTCTTTTGACGTCTTTGTCTGCTGGAAATGTATAGAAGCATACAAAGATGTGTTTGAGAGTATTCGTGACGATAAGGAAATTGTGTGTGCAGTGCGTCCCCACGTAGAATTGGCTGCAAATGAAGAGGAATGGAAATCCAAGTACAAGGAATTTGAGTCTGTTAACATAAAAGACGAATCTGCTGCTAAAAGGGTGAAGATGGAGAAGCCAGAAAGTAGTCGCAATATACCCTACTCGGCGTTTTTGGAGTATGGTTTCAGAGACAAGCTCGAAAAATTATCACATCTAGTTGATAAAAACGGCAAGTTGGGCCAGTTTTTGCAGTTCAATGAGTTCCTCTACAAAGATGATCCAGTATACGAACCACCAGAGGAAAGCGATGATGCAGTTTCTACCACAGGCTCCTTGCTCGATTTAGGATCAGATGCTCTCCTGAATCTTCCTCGAGAACAGGCGATAGAGGGCTTGCAGGCTTACGACAAGATACGGGCCAAATTGCGTGATTTCTTAAAACCGTTTGCTCAGCAGGGTAAGGTGGTGACCGAAGAAGAAGTGAAGAGTTTCTTCGAGAAAGTCAAAGAGGAGTAGTATATTAACAATAGGATGGTGTATATTATTATGTACAAAATTAACGTGTGTGCAATGCAATGAGCCTACTTCTTTGCGTTATTATTCTTATTCTTCTTCTCCTCTAACTTGGCAAATTCGTCTTTCCAGACATTGTTGCTATACTCCTGGTCGATATTTGGGAAGATCTTGTCAAAGACATCCTGGTACCATTCGACAGGGTAGAAAGTGACACCCTCTTTGACTTCATCTGGGATCTCTTCCAATTCATTTTCTATGTCCTTAGGGAAAATGATAGTGTTGCAACCGTATCTCTTAGCACCCAAAATCTTTTCCCGCAATCCACCGACAGCTAAAACTCTACCGGTGACTGTAATTTCACCGGTCATAGCTACTGTTGGTGGCAACGATTGGTTCAAGGCAAGAGAAATCAAAGACGAAGTAAAGGAGATACCAGCAGAAGGTCCATCTTTAGGAATAGCGCCATCAGGACAGTGTACGTGAATTTCTGCTGCTTCAAAGAATCGGTTCTCAGGGAACTTTTTCACCATGTACAGCTTGGCAAACGAGTAAGCAATCGATGCTGATTCCTTCATCACATCCTTCAAGCTACCGGTGACGTGCATACTGGCATGGCCCGAACCGGAGCTGATGGAGTGAGTCAATATAGACTCGATGTAGAGGGCGTCCCCATTGCCGGAGCTGCTGTAAGAAAGACCAGTAGCCACACCCGGAGGAGGAAGATCATATACTCTATCTCTGGTGTAGATTTCAGGGCCAACATAATCCTTCAAGTTTTCTGGCGATATGGTGAGTACAATGTCTTCAGGAATTTCAAGTTTCACTGGTTCCAAATCCTCGGCCTCTTGTTCAATCTCTTGTTCAGGTTTTTGTTCAGCTGCCTCTGTAAACTCAGCTGCTTCTGAAAACTCAGAAGTAACCTCTTCCTTTTCTGGTTTCACTATTTCAGCAGCGGTTGTTTCCACCTTTTCTGCTATCTCCGTTTTGGCTGGCTCAGTTTTGACCAATGTACCTTCCTTCTCCTGTCTGGCTTCGACCTCCTCCACAATTTTAAGAGAGGCCTTGCTGAAAATACGCGATATGAGCTTCTTAACGTTTCTCAATCCACTTTCTCTGCAGTATTTTTCAATCAAGCGAGCAATGGTATCGGTGTCGATGATGATCTTTCCTTTCTCCAACCCAGCCCTTTTACTGGCATCAGGAATAAGATGTCTCTTTGCTATTTCTATCTTTTCGTTGTTAGTGTATCCAGAAACATCGATAATCTCCATTCTGTCTCTTAATGGTGGTGGAATGTTGCCCAAATAATTGGCAGTGCACACAAACAACACTTTGGAAAGATCCACCTTGACATCAATATAGTTATCGACAAACGCGTTGTTTTGTTCTGGATCTAAAATCTCCAAAAACGCTGAGGCAGCACCACCGGAGCGACTCAAGTCAAGCTTATCGATTTCGTCGATTAACATGAGTGGATTGGAAGTTTTGGCCAGTTTCAATGCATGGATGATGCGACCAGGAATAGAACCTACGTATGTTCTACGGTGACCTTTGACTTCGTGCACGTCCTGGATACCACCCATGGCGATTCTCACATATTTACGGTCAAGTGCTTCAGCAATCGACTTGGCAATCGATGTTTTACCTGTACCTGGAGGACCTGCCAAACACAAGATCTTCCCATCCACTTTCCCACTAATGCGGCCTTGAGAGATAAACTCCAATATACGTTCCTTGACATCTTTCAAGCCGTAATGGTCTCTGTCCAAGATCTTTCTGGCTTCTCTGACGTTGAACCGATCTTTGGAGTAGATACCCCAAGGTATAGAGGTCAACCAGTCTAAGTACCGTTCAGAAACTCCGAGTTCACTCAGGTGTTCGTTCAGACTCTCCATTTTGGCCTTTTCTGCGTTGTATGCTTCCAATGCTTCCTCGGTCAACTTCAAGTGTTTCAATCTCTCGTCAAATTTGGAAGTCTTTTTATCCTCAGACTCAACTATTCCGGTCTTCTTTTGAAGCTCCTTGATGAATTCTTTGATAAAAAGTCTTGTCTGGTACTCATCTGCTCTAGCACTCAAGTTGTGTATGGTGGACTCTTTCAAAGTGCTAGCCTTCAATTCCACCTTCAACAACTCAAGCGCTTTCTGGAGCCTTGTTTCGATGTTCAATGCTTCCAACAATTCCTGGATCTGTTTGGGGTTACCGTGTATGGTAGAACCCACAAAATCAGCAAATTTGGAGGCATCATTCACAAGTAATGTACCCTCCTTAATCTGCAACTTCTGCAATGGGTTTTTTCCGCCCAACTTACCCAAAAGGGTCTTGAGCGAATCCACTAGCGATCTGATATCCGTAGACTCTGGATCATATGGCTCATCTTTCACGGGTCTGACAGTAGCATACGACACTTTGAAGTTGTTGAGATGGAACAGGTTAAGGGCATCATCCTTGTTGTTTTTGTCTTTTCTCGTTTTGGGGGTACTGAGATCCTCCAATTTGCATCTTTCAAGCGGGAAACCCACCAAGTTGAAAATGCCCGGTTTTGGAGTCAGGTGCTTGAGAATGTGGCAATGCACCCCGATGCTATGAACCGAACTCTTGTTCTGGATGACGTCAGCATCAGGCTCATTTTGGTCCTTCACGTGAAACAACACGAAGTTGGCTTCGCCCCGACCTTCGATGCTGTAGATCGAATTGATAACGGCACTGTCGGTCAAATTGATGGCAAAAGGCCGACCTGGAAGTGGAGGTCTGTCCTTCATAGGAATAGCCAATAATGGAGGGTATAAGCCGGTTTCGGGATTGAGTTTTTCCTTAGCCCCGTCCAACTCGTCGTCCGGGCCGTTACTGCGCTTTCCGCCGTTATTCCCCGAACCAGCTCCTCCTGCAGCCGCAGAACCGGCACCCGGACCAGCACCGGAGATAGCGCCACTGTTGACGTCCGAGACCACAGTGTCATTTTCACTGGATTCTTCCTCCGTTATGGTGTCCGATTCGGGTTCTTTGTCGTCGACCGGTTCCGGGACAGCATCTGGGTCCGATTCCGGCTGTTTTGGACTGTCTTTTTCGCCAACATCGGTGTCATTCTTCAGATTATCGGAAAGGAACATCTGATCAATATCTATGAGCCGGTGGTATGGCATTTGCAACCGGTTTCTGACCGGACTGACCCACTCGGTCTCTACTGATCTGCTGGCACTCCGCACACTCATTCTAGCTGTACGGATGCCAAATCGGGCAACCGCACGCACGTGTGCTTTGTTTACTAGCATGATCCCTAACTGTGTTCTTCTTATCCTTAAGGCACGGTGTAGTAGGGGGGAATAGTGGCAAAACGCTTAGTAGTGGGAGATTCTTCTCGATTACAATTACTTCGACTGCACTATGTGCAGGAAACCTAATACGTGCCATAAGTCACGTGCTTGGTCCCGTAGCCACGTCCATATATTACACTGTCTACACAGGGCTAGTCTATCTTGAAAATGTTCTTCTTTTCCTTCTTTTTGGGTGGCTCTGACTCCAGGGCACCCTCTTGTGTCCGGTTTTGTTGCTGTTGCTGTTGCTTGACTGGGCTGTCGTCGGCCTGGAAGTTCTCGTCGTCGTAGAAGTTGAGTGAATTGACGTTATCGTCCTCTAGACCCAAACTGTGCGACCTTTTCTGGGACGCAATCAGCTTCTTGGTCGCCTCCGACTTCCAGAGCTGGAGCTTCTTCTTTTTCTTTCTGGTTTTGGTGGACTCGTCGCCCGAAAACGATGAGTGCATACTGGCACCAGACGAGTTGGCGCTGGCAAACGCGTCCTCTTTCTGGCCAGAAGTGTCCGGTTTGTTGGTGTTAGTGGTGTTAGTGGTGTCTGTTCCGTTTTTGGCGGCGGCGGCTGTCTTGGACGGGGTTGCGTTCGGAGATGTACCCCCGGAGGGCGACGACACGTCGAAATCGTTGACAAACGCCTTTGCCGACGGCGTTTTCAGCGGCAGCACGATGGACGGCGGCAGCAGCGGCTTGCTGAGGTCGTCGTCGAGAATGCTGTGCGGCTGCGGTGGCCGGGGCGGCGTTTCCGCCATCATCATGGGACTGCGTATTAGATGCATCACGTTGGAGGTGATGTACTTGCGGTTCAGAAACGTGCGCTGCGTCATCGGCGTTAGCACGTTGCCGGCGGCCGCACCCGCCGAGCCGGGCCGGGACCGGGGAAGGAGGGTTGGTAGCGCGTAGGTTTCGGGCTGGGTGCGCGACGTGAGCTTCCCGTTGGTGGAGAGCTTGTCGCGCAAACGCAAGTTCTCGTTGGTGACTAGCTCCAAACGCGCCTCTAGCAACTTGACACGGGTGGAGTGCTCCTGCTTCAACTTGGTCGTGTTGAGCTCGTAGTCCTCCACCTTCTTGCGGAGACCCTGGTTGGTCGCAGCCAGGCTCTTGTTGGACCGCACTAGCACCTGGAGCACGGCCAACTTGATCAAACTTTTGCGGGCCGCGTCCTCCGCCACAATGTCGCGCAACTGCAAACGACCCTCGGCGTGTTGTTGGAGACGGTTGTACTCGATCATGGTGGGTAGGGCGCCAAACAAGCGGTTGCGCTCCGGGCCCAATAAAATGCCTGTTATGGTTTTGCGTCCCGCGTTGCCTAATCCGGCACACAGCTCCCCCGATGTGCCAACCCAGTTTTTTTTTCCCCCATCTCTTTTCTGCTTACTTAAGACACTTCTACCGTTTAGGCAATCTTTGCAACCGTATTGTATATAGACCAGTTGACGATGGCCTCCGCTACTGGGCCGGTGCGACAGCTGAGCGGACAGTCTCGTAATGTGTACGCCGCGTGCGCGGGCGACATCGTGACCCACCGCAAGCTCAACAAGAGAGCCATCTCCAACTCGCCCCACCACTCCATCACCGATACCGGCACCGGGCTAGAGGTGGTCGTAGACAAGGACGCGCCCGACTTCGGCGACATGGTGGCGCGGCACGGCACCGTGGTTCCGCCCGACGAGGTGCTCGGCGCCTCCAAGCCCGGTTCGATCCGGGTGCCCATCAAACAGCGCCACGAGTTTGCGGCTCAGCGCGGATTGCCCAGTTCGGAGTTGCTCCTGGTGCTCCACTACTACGCCAGCAAGAAGCTCACACGCACGCGTGATCAGACCAGGCCCGTGTCGGTCCGCAAAATGGACGAGACGGCGCTCTTGGCCCTTGGTCTTTTGGTGGAGCTGTGGGTGGACCAGGCCGTAGATGATGGTACTGCGCGCATGTTTCTCCGCCGCAACGAGGATGCTGCCACCGACGTGATGTCGGGCATCCTAACGGCCCCTCCGAGCGACTCGGAGAGCTCCGAAAACGGGTCCGATACCGGCGAGGAGGCCGCGTAGGCGTTCCCAAAACGGTGCTAGTTACGACGCTCATGACATATTTTTTCTTCTGTATTCCGATCGATTTACGACTATACCGGTATGTACAAACTGGCTCTCTATAATATACACTATGCTTCAGGACTTTCTGTCGCAGAAACAGGCACGCTGGCCGACTCCGGCTCGGTGGATTCACGCGCCTTTTTCTCGGCCTCCACCTTCTTCTGGTAGACCGCCTCTTTACCCTGGTCCTTGGCCGACGTTTCGATGTCAAACACTCTGTAGAGCAACTCGTGGGTGTCCTTTTTGTTCACCATCAAGTTGACATTGGACTTGCCCTTCCACATGGGCAAGAACAAGTCCTCCAAGTCTCCGTCTCTCTTGACCGTCAAGAAGATACACCCTTCTTCCATGGTATCCAATCTCAGCGAAAACTCGTGGTCTATGCCGGAAGCTCTGATATCGTTGATTTTGGGGAACGCTTCCTGGAACAACACCTCCAAGAGCTTCATGCTGCAGCTCAACTGTCTTCTGTCACCTAAGAAGGTTCTGATCGTGTGCAAGGACTCGTTCTGCACTCTCCAGGGACAGCTGCCCACGTCGTTTCTCTGGGCCACAAACAACTTGATACCGGACTGGATCACCTTGAGCTTCTGTTCCTCGGCAGTTAAGATGTCTCTGATGACAGGAGCCACGTAATAGATGGTCCGCAATGGCTCACCGGTGGCATTTCTGACCAAAGTGGAGTTTTTGGCAAACGAGTCCTGGAAGTCGTAGAACGGCCAGCACTTTTCAAGTTCAGGGTGCTTGGGGTCCAAGAAGATAAATGGCTCTTCGTTGGCGTCACGTGGCAACTTTTCCTTTCTCTGTGGCTTGTGTTGCACACTGGTGCTGGCGGGCTCGGTCTTGGCCTTCTTGGTGGCGCTTTCCTCTGCGGTTTCGTCGGCTGGTCTCTTGCTTGATTCAGGGTCCAACTTCTCAAACACGGTGATAAAGAAACCACCCGTGTTTTGCAAGTGGGGGTACACTCTGATACAACGGTCCAAGTTGAAAACTGAAGCTTCTTCTTCTGAAGGAGGGAAAACAGAGTCGGCCACATCCTCAGCGCCTCTTTCGCGGATCTCCATGTCCTTTCCAAACACCTGCCAGCTGCTGATACCGGACCGTCTTACCAATCCGGGCAATTCGTCCTTACAGTCAACCAAGCGGATTTGATCGCCCCATTTGCGCAAGGCAGCGGCCACCACGGCCTCGTTTTCCACCGGCGACATCGAGCAGGTGGAATACACCAAACGACCGCCCTTTTTCAACAACTGCAACCCACGGTTCAAGATGTTAACCTGCAAGGGGTGCAAGCCTAAGCCGTTGCCGACTGTGAAATCCTTCCACACATTGACGTTCTTGCGCATGGTTCCGTCTCCGGAACAGGGCACGTCACACAAAATACGGTCGTACTTCAAGAATTCGGAGGCGTTGTTGAGCTTGATACGAGGGAAAAGAGTGGCGTCGTGGTTCACCACCATAAAATTAGGCGAGTTGAGTCTCTTGACCTGGTGAACCAACATGTGGGACCGCTTGTAATCGGAGTCGTTGGCAATGACAAAGCCGGTGGCCAAAGCCTTGTCGTCCTCAGCATGCAATGCTTCGACCAATTGGGCCGTCTTGGATCCTGGTGCGGCGCACATATCCAAAACGGCGTGGTGGGGCTTGATATCCATCAATAAAGGTGGAATCATGGAAACGGCCTCCTGTCTGGAGATGTTACCGACCTCGGTCTCAATGACCAAGAACCGCTGGGTTTTGGCAAACTCCTTTTGCTTTCTAATGACGCCCTTGGAAACATCGAGTTGCCAGCCCAACTCGTTGGGGTAGTAGGCCAAGTTGCGGGGCTCCAACTTGACACCTTCAAACTCAACGTCTTTGAGCTTGGACACATGGTCGTTGATGAACTTTTGTTTGATTTCGTCGGCGTGAGCACGCGAGCCCGTGATCCTGAAAGTCAAGGGAAGGTTGTCCTGACACGCCTTTTTAAACGTGTCCCACTCGTCTTCGGGGATGATGTTCAAGGCCTTGTAGTACTTTTCCCATTTTTCACTTTCTCTGACCGCCTCGGTCCAGTTTCCGGCGTCTCTGTCGGGGTTGGACTCGGCTCTTTTGCCAAAGTTCTTCTTGTCGTTGCGGCCCTTTCTGAAATTTCTCTTACCCATTGTGAAAAAGCTTGTGCTGAACAGTCTGCTGCGGAGCATATACCTGGTGGGAGGTTAGTAGGAAACTTTTCAGATGTGAGATGATATGGAAAAAAAATATTTTTGCAGGTTGTGTTTGCACTTTACGGGGTGAGCTATCATGTAATCATGGTATATTGTAATATGATAGTATAGTATAGTATATTGTAGTGTGATATTATATTGTAGTGTAGTGTAGCGTAGTGTAATGGATGGACCACAGCGGTGGGTTTGCTGCTCTCCTTTTTCGCATGTGGCTGCAAATATCCACAGGCTTAACAAATACATACATTAAAATACAGAAGAAGTGAAGTGTGTTAAGCATAGTACATGAACAGACGTAACAATTATAAACCCAAAATGACCAGTTTTTACCCGCCCCGCGCTAGAAGTAGCTGTCGCCACTGCCACTCGCTATCCCCGCCGTGATGGTGTCGATGTCGGCCTCCTCGTGCGTGAGCTGCTTGGCCAAGTCGTCAATGTGGTGGCCGTTGCCGTTGCTGTGAAGATGGAGCTCGTCGTTGGGCTCGTCGTTGATAAAGTCGTCGTAGTGGTACTCGTCGAGAAGCGGCTTGGGGCCGGCTCCGGCGCCGTGTTCTCCGGCACCGGCCGCGGCCTCGGCCGCGCCCTCCTGTTTCACCTTGACGCCGCTGTCGCCGTACGGGGCAAGCCCGCTGCCGCCGGCATCCTGCATCATGTGGTCCTCGGTCACGTACCCGTTCTGGGCCTCGGGATCGAGCTGCTCCTCCCCGAACCGGGACTCGTCCGCGAGCTCCTCCTGCTCCGGAACCGGCGTGTCGGAGCCGGAAACGGCGTTCAGCGTGCCCGGCGAGTTGCCCGATGAGGAAACCGCCGCCGCCGCCGCCTGCTTGGCCTGCCGCTTGGACGCCCGGGTTTCGCCGCGCTCCTGCCGAATGGCCTGCTGCTCTCGGTACTTGGCGAGGTATATTTTCAACACCTCGGCGTAGTTCTCGAACCCGAGGTCGTGCATCGAGTACAAGATGTCCTCGCCGTTTATGGTCTTGCGCTTGTCGCGGAGACACTTGTCGCTGGCTTCGCTGGTGATGAAGGAGATGAACTCGGACACACACTCCTGCATGCACTCCTTGGCGTCCTTGGACACTTTGGCGGTGGTGGGCAACGTGTTTTTCATGAGCCGCGCCACATTGGCTATGGGCAACCACCGGTCCTGTTCACGCAACTCCACGTCGTGGGTGTTGATACTGTTGGGGTCCATTTTTGGGCGGGTATTTTCTTGTGCAGCATGCACTTTTTAGGGGATATTCGGAATCAGCGTCCTTGTGGCACCGTCGAGGTTGGACAGCGCGGGTGTTGTTCTTGTGCAGAGTGTCTGTTGTCTGCAGTGGGTCCTGGAATGACAATGGCCTGGTTCACCAGTGGTTACATTTTTTTCTCGTTGGAAAATTTGGACTAACCTGCAAAAGGGCCCGTTTTGCAGCTTGTGTTTGCACTTTGGCGATTTTGCACTTTACGCCAGGCACCCCGGTCTGCAAATCGGGGTCTTTGTTCACCTCACACCCAGAAACCTACCGGTCTTACGTAGACCGCGGAGTAGATTTGTAGATTCGTTGGGTCTGGTAGACGTTCTCGGCGGTGGGCGGTAAATATTGCGTCACAGGATCGCCATGCGTTACGACAATTGGAAATCGTAACAGAATTTGCAGGCGCCTTCCTTGCACTTGTATTCAAACACCGTGTGAGACATACTAAACCCCAAGCGGGGGGACCAGTGCCTGATTCTGCTATACGTTTTGTGTTGTATAGGCGTGCTGTTCTATTTATCAGCATGTACTTGAATTCACCACAAGCGTGCATCATTTGATAGAGGCAAGGGCCTTTGCGTCTACACAAGCTGGTGTCTTCTGTACCAATAAACAAATAGCGCAAGTCAAACAACAGGATTCACAACAAATCACTGGTGGGTGAAAGGATATGTGTTGGTTGTGTGATAAATGTACTGGTTCCAATGCGCTTCTTTTTTGTGTGGAACAAAGTTTGCAGCCAGTACAATAATTTCAACTTCCTGGGGACTAAAATTAAGGAACTGGTATGTATGTATATTACTGGTGGTTATCCATTCATGAAGGCGTAATTGCTACTTTTGGCAAGTTTATAATCAACTGAGCGTTAATTGTGGACTCCAGGTCCAACAGGATATGCAATGTTTGGGCTTAACACAATCATATAACGCTTTCTAAATCTTCTTATTGGGCACTTCGACCCCATCCGCCAATGGTATACCTTAATAAATAACTGTGTTGTGAAGGTATGGTAAATCACCATCAATGGTGCTTTCTGCTGGGCACTTTTTTTACCTGGGGAAAAATTGCGATCTGAACAAAACTTTGTATAATATCGCTGTACGTGCTACCAAACTTATTGATACAGTTTTGCATTTACTGGGCTATGTCTGGCAATGATGAGTTGCTCGAGGACAATTCGGCTGTCAAAAGCTCCGTCAATGGCGCCACTCTCCTTATGGCTGTCCAGTTCAGTTCCAAATTATTCACCTTTGTTCTCAACCAATTCTTGATCCGACTCATATCTCCGGAAATATTTGGCATATCGGCATATTTGGACTTTTTGGCGTCCACCGTGTTATTTTTCAGTAGAGAAGGCATAAGACTTGCTATCCAAAAGTTGAGTTTGAAGGACACGCTTACTGATAAACGCAGTGGTGAAAAGTACATTATCGCCAAAGAACAAGACTTGCACCAGAGCATTTTGAACATTGGTTTTCTACCGGTGCTCATTAGTATCCCAATAACATTGCTCCTAGGGTATTGGCAATATAACACGTTTGGATTCCACAGGGATGTGTTGAGTTTAGCGTACCACAACTACATATTGTTATGTTTTGTGGCGCTGATATTGATAGAGTTAATGGTGGAACCGATATATATTCTCAATCAATTTATGTTGAACTTCAAAAGGCGATCACAGGTAGAAGGGTTCGCGACATTAGGAAGATGTGTATCCATATTTGTTATTATCTTGGCTGCTACTAAATACAGTTTGCTGGATAAGCATTTCACTGGAATCGCAGTACTCGCGTTTGCCATTGGTCAATTGGCCTATTCCGCTATTGTGGCTATTGGATACGCGAGTGTCTTTGTTTGCGAGAACAGAGTCGGGCAAAACAACATGCTTCTGTTGAGGATCCAGAAAGTCTATCATGGTAGCAGCTCCTTCTACTTTCACCCAAAAGCATTGAAAACGTGGAGCAACTTGTTCTTGCAAATAATTTTCAAGCAACTTCTTACTGAAGGAGATAAGATGTTAGTTAATTATTTTTTCAGCGCAGAACAGCAGGGAATATACTCGGTCATGTCAAATTACGGCTCGATTTTGGCCAGACTTGTCTTTCAACCTATTGAGGAGTCAGTGAGACTATTGTTCAGCAAGAGTCTCTCGGCATCAAATTTAAACAAATCAGACGTCGATAACTCGTACAGAACTTTGAAGTTAGTTTCGTTGCTTTATTTCAACTTGTCTATTCTAATTCTTGTTTCAGGAACTTCAAATGCCGCATTTTTATTGAGCATTATGTTGGGTCGTGGTGGTTCTTCCAAATGGGTTGGCAGTGAGATCTTTAACCTTTTCCCATACTATGTTGCATACCTTCCGCTATTGGCATTCAATGGTATCTTTGAAGCGTTTTTCAGCAGTATCGCAACAGACCAGGATATCAGGCGGTTTTCGTTATTCATGACAATATTGTCATTATTATGCTTGTGTCTTCTGTTTGCACTCATAGACTATTTTGGTTGGGGTCTTGTTGGTCTTATTGCTTCAAACGCTTTCAACATGTTCATGAGAATATCTTATTGCAGCCGCAAAATCAGATCTTTTTATATCGCATTTAGCATTAAAATTTCTGGGTGGAAGATCGTCAGTTACATTAAGTCCAGTATAGTGATAGCTGTCTTAGTGACTTTTGCGCAACATAAGTTCGTCTTTATAGGTGAAGGCTTCACTACGAAATCAAACTGGCAATTCCTTGGAAGTTTTACGTTGGCCGTTGTGTGTTTGATACTGTTAGTTCTATTAGAATTTAGAGCCATTGCACAGGTTGTCAGCTCTCGTCGCATCAAAACCAAAGCCAGTTAACTGTGCTGTTTATAGTTTACAAATAAATAGGGCCTCATAGACAATAACAAAAATTTGCATCCAGAGTAAATCAAAAAAAAATGTCGAGTTGTCACAACAAATACTATCAAGAATTCTTACCATAACCAAAGACATGCCATCCACTTCGCCTCCACCACGGGTAACATGCTGTGCTGAATTTCTTCCCTCCAGCGATATTGTTACTCATTGCTCGGAACTGTTCAGTTGATTACTCGAACTGTATTGAACCATACCGCGGGGATCGAACTGGACATCTCAATGTAATAATAATTCTGAAGTACATGATCATCGCGCTTCTGCCATAGGCCATCACAGCCAAAAAAATTCATTTTTCAGTAGTCCACATTGTTATGTAGCTGGGACCAAATAAAAAATTCAAAAGTGGCCGAAAATTCACCGGTACTGACTCCACAACTCTCAAACTTTGCCTGAAGAGTTGCTACAACTAAGCATACATGCTGGTGCATTCTTATGGTATTTGAGCAATTTTTGAGTGGATATTGCCGGCATTGAAAAGTTGAGCTATTCATACCTCGACGATTTCAGAAATACTAAGAACCCATACGAATTTTAAATTAATGCGTGATGTCACGCAAGTGATACTCTATTATCTGTAGCTTATACTTGTCTTCTAATGGTGCTGATTGTGAAGGTGGTGGTATTCATAATGTGTGCCAATATCTGCAAAAATGATTTTTTGTCTAAAATCTGCGATGTAGATAATAGATGGGGTCGGTTTTTGTATACTTGACAAGCGTTAAAACCTAGAAATACAATAACGTATTAAATCGCAGCTTTAAGTACCCTAACATATCATATGTCGATTGTCGAGCTACTGAAAACGGTAGATACCCTAGCAAAAGTGGTGAATCAGAAGAACAGAGAGCTCGAGGACTTAAAGAAAGGCTATGATGAAAAGCTACAGTTAATCAATAGTTACATACAAAAACTACAACAAGCAATAGCGTCACCGGATTTGCGAACTGGTAGCAGTAATGATTCCAACGAAAGTAGTAATTCCACTCAAATACCGCGATTAGATAGTTCGCAGTTCTTGCTGGTACTTTCCGAGAATGTCACTTGTCCCAAATGCGATTCAGTAGTATGGGATAATGAAAAGGAATCCGACTTCGTGCTAGTTCCCAAGAAAAAACTCCAATACCTAATCAAGTCAACCAGTGATATAATTCAGCGATCAACTACAGAGGATGTCTCAAAAAAGATAGGGAATCTAGACATAAATAGAAAAGAGTCTACCGAGGGAAATGTTAGAACAAGCGGCTCACATCATTCCCAAAGCAATCGATCCAAACGGGTTTGTTCATTCTGTAGAAATGCAGGTCATTCCAGGGCCAAATGCCCTATTCGGCTTAGCATTCCCATAGATGAACTGCGATCCTCGAATGAGTAAAAATAAATTGCATACAGATTGATGTATAGTTGTCTAACTCAAAATTACTCGTATATTACATTAATTCTTACTTATTTAGCGGATTGCACTAATGCCTCTGTAGGAGTAGAAATGTTAGTATAAAATGCACCTGCAAAAATATCACCGTAAAAAATAACTTACCTCTTCTAGAGGCATCCTGCAATAATGTACAGTCTACCGAAGATGGACTCATATGCACGTAACGAACAGTCGAACCTCTGATAAACAAGGCTTTAACTGATTTTAGGTGTGGGTATTTGCTTTCGTTGACGGTAGATATATTGTCTATTTTTAAATTCAAGTACTGGTCAACAGACTTTAAAGTGCCTTTGATCTCGATGTCATTTTTTAACTCCACGGTGACCTCTTGGTCCACAAGAGTCTTGAAAAAACTGAAGAACAACATAATCCAATGAATATGCTGAGTTCTGCTGCGCTTCCGATATCACTGTGTGTGTGATACTGAAAACTTGATGAAACTTTCGGACAAAAAAAAAAATGCTGCTTATATAATCAGCAAACACCAGCAAATATACTGCAACACTTCCAGTAACGTACTATCTTTATATTTATTATGGTTACTTGGTGTGGTTACATAATACTTGGGGGTCAACACTGAGTCCTGAAGACCTCACCTTATTGTTAATTGGACAGCTGTTTGCTGAAAGGGTACGGCGTTGCATGGTTCCATCAATGAACGATGAAGGTTTGATGGGGCTTGAGAAAGGAGATGTAGAAGGCACCTTCTTTTCAATAGCGTTGAAGGTTCTCCTTTTATTTGTTTTCCTGACCATTATACCGTATTTTTCTAGATCTTTCAATTTATAATTGGTTCTCAAACTGTAGCTGGCGTACATTGGAAAACACAATACTGCCGTGGACAGTAAAACAAAATCTGCTGAATTGGACTTAAAGTACTCGAAACCAGTGTTGACACTACCCTGGCTCGATACTGTGTCTTGGTTTTGATTTGACTGTGATCCCCTACTGATTTTATATTTTGTAGACCATTTGTCCTTGTTAATCTTTTTGTCTTCAATCACCTTTCTGTCATTTTTGTCATTTTTTGCGGCAATACTACCGAAATTGTACTTCAACGATTTGATTGAGGGACTCACGTTACATAAACCTCTACTTACTGTATGGGAGACCATATGCTTAGTCAATTGTTCCGCTGGCTTTTTTAAACTTAATACAATTTTAAGCTGAGCCTTTTTGGCTATCACAGGTATTTCTGGAGGATTTTCTTCATCATCAATGTTTGGTTTTGGTTCTGCAAGTTTTCCACACGCATCTTTTATTAATGTATGGCTTACAGTATCATAGTTTGATGGGGATCTTCCCCTAACAATTAATGGCGGAGTGTCGGTGTAGGCTATCAAAAGCTTTCCATTATCCTTAGTAACAGCTATCAATTCAATTCTAAGAATATAATGCCTATTTGATGTGACTGTTTTTTTGCAATTCAAGTAAGAGGAAAACTGGATTCTATCATAGCGACACACTTTATTAACAGTAGGAAAAGGATAACTCCTTAGTATTGAATTGAACAGCAATTCGCCCAACTGATCAATGTCTGCTTCGAATAATTTGTTGGACCAATTTACTTTCTCACTATTTCTTACATTGGCTACCTGTTTGACAATATGATGATCCGGTAGCATACTAGAAATTATTGGAAGTTCGGGAGGTGGATTTTGGGGACCCCTATCTCTTTTTGCAGTGTGCTGTACAAGAGGCATTTTAGTACTGTTTTCGCAGCATATAGATATTAGTCTCATTGTAAAGTATGAAACGGGAGTTGGCTTGCTATTTTTGTCTAATGTTGTGAAACCGTCCTTTAGGAAGAGGTCTTCAGAAGAGTTGGGAAACTGGAATGATGATACCAAAGTGAAGTAATTCCTTTTATATGCCACCCATTCTCCATCCTCTTTGTCAAACCCTCTATCAATCCGTGATGTAATTGCCGGCTCTAAAACTTCACCAGTCAGACCACGGAATATAGGTCTCACAATTTTGGTCGCACCAAAGGGAGGACCCACTTTGTACTGGTCTCCTGATCTTGGACCTGTTTTCTTCTTCTTTGTAGACATATTGCAGATTTCGTTTTCTTATGATTGTGGTTTCTTTCTTTGACGCCAGACTTTTTGTTAGCGCACTTTTTTGCAGTCGACCTAGTCCATTTAGGCGTGTCTCATAAGCCACACTTAAATCACATTAGCTATAAAGCATTTAAATACTAATACAATATTGTATCAATAATCCCCATTAGTGTACTACCTTTTTTGTTAACAATATCTGCGATTTGAATATGCCATCTTCCTCTGATGTAAGAATTTGCAGTAAAATATATGGTAGTCGCACGCCCATTACCTTTTCTCAGTACTGAAAAAAAAAATTGCGATGCCATTAAAGATCTGAGGTATACAACTAGTGCAATTAAACCAGAAATACCAAGGAACAGCAATGGGTAAGAAAGCTATTGATGCTCGTATACCGGCACTTATCAGAAATGGTGTGCAACAAAACGAGAGAAGTTTCTTTTTCATTGTGGGTGACAAAGCCCGTAATCAGTTACCTAACTTACATTATTTGATGATGTCTGCTGATTTAAAGATGAATAAATCGGTATTATGGGCCTATAAGAAGAAATTGTTAGGCTTCACCTCTCACAGACAAAAGAGAGAAGCTAAAATAAAGAAGGATATCAAAAGAGGAATCAGAGAAGTCAACGAACAAGACCCTTTTGAAGCATTTATCTCCAATCAGAATATTAGATACGTTTACTATAAGGAAACTGAAAAAATCTTAGGTAACACCTATGGTATGTGTATCTTGCAAGATTTTGAGGGTCTCACTCCTAATTTGTTGGCAAGAACCATTGAAACTGTCGAAGGAGGTGGTCTAGTAGTGATTTTGTTGAAGTCGATGACCTCTTTAAAACAGTTATACACGATGACTATGGATATTCATTCTAGATACAGAACAGAAGCACACGATGATGTTGTTGCTAGATTCAACGAAAGATTCTTATTGTCATTGGGATCTTGTGAAAACTGTTTAGTGGTAGATGATGAGTTAAACGTTTTACCTATTTCGGGAGGTAAGCACGTCAAGCCATTGCCTCCTAGAGATGATGACGAACTTTCCCCTAAAGCACAGGAATTGAAAGATTTGAAGGAGAGTTTGGCTGAAGTGCAACCTGCTGGTTCATTGGTGGGATTGACCAAGACCGTGAACCAGGCCCAAGCCGTGTTGACTTTTGTAGATGTCATTTCTGAAAAGAGTTTGAGAAATACTGTTACCTTGACAGCAGGAAGAGGTAGAGGAAAATCAGCCGCTCTTGGTATTGCAATTGCCGCTGCTATTTCACATGGCTACTCAAATGTGTTCGTTACTTCTCCTTCTCCAGAAAACTTGAAAACTTTGTTCGAATTCATCTTCAAAGGGTTTGATGCATTAGGGTACTCCGAACATTTGGATTACGATATTATCCAATCCACAAACCCTTCATTTAACAAGGCAATTGTTAGAGTTGATGTGAAAAGAGAACATAGACAAACCATTCAGTATATATCTCCTAATGACAATCAAGTCTTGGGTCAAGCCGAGTTGCTTATTATTGATGAAGCTGCAGCTATTCCACTTCCAGTAGTCAAAAAGTTGATGGGACCTTATTTGATTTTCATGGCTTCTACCATTAACGGTTATGAAGGTACTGGTAGATCGTTGTCCTTAAAATTGATCCAACAATTACGTACTCAATCAAACAGTACCTCAGATAACGAGACTGTTGTTGTGTCAAGAGGCAAGAATTCCAATTATGAACCTGAAGTACGTGGTAGAAAATTACGTGAAGTAGTATTAGATGAACCAATCAGATATGCTCCGGGTGATCCAATTGAAAAATGGTTGAACAAACTCTTGTGCTTAGACGTTTCATTATCTAAGAATGCTAAGTTTGCTACTAAGGGTACTCCACATCCTTCTCAATGTAATCTCTTTTATGTGAACAGAGATACATTGTTTTCCTACCATCCTGTTTCCGAGGCATTCTTACAAAAGATGATGGCATTATATGTTGCTTCACACTATAAAAACTCTCCTAATGATCTTCAATTAATGAGTGATGCTCCTGCACATCAATTGTACGTCCTTTTGCCACCAATTGAAGAAGGAGACAACAGAATTCCCGATCCTTTATGTGTGGTCCAACTTGCATTAGAGGGTGAAATTTCTAAAGAAAGTGTGCGTAAGTCTTTGTCGAGAGGTCAAAGAGCAGGCGGTGACTTGATTCCTTGGTTGATCTCTCAACAATTCCAAGATGAAGAGTTTGCCTCCTTATCAGGTGCTAGAATTGTCAGAATTGCCACAAACCCAGAATATGCCGGAATGGGTTACGGATCAAGAGCCATTGAATTATTACAAGACTACTTCGAGGGTAAGTTTACTGATATCAGCGAATCAAATGTGTTAGACGACCATACGATCACAAGAGTGTCTGACAAGGAATTAGAGAATGCTTCGTTGAAGGAAGAAATCAAGCTCAGAGACGCTAAGACATTACCTCCGTTATTGTTGAAATTATCAGAAAAAGCTCCTTATTTCTTGCATTATTTGGGTGTTTCATATGGTTTAACTCCGCAATTACATAAATTCTGGAAGAGATCCGGATTTAAGCCAGTATACTTGAGGCAAACCGCTAATGAACTCACTGGTGAGCATACTTCTGTCATGATTAAAACGTTGGAAGGAAGAGAGTCTGGTTGGCTAAATGAATTCTCTAAAGATTTCCACAAGAGATTCTTGGAATTGTTATCGTACGAATTCCAGAAATTTTCAGCAGTACAGTCATTAAATATTATCGAAGCTACCGGATACGGGGAAGGTTCAGTTGCAGACTTTAAGAAGATGACTCGTGCATACGTAGATGAATATCTTACTCCATTTGATTTGAAGAGATTGGATTCTTATGCTAATAACTTGTTGGACTACCACGTAATAGTTGATATGTTACCATTCATCTCCCGTATTTACTTCAACAAAAGGGTTGGTAATGATGTCAACTTATCCTCCGTCCAAGCTGCTATTTTATTAGCTGTTGGGTTACAACACAAAGACATGGATCAGATATCCAGCGAATTGAATTTACCTGCCAACCAATCAATGGCTATGTTTGCTAAAATCATTCGTAAGTTCACCACTTACTTCAGAAGTGTATTGAGTAAAGCTATAGAAAGTGAGATGCCAGTGCTAGAAGATGAAGCCGTTAAAGAAATGGACGGAGAAGCAGAACATGTTGATTATGAGGCATTTGAAAGAGAATTGGAGGATGACTTACAAGAAGCCGGAAATGAAGCCATAAATGACTTGAGATTAAAGCAAAAAGAGTTAATTAATGCTATCAATTTAGATAAATATTCTATTGCTGATGATGGAGACTGGGAGGCTGCTGAGAATTCTTTGAAAGCTGCTGCTAAGGGTAAAGGCGTGGCAAGTGTCAAGAGCTCTAAGAAGAGAAAGTCTACTGCCAATGCATCAGAAATTTACGACAGTGAAATGAAGAGTATTTCTAAGAAGCCCAAGAAAAGTAAAAGAGAAAATTAAATATGAATCTTAGAACAGCTCCTAATATTTAACTGTATATAGAGCATTCGTAAAATTATTAAAATAATAAAAGTCAATTCTAATGTAGTATCTATTATGCCATTTAAGCTAGTTCCTGTATTATGATATCCAACGACCAGTCCACAAGCTCAAATAAAGACTTACCATTGTCATTTCTAATGTCATGAATTTTATACTGCATCTTAGTGCTTTGCTTTAGTTCCAGATTGACATCCCTATCTTCAAATAAGTAGCTGTGACTACTTTCAAATGCGGGCCAGACAATTTTTTCAAAGTAATGGGGTGGATCTACCCAAAAGCCTTCTAGAGTATTATATCCTTTTCTCGACTCCCTCCTCGTTTTAAGCGTTTCAAAAGTAGCCCGGAAGAACAAACTCAAATCAAACAATTCGAGTATTCTGGGATCGTGGAAAAGCATGAAACCATCTATCAATACAAAGAGTGTGTTATCTGCCTCTGGGAGGCCAGCTTTTATCTTTCTAGTCAAGTTATGACTCTCTTCCTCTGTCAATTTGAGATCAACATTCGGCTGGATTGATTCAAGTTTTTCAGTAATTTCCTTGCCTTTTTTCAAATCCTTTATGTAATGGATGAATCGACCAAAATCAATAGCCTCAGGACAGTCCCAGTTTTCGAACTTTGTGGCGGGATCAATGGGTATTTCTTTGTCAGGCAAGTAGAAATCGTCCAAATGCACAAGAATGGAACGCTTGAAAAGTGATTTGATAGCGGCAGCAGAAGTTGTTTTACCCGAAGAGGAAGGTCCACCAAAGGCAATTAGCACTATTCGTTGGGAACTGTGGTCTGGCCCGTCTTGCGTCATTTCTATAACAGATACACTTTGATCCGATTATTTTCCAATTGATAAGGATTGATTTACTTTTTTCTTTTAGATTTTTTCATTACGTTTTCACAGCTTTGCTGTGGAGTTAAGACATCTGAGTCATAACCGTGCATAGGGACATTCCTGCTTAGTGCTTCAGAAAGCACACTAACAGTGGTAGTAAAAGATTTGCCATTTGTATGAATTTAATAATCACTATGTACGTTCTATGGTAATCACACCTCACTGCACTGTACTCAAATAGCCTTCGCAGTATCAGCTTTTCTGTAAATTACCGACTCTGTTGCTAGTCGGCTTCTATGACGGGATCAAATAGCGTGGCCCAGATTAGTATACGTAATTGGAACTTCAACGATGCTTCATCTTGACTTTGACAAAAGGAAACAAATTGCTCCACAAACGTATGGTTACCGCTTTCATTTTGTAGCCTTCCAAGTATAAATAGAATGAATTATTGGGCAAACGGTAGTAACGAGCAAAGTATTAGTCAAATATACTCAATTTCTTGAGGCTCTGAAGAAGAAGATCGTATTAAGGGATGTTGTTGGACGATTTCCTTTCAAATTGATACTTCGCAAACTCCGAGGAGGAGTCCACAGTTGCAAACTTTTGGCAAAGACTTGAAAGCTCAATTCTATCAAGTTTGGTGGACTCACTTATTGTCTTCTGTATTTTAAGATATTGTATGAGACAGTCTAATACATTATACAGTTAAATTGTGTCATCTCAAGCTTAAGCAAGTGGAAATTTCTATCCCATTTCAATGCAGAACAAGCTTGACAGTTAGCTATCGAAGGCCAATATACTTGTTGCGACAATTTGAATGATGGTGGACACTGACAAATAAACTACATTCGTGAACTTTTGCAACATCAGCAACAAGCAAATTGCAGCAAATCTTCTTCTAACAACTAGATATAATATCCATCTAATTTATTACCTAGAGTTTCACAATCTGCGACTGTGGTAATTCGCAGAAGTAGGGCATATTCACAACTAGATATTAAATGCCTGGCCATTGAATTAAACCGTCAGAAAGAATTTAGTTTCGAGTTTTGACTCCTAAAGTATACACGGAAGAGACTAAAATAGACATGCAAGATTAGCCCGAATCAACGGGACGGATATTTTACTTTGGTCATCACAACCCAACAATATTTGCATTCAAAGTTCTGCGGGTGCTTCCGCCATGCTGCGAGGAGAAGGAGGGGAGCACACAATAAACAAGGAGTTTAGAAGATAAATCCTAAAAACTCCGAAAAGCTAATGGACGGGTGACAACTGCAACTCACTGACTATTTGATGTACTCTTTTTCTATCGCTATTGTTGAAAAGAAATACCCAATAGAGTATTTAATAGAAAGTAGCCAATTACTGATTGAACCGTTTTTTTGAGATCCACGTAAGGTTTTCTAATCAAAATAGTAGTTAGCACAAGGCAACCTCACTAGAGTCATATTTCGAGGTCTTGTGTGTATTTCAAAACGACTCGATATAAATCAAGATTAATAAGTATGCTAAAGAATCTAAGAAGAAAATAGAATTAGGCTTTGACATCGAAATCGTATATGAGCAAGGTTCGATAAAACAGCAAAGCATAATTGCAGGAACAATGCAAACTATAATACCTTTTACATGTTGTAGCGGCATACCACATAATCCTTTTAAAGTAATTCAACAGGCACGCCGCCCTATTAGCCAAAAAATTAGTAATGGACCATATTTATAAGTCCTTAATTTGCGTTATTGCGTTATTATACCAGATCAAAACACTAAAGCCAACATATATAGGGTTATGCAGCTTTGGTCTTAATAACAAGCAAGTAAAATAGAAAGAGAGATTGATTGAGTGAGTACGTGGAGATTAGTGTACGAGTTACGCAACAATCGGTGCATATCAGGTTTAGTAACCATGTGCCTCGATTGGCACCTAAAATTTCAAGTTTAGAGTGTACGCAAAAAAGACAGGTACAGCTTTCATCCCATATGTATTCAGATAAGTTGTAAATCCAAGTATGGACATAATTTGACAAATTGCCCAATTTAGAGTCTGGCTTGATCAGTGAAATCAGAATTGTAACCTAATATGGCTAAAGGAAAATGTTTGATAATAAATTCTCATTACATTTCCTGATTAGGAAAAGATAGAAAAAAAGTTGCGATCATATTTTTTTGTTAGCTGCTCCATCATATAATGAAAAGGTTATTGAATTGGGCAACGTACAATATTCCCTAAACCTGTCGTCTTTTGTAGCAGTTTGTAGCAGTATTGTACTAATCTTATATAAAATTGAAAGTAATTCCATTTCCTGAAAATTTCATAAGAAAAAGTTATTTGCATCGGAATAAAGTCCGCCCCTGCTCTACAGCTCAATTCTATATAATAGTTGTGAATCCTTAAATCCTTTCACATTTGGACTAACATAACCCAAAATTCACAATTTGACTCGTAATAGGTGTTTTCAGTTGTCTTTAATCTTCTGAAGAAGACCCTTTTACTTTAGCTTGTATTTTCAATTTTTTTGCATTCATTCGTTTTCACCAGCGGGCAACCACACAAGAGCCAATAGCAGATACAGCACTACCATTAGAACTACCAACGTCCACATTCGTCATTGCACTCATATTATTTATTTTATGAATTCCTACTTCGAGTCTGTGATATTCATCTATGAACTTTAATTGAAATAAATCCCGTCAAGCTGTTATCGATAGTTAATCTAATGAGTGCGTCTCCGGCAAAAGAGTTGGCTCTGCCTTCCGCCACCACTGCTAAGTCACATGAAAAGTCCACTCTTCCAAAGTCCTTTCAACGGAAAGAGTTTCAAGTGATGTCTTCTGCAACGCCGGTGACCGTAAATTCAATTATACCACAGGAAGGTTCCGTCTCGGTACCGAGCATGCTTTCCGAACGGCCGAACTTGGTTTCTGCAGACTCTGAAGATACGGCACCGCAACAATTAGAAGATAAGCAAACTAGCAGTGAAGTTGAAGAAATAACTAGCGGTTCAACGGAGGATGAATCCAAAAAGATATCGCCTTCCAGTCAGAAGTTCCTCTCCAATCTAAAGACGTTTAATATTGATAGAACGAAGTACAAGCACTATGGCCACCAATCGCTGATGAATGCACAGTCGCTAGCCCAAATCATAAACCAAGCACCGGTTAAGCAGGAATACGATTCTTCCAATAGTTCCCCTATACAGAATAACAGAATAGTGATAGACGAGAAGATATCTCAAATCTTAGGGTTACCGGAACAAGTGGTAGAAGAGGAATCCTTTTGGCCATACAATATAGAGACCCTTAACGAAATACTTCGGTTTAAGGTAGAACAGGAAAGAACAAGACAAGAATCGATTAAGAACGAGTTTGGCAGCACCGCTGTAGAATTGTTGAAATTAGCCAAGTCAATGAACATTAGCGGTGATTTGATTCCTTTCCTATTCATATCCAATGCTGTGACAGTTGATAACTTAAAGGTGAAGATTGAGAAGTTGAAAAACGAACCTCAAGATTTGATAGACGAATTAGCTCATAATTCACAGCAGTATGCTCCAGAGATTTCACGGTTCAGTTCTTTGATGTCAAGCAATACCAGCCACTCGATAGAGTCAGTTACTACCGCTTCTTCGAGCGCCAACATGATGGGACTCAAAAGGAAGTTTTCTGATACCCAATTGCCTTCCTTTTCAGAGACGGCCGAAAGCATAAAAGCCAGCCACAGCAACGTTGTGTCTCCAACTAGATCTCCAAACAAGCTGCCTAGTTCAAGTCACAGAAGAGTAAGCTCCGATGTTTCTGAAGCTGCAAAAGCTACCGCATCACCACCTGTCAAGACACAGCTACCACTTCCACCCACAAGCTTCCCAAGCAAAAACCACCCACATTCACAGCCACAATCGTCACAGTACCTGCCTGATTTACAACCCCAAATTGCTGCCCAACCCTATCCTGTCTATTATACCCCACAACCCATGGTCCATCCTAAAGACCAAGCGACAGGTAAGGTGTTAGGCTCACCCTACTCGCAGAAGTATCAACCTATAATGTACGCCAGTTCTGGAGTCCCACCGCCGCAAGGACCCCCACAGTACCAAGGAAATTACATTGCACAACAACCACCAGCACAGAACTACCAGTACTTCATACCCTCTCCACCTAATAACGGGCAGTACATTATACAAGGACCCAATATGGTCCGGATGCCCCAGCAAAGGCAGCAGCCAGTAGGAGTACCTTTGCAGCAGGAAACACAATCGGTGCCGACCCACCAGTTCCAGACCCCTCCTGAGCTGAGTGGCAACAGAGGAATGCCTATCTTCAAGACGGCCGACATACACGACGAAAGTCCCCACAAGAAACAGAAGTCGTCCTCGAAGAACACGAGCATTAACTTCATGATTACCACACCCAAGAATCCACCCGCGAGGAAGTACAACAATCCGCACAAGGAGAAGTAACCATCTAATTACACTGTACTATAGTTATGTAATGCAGTATGCCATATACACTTTTATTAGACTGTTCCTGGGCTGTAGTGTTGCCCTAGGATTCCAGCACCCACTGGTGCCCCAGCAAGCTTTCTGTAGCGTGTAGATTAACCCCGGGGAGATGCAAAAAAAAAGGCTGCAACTCGCGTGTCGGCTAAATGTCCCGATGTCGCAGTGATAAATCCTGACAGCCGTTGATAGTCCCGGCCGGCACAAAAAAATGACAGTGCGAAAAAAGAAATTCACAAACGGCATGGCTTTTTAACAGAATATAAAGTCAGGAGAATCTGCCGGTCTTGTTACAAAAATTCCGGAGTTACACCAGCGTCATGATACACCAGGGTAGGCTTTGAGACAACATCACACTACCGGTTATTTTTTTTTGCATCACTAGACAGACAGTCCTGGACTGGTATATATTACCTGTATTCTTCCCCCCATTATTTTTGTATGGTGCCTATCATTGGTCATATGCTACACACAGAAACTCATACACGCACATAAAAACACATACACACACCAAAATTCACCATGGTAGACAGCCAAAACTCCATACTACCGTATGACGAAGACGACAACAAGCTCAAGCAGCTCGAGCTCCACACGGTGGAGAGCCAGCGCGAAATAGACCCTCCCTACACCATCTTCAACACCCACGAAAAATACATCCTCATATTGATTCTTTCCATGGTGGGGTTCTGGAGCACTGTGTCCAGTCCCATATACTTTCCTGCCTTGCCCACCTTGTCGCGCTACTTCAACACCACTCCAGCAGTCATGAATCTCTCTGTTGTGGCGTATTTATTGTTCCAAGGTATAGCTCCCACTGTGTCGTCTAATTTAGCTGACACTTTTGGCAAGCGACCCATCATTTTGGCCTCGATTCTCATCTATGTCGCATCGTGCATTGCGCTATCACAGACCAACGTCTACTGGCTATTGGCTGTGTTGCGGTGCATACAGGCCGCCGGTATCGCTCCCGTGATCGCTATCAGTTCCGGAGTGGCGGGCGACGTATGCACAGCGGTAGATAGAGGCGGGTTTGTCGGGGTGGTGGCCGGCTTCCAGTTGGTAGGAAATGGGCTTGGTGGGCTCATAGGCGCAGTGCTTATCAGTCTGTTCCACACCTGGAGAGCCATCTTCATATTCTTGGCCATAGGCGCAGGAGTCACTCTTGTGTTTTCTCTCTTCTGTTTGCCCGAGACGTCCAGAAGCATAGTCGGCAACGGGTCTGTCATCCCGCGGAACATCTTCAACAAGTCCGGCATGATATACCTCCCCCATTTCCGCAAGAAGTTGAACAACGAAACCAGCACCTTGTCGCCGGGTCAAAAGTTTGATATTTTGAGTCCGTTCCGGATCTTTTTCAAGATGGAGGTGTTTTTCACCCTTTTGCCGGTTGGAATGCAGTTTGCCGCCTGGACGATGGCTTTGACTTCAATTTCCACCGTTTTGGAGTCAGACAGCTACAACTTCAGCGTGTTGAAAGTGGGGTTGGTGTACTTGCCCCAGGGTATTGCGTGCTTGGTGGGATCCATGATCACGGGAAGGGTGCTTAATGCCTACTACCGGTACAGGCGAAACAGCTACGAGGCCAAATACAAAGACACGCTCGACAGACCCCCATTCAACATCATCCGAACCAGATTGGACGTGTGCATCCCACCTGCCATCATGATGATAGTGGGGTTGATCATCTTTGGCTGGTGTCTCCAGTATAAGAGAAACGTTTCCTCCATCATCATATCGACCATCTTAATCTCATTTGCATCGTCTGCATTTATATCGGCAGCAACCACCATGTTGGTGGACTTGTATCCAGGACAGGGTAGTGCCTCCACCAGTTGCTTGAATCTCATGCGGTGCTGGCTAGCAGCCTTGGGCTCAGGTGTTCTAGACCGCATGATTGCGGGATTGGGTTTAGGTGGTTGCTACACGCTTGTGGCCGGGATCTGCTTGTTGGCCGACTTGAGTTTGTTTTACGTCGTGCACCGTATCGGCAAGAAGTTGAGGAACTCGGTACCGCCATCGCCTACTGCCTCTGACTAGACGGACACGTTATTGGCGGTTTTCTTATTGACGACTTCAGGCGAGAGATCATTGCCCGAGGCGAATTTTTGGGTCATTCATTTCGTTGCACTACCATTGTTTTGCATATTTACGTTTTCAGTTACGACTATAGAGCTTATAGACCAGTTTAATACACACATTACTAATAGCATACGTCCGTTAGGAGTAAACTCCGTAGCTATGACCATTGGCAAGCACAGATGCTACGGTATAAAAATCCTGCACACAGAATTTCCCAATCGGGAATTACCTCCACCCGGAAGGGCTGCGGCCCATTGCCGAGCCCAGATTCTCACCAAAATCCGAGACCGTTACAAAAATGTCACGAAGTAACCTTAAAGTATAAAATAGACTGGACTTGTCTTATGCACTTAGCACCGTAGCACCTGGTATGTAATGTATTAGTATACCACACCAAACCCAGCGTCGTGACACATACTATGGCGTCACACGAGAAAGGTTCCGAGGAAGAAGAGTCCGAAATGACCCCAGCAAGTCCCGCACCAAATCCAGGAGCGGAAGATGCTGAAAAACGCATAGGGCTGGCTGCAACTCCGCAGCCGCAAGAAGCCCCCTTTTCCATACTAACCACCCAGGAAAAGTACATCATGGTGGTGCTCATAAGCATCTCGGGGATCTACTCGACGCTATCGTCGTCGATATACTTCCCGGCGCTACCTCTATTGGCGAAAGAATTCAACGTTTCTGCTAGCGTGATGAATATTACTGTGGTAGCGTACTTGTTGTTCCAGGGAATTGCGCCTTCCTTTATTGCTCCGCTAGCCGACACTTTTGGACGGAGGCCCATGGTAATTGCGTGCACGCTTCTGTACTGTGGTGTATGCATCGGTATTTCCCAGGTTCACGTGTACTGGCTTCTTGCTGTGTTGCGGTGCGTGCAAGCGGCTGTGATTACGCCCATTATAGCTGTGTCGTCGGGAATCAATTCCGACATCATTACTCGGGCCGAAAGAGGCAACTTTGTCGGTTTGATCAGCGGTATCCAGTTGCTCGGGCAGGGGTTTGGGGCGTTGGTGGGTGCGGCTGTAGTCAGCCGCTTCGGATGGCGGGGTATCTTTATACTTCTTGCAATTGGCGGTGGATTCGCAGCCATTTGCGATTTCTTCTTGATGCCAGAGACAAACCGCGGAATTGTTGGTAACCAGTCCATTGCGCCTACCCATCTTGTGCATTATGCGCCTGTGCTCACTTTGCCCCGGTACCGGAGACGGCTCACCAACGATATGTCTACCAAGCGGGACGTAGTTCCGATCGACTTTCTAGAGGTATACAAGATATTAATGAAGAAAGAGGTTAGTCTCACACTCCTTCCTGCTGCGTTTCAGTTTGCCACCTGGACAATGTCGCTTACGACACTCTCCACTTCTCTCGAAGAGAGGTACGGGTTTTCCGTTGTGCATGTCGGGCTCTGCTATTTGGCACCCGGATTGGGCACCTTATTTGGGTCGGTCTTTACGGGTCGACTCATGGACCGTATCTACCGGAGCAAGAAAGCGGCGTATGATGCCAAATACGGGCACCTTGCCAAGCAAGAAAGACCTCCGTTTGACATTTTCACCACCAGGGTCCAGTTCACAATATACCCTACAGCAATCACCATAGTATTCACGGTTGTGTTTGGGTGGTGTATCCAGCACACTGTCAACTTGTCCATAGTGCTTATTTCAGCGTTTGTGATGTCCTACTGTGCCGTGGCGTATTTGGGAGCCATGACCACACTTTTGGTGGATATTTTCCCGCAGAATGGATCTGCAGCCACCGGGTGTCTTAACTTGGTCCGGTGTCTCATTGGTGCAGCTGGAGTGGGAGCCTTGCAATCGATGGTGAATGCGATGGGAGAAGGTGGATGCTACACATTGATGGCGGGGTTTAGTTTGATTTCATACGCGGCCTTCTACGAGATGGTGAGACGCAGCAAGCAGTCAGAGTAGACGCGTCTTTACCAATGGCATTATAGCATAGTCTAGCATTTCTACACGATAATATAAGGATAATTTAATTGCAATAATTGTAGACAGCAGTGTTGTGCTATCAGCCTAATCAAGAATAGTAATCACGTAATACATATCTCACTCATCCACGAAAAGCGCTTCTACCCATACACCAACAACTCAACCTACAGCACAGTACAATATAAATATTATATTAATGAGAACCCTGACAACAGTGCCGGCGGACCTCACCTCTAGCGTGTCCTCTACACTTTACAAAAAACAATTCAAAAAGCCACCTCTACTGTCACATATTGCCACTACTTACATCCCCGTCTACTGCGAAGCACACTGCACACCTGGACCCTGTTGTCCTTCTTCCTCATCGGAGTCGTAAGCATCTCCACGTCTGGAG
This sequence comes from Scheffersomyces lignicola, assembly GCA_030578435.1. Taxonomy (NCBI): domain Eukaryota; kingdom Fungi; phylum Ascomycota; class Pichiomycetes; order Serinales; family Debaryomycetaceae; genus Scheffersomyces; species Scheffersomyces lignicola. The sequence goes on along the minus strand of JAJMRV010000005.1, from coordinate 392,891 downwards.
CCGCTGCTGTGCTTGTATGGGTCAACCTCTACAGCCTCGACTTCGTCCACTTCGGCACCCTTAGGAATCGAAACAGGAGCTCTGGCTGGCAATACGCTTTCCAAAGACAACAACTTGGTCTCGTCGGCAAATCCCTTGGTGGGGAACTTGATGCTGAACTTGATGAACAAGTTACCCTTGCCGCCCTGTCTGTAGATAGGCATACCTTGGCGCTCAACCACCTTGACAGTACCCGGCGAAATGACGTCTCCAGCGGGCAACACCACCTTGACGTAGTCACCCGACACGTGCTTGAAGGCAAACTCACCGCCGGCCAACGCAGTCAACAAGTCAATCTCGGCCTCGTAGTACAAATCGTTACCCTTTCTGGTGAACTTGTCGTGAGGCTTTTCGTCCACGGCAAATATGACGTCACCAGGAGTGATGCCCGGTTCCTGGTCTCCCTCCCCGGAGAACACGACTCTCTGGCCGTCCTTCATACCGGGATCAATGTGCACCTGCAAGATCTTACGCTCCTGCTGGGTCTTCTTACCGCGACACGTGGTACAACGGTCCTTAGGATCGCAGATGTCTCCTGTACCCTGACAAGTGTCACATACGGTCTGGAATCTCTGGATCATGGGTCCCATCTGTCTGGTAACAAATCTGGTACCGGTACCGTTACAGCCAGAACACTTCTTGACCTTACCTTCTTTACCACCCAAACCGTTACAGGTCTTACACAACACGGTCTTGTTCAAGGCCAACTTGGCTGTTCTGCCCTTGTACAACTCCTCCAATGTGCACGAGATGGCGTGCTTGATGTCTTTACCTCTGGTAGGACGGGCCGAGGCTCCGCCAAAGGAGCCGCCAAAGAACTGGGAGAATATGTCTTCAGCACCCATGCCTCCAGGACCACCCTGGCCCGACAATCCGTCTTCTCCGTAGGTGTCGTACACCTCTCTCTTCTGCTCATCGGATAACACGTCGTAGGCGTGTGATATCTCCTTGAAGGTTTCGGCGGCTTCCGGCGAGGGGTTCTTATCAGGATGGTACTTCAAGGCAGCCTTTCTGTAGGCCTTCTTCAATTCGGTTTCCGAAGCGGAAGGTGATACGCCCAAAAGGTCGTAGTACTTGGTCTCCTTAGCCATGCTGGACAATTATTACTGAATCTATCAACTGAATTATTGGTTCTACTGTGTGCGTCTGGACAGCTATGCAAAATCTGGCACCGGGATCGTTTTCTGGCTCGCGATGTGCTTGGTGAACTCCTGCGCAAACACGAAAATAATGGCTACACTAGGGTGATAATCCGGTATCTGTGCTACGTACCTCTGCTTAAGTATTGGTAAGCTTAGAATGTTCTGTGGGATTCTACAAAAAAATTTTCAGCGCGTGCTGTGTGCAGGTGCGCGATTCGCCGCTAGAAAAAAAAAACGGTTGCAAACGATAAGCGCGCACGTGACCACGCACGTGCCGGAACCCACGGGCTTTGGATATACACTGTTTTATTGGGGACCTTATAGGGTCAAATGTTCTAGAAAACGCAGCCGGCGCAGCGCAGAGACTAGCCCTTGTGCTCCACCACCTCGCTGACCAACTTGCCGCCCTTGATCGTGTGCAAAAACTGCTCGGGGGCGGCGTACTCCTGGTAATCGCCGTCGGCAGTAGGCACATTGACATTCAATGCCGTGGTGCTGCTGGTGGAAATCTGGGCATCGGCATCAACCGACTCTTGCGACAAGTACACGTTGATTTCGTCGGACTTGTCCACACTGAGCAAGGGCACGACCCCAAGCACCTGGAGCCCAATCTTGCGGGACTTGATGACATCGATTCCGGAGATAAGCGAGTCGACCACAACTCCCGAGTTGCTCGATTCGGTGATCGACACCGCGTTAGCCTTCCCTTTCAACTGGATGGTGATACCCTCGACGCTGCCGATGAACACGGACTGGTGCATCTCTACGTCAATCGTCAAAGGCTCGTCGCCGGTCAAATCGCTCTTGGTAAAGTTCAGGATTATCCACTTGGTGCCATCCACCAACTCCTTCTTGGCGGCCTTCTTTTTGATGGTGGTGGACAAGCTGGCTGGCTTCTTTGGTGGTGCCGGCTTTTTTGCAGGATCAAGTGGCGCAGCCTGTCTCAAGGCCGGATTCTTGTGGGTCATTTCCGACTTGTCCACCTTCTTCAAGCCCGAAGTGATACCTTCACCCTTGTTCAACTCAGCAAACACGGCGTTGATACCACCGGCGGGCTTTTTGTCCTCTTCAAAAAGCGATGCTGGCGGAGGAGGAGGTGGAGGTGGGGGTGGTGGTGCACCACCAGCAGCAGGGGCAGGGGCAGCAGGAGCACCGACAGACTTACCGGCTTCCGCTTCAAGTACCTCACTCAAGGGTTTTCCAGAGTTATTCCACGAGGGACCCGTAGTGTGGTACTCTTTGACATATGCCTTCAACTCGTCAATAATGGACAAAAGCTGCTTGACCCACTCCACGTGATGGGGGTCCTTGTCCTTGTATTCTTTGGTGACTCTGTCGGACCAGAATTTGGTGCTGTCCTTGAGGTCTGCAATGAGCGGAACAGGAGTGTTTGTGCCGATCCAGCCCAAAGTGGGCGAAGCCTCACTCAAGGCATTCAAGTGGTTGAAGTAGGGCGATCTTCTGTTGGCGTCTTTGAGTTCAATGATCTTGGAAATGCTTTCGTTGAGGGGCCCAAGCGACTTCAAGAAACTGGGGTCGGAGTTATCCGGCTTTTTGGCCTTCGCAACCAACTGCAAAAACGCCAATTGGTTCTTGAAGGCCTGCTGGAAATGGCCTGCGGCCTGGCCGACTAATGGATCAATTTCTCCAGAAGTGGCTACGAACGGGGCTACGGCGGTGCTAATAAGGCTATCAAAACCACCAATAGAAGCCGGAACAGGTTCTGGCTCCTGGACGACCGGTTCCGCGCTTCCTTGGGTGCCTTCGATGGCCTTACTAGCCGGGGCACTGACCACTGGAGTGGTAGCACCTTCTACGGATTTGGCACCATCTGACTTGGACAGTTCCTCCTGGAAGATTGTGATGTCTTCAAGACGCGAGGTGGCAGCTTCCAAGCGCTTGAGGATGGTTACAATGTTGTAACCTTGGACGTTGAATTGACTTTCTTCTCCTGACATGATTCAATGGCTGGGTCTGGGTGTGTGGAGTCCACTATGGCTACTTGTAGGGTTACAATCTTGTTGACAACCGTCACTGAGGGGGCGACATATGTCGTCCCCAGAATGTCGCGCACTGGATGCAAAATGTGTAGTGGCCGGAAAGAGCAGCAGCAAGGGGGACGGAGTTGACATTCTCGCAGGATATAGTGATGGGTGGCATTCACACAGTTGGGCAGTTACTGGTTGGGTGTTCCGCATGCCGTAAAAGTGAGATTTTTGGTGGTATATGTGATAATCCCATGCCTACCATCCACGCGTATTTCAATTGATACAGTAAATGCATAAAACGTTGACATTGTAAATATAAACGGGTTTCTGGATATTTCTGCTGCATTCTGATACAACCCCTAGTCCTCTTTCCGAACCCATGGTGCCATCGCCGGATCGGTATGTGTCCTCCTAACGCTTCTGGGGCATATACCCAAAATCTGTGCTGTACACGACTTCCGAAAAAGTGCTAATATCGTTCAAAGAACTTGACCAACTATCAACTGGGTACCAACTATAAGCTACCGTATACCATGGCCCCGGGCAAGGTGAAAAGTGAAACCGTTGAGGTGCCCCCTCAGCACATGTATTATTTGCGGGATTATACTGTCCCCGCCCAGGCCGAGCCATTCAATGCCAATTACGAAGAAAATGTGCCAATAGCACTAGATATCGGTACCTCTTCGTTCAAGATAGGGCTCACTAACTCAGACACTCCCAGCAACGTGTTTGACTCATTGGTCGCCCGTTACAGGGACAGAAAGGCCCAGAAGACCTTGACCATAATCGGGAACGATGTTTTCCTCGATCCCGCGATGAAATCATCCATAAAAACGCCCTTTGACGGACCTTTGGTTACCAACTGGGACTATATGGAATTGATGCTTGACTATTCCTTTGAACATTTAAATGTCACCAGCAATAATGGACGGTTAAACAACCCCGTGATCATGACAGAGCCCGTCTCGTGTCCCTTCAGTCAGAGAAAATCGATGTACGAGCTTCTCTTTGAAGCGTACCAGGCCCCCAAAGTGACATTCGGGATCGATTCTTTGTTCTCGTACTACGCTAATGCGGGTCCTAATTCCAACGGTTTGGTGATAGGAACGGGTCATGAGCTGACTCATGTGATTCCAGTTCTTAACGGAAAGGGAATAATCCTGCAAGCAAGACGTATAGACTGGGGCGGCGACCAATCCCAGCAGTTCTTGGCCAAGTTACTTGCCTTGAAGTATCCGTATTTCCCATCCAAGTTAAACCATCACCACACGACCAATTTGTTCAGAGATTTCAGTTATATCCTGGAAGACTACCAGAGCGATCTATCTTCCATCTTGGATATGGATATCCTAGAGACAAAGGATATTGTCGTGCAAGCACCTGTGGATATAAGTGTCAGCAATGAGAAAAAGAAAACAGAAGAAGAATTAGCATTACAAGCTCAAAAAAGGAGAGAACAGGGTAAAAGATTGCAAGAACAAGCCCAACAGAAACGGATGGAGAAGTTGGTTCAGAAGAGAGAGGAATACGAGTACTATTCTAAGTTCAAGGATGAATTCCCCACTCTTCTGGAAGATCAAATTTTAGCAAAGTTGGAAAAGGATGGATTTGACGACCTTGCTGATTTTAACAAATACATGGTTTCACTTGAGAAATCACTCAGGAGTGCGGATCACCATGGCGAAGAGCCAGAGGCGGTGGTCGATCCTTCCAGTGCTTGGCCACTTGTGGATATCCCTGATGACCAGTTGACTGAAGATCAGATAAAAGAAAAACGGAAACAAAGACTTCATAAGGCTAATTACGAAGCTAGGGAGCGTACTAAAGAACTCAAACGAGAACAGGAAGAGGCACAGGCACAGTACGAGAGAGAGCAGGAGGAATGGCGTACACGTGATCTTGATGATTGGTCTACTTCCAAGAGGTTGCAGTTGGCTGAATTGATTAGCAAATACAAAGAAAGAGCTAAGTTAATGGAGTCATTTAAAGATCGTAAGTCCGCTGCCGCACAACAGCGTATGAAAAATATTGCTGATTTGGCTAACGATGAAACAGGGTCTACTTCTGCCACTTCTCGTAAGAGACGTAGAAATGTGAACTCCACGATCGACAATGATCCAAACGACACGTTTGGTGCTGATGATGAAGATTGGGGTGTGTACCGTGATATAACAAACAGCAGTCTAAAAGAGGAACAGGAAGAAACTAGTAATCAGATTGGCAGTTTGGAGGAAGAATTGTTGAAATACGACCCCAACTTCCATCATGAAGACACTTTTGCTGCGTCTCAAACATTTGACTGGGAGAATCTGGTATTACACAAATTCATTCACGGTCCAAGACAGAATATTACTATTGCTATGCAGGCTGAAGGCGTAGATCCGGAAGAGATAGCAAACCACCCTGAAATCATAAAGAAAAACCACCAGATTCACTTGAACGTCGAGAGGATAAGAGTGCCGGAAATCCTCTTCCGGCCTCACATAGCTGGTCTCGACCAGGCAGGTATTTCTGAGATACTGGAGGATCTTTTAAGAAGACGGTTTGACGGTAATTTCAGCGTGGGTGGTCAATCCTACAACATGGTACAGGATATATTCATTACTGGTGGTCTAGCCAAGCTTCCTAATTTTGCATCTAGGGTAACTAATGACTTCACCAGCTTTTTGCCTGCTGGAGCGCCACTCAGAGTACGGGTTGCTTCAGATCCAATCCGGGACGCTTGGAAAGGTATGCTGAAATGGGCACAAACTGAAGAATGTGAAGCCAGTTATGTGAGTAAGGCTGATTATGAAGAGCTTGGTCCAGATTACATCAAGGAGCATGGGCTTGGCAATGTTTACTTGCAGTGAGAGCTGTTCCTAGCTACGATACATGTATATTAATTGTTCTAAATGTGGTAGTGACAAATCAATAGTCTATCTGTTAATGCTCGTTGTAGTACTTTTGTAACAGGAATTCTTCTACAGGTTACTTACGGTAACTATGATATTTATTTAATGCATTAATGTACAGTATATAGTCTCAGACCTAGGCCTTCTTTCCATTAGGATTTATACCCTTTCTCTTCATATTTCTCTTAGTCGCCTTCTCGATGATGGATTTATCAGCTTCTTCATCGAATTCAGCGAAATCACCATTGATAATACCTTCTTCTTCAGCCTCCGCTCTAGCAGCAGATTCTTTTTCCTTAGCACCAGCCTTCGACACATCGTGAGGAGAAGGAGCAATCTTCTTGAATTTAGCAACGTAGAAACCATCGACATTGTAAGTGTGAGGGTAATAACGTCTGGTCAAAGAAAGCTTAGGATTGAAGTGTTTTCCACGGTAAGAAGTAAAACCTTCTTTACCAATAGCCAACCCAGTTTCCACAAGTTTAACATTAGGTCTCTTTCTTAACGCATAGTCAACCACAGCTTCGTTCTCGTCGACGGCAACAGAACAGGTTGAGTACACAATCACACCACCGGTTGCAGAGTTAGCATCGACGGAGTCAATAGCAGATAAAAGCAATTGCTTTTGCAAGTGAGGAATCTGGATGAAATCCTTCTCGGTACGGCTGACCTTAACCGACTCATCCTTGGCAATAACACCAGTACCCGAACATGGGGCATCCAACAAGATTCTGTCGAAACCACCAATAACCTTAGGAAATTCTCTAGCATCGTAGTTACACACAATGGTGTTCTTGCACCCGAGTCTGTGAATGTTGGCGATCAACGACTTGGTACGAGCCTTGTTGGCATCGTTGGCAAACACACACCCGGTGTTTTTCATTAAAGCAGAAATGTATGTAGTTTTACCACCTGGAGCAGCAGCCATATCCAAGATACGTTCATTTTCTTGGGGATCCAATGCAACGACAGGCAAGAAAGAAGAAGCTGCTTGCAAAATATAGTGACCAGCAAGGTATTCCGGAGTAGCTCCAATAGGAACCTGAGAGTCAAACACTTGCAAACCGACCTTGGTCCACGAACCAATAGGCTGCAAGTTGACACCACGGTTAACCAAAGCCTGGGCCAAGTCTCTACGTCTGGTCTTAAGAGTGTTGGTTCTGATGGTGATGGGACGGGCGATTTCGTTAGCCTCAAAGAACTCCATGGCTTCCGATGGGGAAAACAAGTTGAACAACTTCTCAGCCAAGAATTCAGAGTAACCAAAGTATTCTGATATGTCCTTGAGCAATCTGTTGACGTACTCGGTACGCGATCTACCCTCTTCAGCCAAATCCTTAAAGTTCTCCAACACTTTGACGATTTCGATCATTCTGGTTCTGACTGCAGTGACATCCTGAGGTCCCGATCCCAAAGCCTCAAGCTCTTCTTCAGAAGGCAAGATCTTGGCTCTAGGTTGGATCTGGGATTCTTGGAGTTCCTTTTCGGCCTCCTCTGCTTCTAATTCTTCTTCCTCTTCAAGTCTACGCGAGTATTCTTCCATGTTGGCAGCATTCAAGTTCTCCAAGTCGTCCTCTTCGTCGTCAGAGAACATGGGTCTGGCGCGTTCTTCTTCTTCAGAATCGTAGAATTCTTCACCTTCTACGTCAAATTCATCATCTTCTGGCACTTCTTCATCCTCAGATTCGTCAAAAAGCGATTTTTTGGCGGAGGACAATTCTTCTAAATCGACCTGTGGTAAATCAGGCGCATCTTCAGTGATGTCTTCTTGTGTCTTCTTCTGGAATTTGGCTTTCTTGTTGTGTGGTTTGGATTGCTTAGCATCTTTAGAGTCTTTGGCTTTCTTAGCAGGAGCGTCTCTCAGCGAGGAGGACTTTCTTTTGAGTTCCTTTTTCTGCTTGCTGGCCTGGATTTCCTCGAAGGTGGGCGGCATGCCCTGCTTGGACTTGGCTCTTCTACCCATGGCTGTATATGATGCTGTAGGAGATGGTACTGGTGCAGTTTGTGCTGGAGTAGTGAATTTTTCAGCTGCGATGAGGAAAAAAATTTGGACCTCTTCGCATCCACGACTTTTATTTTTCACCATAGTGAAGCAGCGGTTTAGCGCAGCAACAGCCCAGAAAACACCGACACTTTGTATTGCAGGGTGGCAATATTACTGTATCTGCATTGTTAGACCGTATGTCCGATACTACACCGGTTGAAAAAACAGCCAAAAGCGAAAGCGTGGTGCAGCTTCACCAGCATGTCTTGATCCGCCTACCATCCGAAGGTGTGAAGATCGTGTATCTTAAGGACACGGGAATAGTGAACTTGGGTAAGTTCGGGTCATTTTCGGCCAACGCCATAGTCGGCTACATGTTTGGCCAGTCGTTCGAAATCATAGAGGACCATAACGTGCAGCCAATCAGCCATATTGCTGAAGTGGTAGACCCCAACGACAGGGAAGACACCCCGGAACTCAGTAGAGACGATCTCACGCAGATGTTTTCCAACAGCGCCGAAAACAACCAGAACATCATCAATATCGGGTCCAAGATTCAGCAGCTTTCCAACGATGAAATACACGAGTTGAAAAAGTCGGGTGCTTCTTCCAACATCGGACAGCAGATTATCGAGAAGATGATCTCGGGGCACGATGGCTTTGACAAGAAGACCATCTTTTCCCAGCAGAAATACTTGCGTAGAAAGCAGCAGAAGTTTCTCAGACGCTTCACGGTGGAGTACGTTAGTGCCTCGGCTGTGTTGGAGTACTTTATCGCCAAGGATCTTCCGCGGGTGCTAGGCATGAGTGAAGAGACGCTAGGCCTCATGATGTCGTATGCCAACATACGGCCGGGCGGAAACTACTTGCTTATCGATGAAACCGGTGGTGTCATCTTATACGCCATGATGGAGCGGATGAAGGGCAGTGGTTCGATTCTTGTGGTGCACGAGAACGAACACGCCAACCTCTCTGCTCTCAAGTACTGCGACTATCCCCAGGAGGTCCAGGACAGCATGATCAAGACCATCAACTGGTTGCAGTTTTTGGAGCCCGATAACGAGACGATCGAGTGGGAAAACGCCAGCGAGGAAGAGCTTGCGAACATGAAGACGTCCAAAAGAACCCAGTACGAACGCCGTGAGAAGAGAGCACACCAGGTCAACCAGGTGATCGAGTTCGCCAAGAAGGGCAACTTTGACGGGTTGGTGTCGGTGACGACTTTGGACCTTCCCACTGTGGTGCCGGCAATACTACCCCGGGTTGGTGGTTCGCGCCCCGTGGTGTTCTACAGCCAGTACAAGGAGCACTTGTTGGACACCCAGCATTACTTGTCGGAAGACAAGCGGGTGTTGGCCCCATCCATTCTCGAGACCAAGGTGCGTGTGTACCAGACCATTCCCGGCAGAATACATCCGCTAATGACTCTGCGAGGCTACGGTGGTTATATCTTGTGGGGCACCCGGGTGATTCCCCAGGAGTCGGGGATCACTGCGGTGGGAAGAGGCATCAAAAAGAGAAAGGAGAACCAGGAGTCCGGCGACGCTGCCCCGGCAGAGTGAGCAGGGTATACGGTCATTGTAATGCATAATCTATAAGTCTATACTATCGTACAACTCTATAACGGCACCGTCACCGGTAGCGGTATGAGCAGAGCTGTTTCAACACCCGCATGGGCGACTCTGGGTTCCACCCCAAAACACACCGCACATTGCCGGCGCTGTCCTTGAGAGTCCCCACGCGCCAGTTCATGCCCTTCACCATTCTGTACACATAATCGGCCTGCTCCTGGTAGCCCAATTCAAACACAAACCCGCTGGCTTTGGACGGCACCACCACGTTTTCGACTAGTGCCTCGTAGAACTCGTTTTCCCCCACCAATGCCACCTGGGGCTCGTATTTGCGCACCGATTTGGATACGCCATTAAGCGGCACCGACCTGTGGTAGTCCTTGGTGGGGATATACGGCGGGTTGGCGGTCACAAGGTCCACGTGGATCCCGCCCAAGTTTTCCACCACCTGCTTACCAAACACATCAGCCTGAGCAAACCGCACCTTGGGCCCACTGGAGGGGTACATGTCGGCATAGTTGCGGAGGTTTTTCCGCGACAAGCTGTTGGCGCGGGCAGAAATGTCAAATCCCGTGATGCTGTAGTTAAGGTTGGCCAACTGGTTCAACTCGTAGTTCAATAGGAGCGGAATACATCCGGTGCCGGTACAGGAGTCGAGAATTCCGAGATTGCGCTGACCCAAAATGGACAACACCGACGACAACTTGAGACACCACTCTTCGGTCTCCCACCGAGGAATTAGAACGCCCTGCTCGCATATGATCTCGAGCGACCCAAAAGGCTGCGATTTGAGGATGTACTGGAGCGGTTCGTGCTGATGTCTGCGTTTCGCAGCTTGTAGCCATTTATTAGCAGGTAGCTCTGATTGCACCCACAGAAGCTCTCTTTTGGCGTGGTCTAGCGAGCCGTTGGCGCGGAGGAAGTACGGAAGCAACGGCGACACGCGCCTGGCGTCCTTTATGAGCTTGGCAGACACGCGCGGCATGCGGTTATGGTGGGGATAAGAGTGTAGCACCGATAACCAGCCGGGAACCGAGATGGGCATCTCGCCCGATTTGTATGGTGCGCGCTGGGAAAAAAGATTTTGGTTTTGTGTAACAAACCCACAAATCGGCGGAAACTTTTGTATGGGGAACTATTTACAAATAGGGTACATCACTATATCTACAACTACATACCGTTTCTGGCGTAGTACATGTAAGCTCTTTCGTGCACGTGGTCCGGGAAAGGCGTGATCACCTCCGACTGGCCCGGTCTGGCGATGGGGTCTCTCAAGTAGATGGCGTGGCATGTCTTGAACGAGATCTCGATATGGGCCGGCAAGATGGCAAAGCACCCGATGAACGGTCTAGGCGTCCAGGGAGTGAAGTAGGACTTGGTGGGATCTTGGCGCCCAAAGAGGCCCTTCTGCCATGGCAAGTCGACTTCGGCGCTGGACTCGTCTTCCGCGACCTTTTCCTTGTGTAACTGGTCATGTAACTTCAACTTCTCTGCGTATGTGCTGTCGTAAGGAGCGGTCTTGGCGTCTTCCGACAACTTGGACTTCTGCGCCTCTGTTCTGATGATTTCCCACTGCGATCTCTCGATTTCGCCAACCGTCTGTCTGATCAGCACCAACAAGTGCTTTTCGTCCTGGTTCTTGACGTCGGCCTTCTTAGTGGCCAAAAACTGGTCGACTTCTTCCGGCGTGTGGCTGGCTAGCAAGCCGTGCTTGGCATCCACCAACTTCTGGTACACCGCGTTGCATTTCTGCGCATCGGCCGCGCCGTATTGCGAAAAGGTGTCTGCGGACACCTGGGCGTCTTCCGGTGTCTGTGTGGCCAACTGCAAAACCGTGTGCAAAATCGACGACTTGGTCACGTTTTTCTGGTCGGCCTTCATGCGTTCGTCGATGTCTTTGTTGTATTTCTTCACAAACTCCTTGGTGGTCTGCGGTTCGACATTTATGGTGTCCAACGACTTGGGCTTGGCCTGCATCAAATCCCAAACCGCTTTGGGGTTAGCCTGGGCCGACTTCACGTGATGGTTCCATCCCGATATCTGCTTGATGTCGGTTTTGATGGCCTGTTCCAAAGACGGCTTCTTTCTGCCCAAGGCGAAAAGCACCCTCTCTGGGTCTACGCTGAAAACATCGCCACTCCGAAGGGGGAAGGAGGGGTGTTTTATGACCACTCCGTTGACCCTGACATTTCCGCAGAGAATGAACTCTCTGGCCTGTCTGACAGAGGAGGCAAACATGGATCTGAACACAGCAAACTCCAATCTCTTTTCCAAACTGGCGTAGGTTTGCATGGCCATGGGGGTTGGGGCCACCTTGGACCCCTTTAAGGACGCATCCAATTGGGCAACCGACTCCAAGGAGGGGTTGAATATGGTTTTCCACCGGGACTCTGTCAAATGCTCTCCGTGGTATGCTCTGGTTTCGGCCTTGGACGTCCATTTCTGTTGGTATAATGTCTTTCCGTTGTATCTGACGGGGGCCTTTTTGTACAAGTTGAACAAGTTAAACTTGTTCATCGATGCCCGAACATGCCCTCTCGTCAAAGAGTTTATATTCTGGGTCTTTCTGGGCATGGTGGATCGGCTGCTACTGGGACTCTCGATTCTGATAGTGGATAATTTTTCAAAATTTTTTTAACTGCTGGAGGAAAGTGTCGTGGCGCGCCCAAAAACTCCATTTGTCGCTGGTCATGTGATCACACCCATCCAGTATGTCACCACCGAGTGCATGTCCAAGTCACCCAGAAACGGCTGCAGAATCACAAACAAGGCTGTAAGCGCGGAATCATGAGAGAGTGGAAGGTAGAAGAGGAGATCAAGCTCTTCAGTTTGATCTGTGAGCACAAGCCAGCAGGTAAAAACAAGCACAAACAGATGGCACAAATAGTCGAGCTTTTGAACAAGGATTCCAGGCCGAGAATCACCGCAGATGACATATGGCGCAAGTTGCTGCAATTGTATGACTTGGCACAGCTAGATGTGTTGGAGGACTACAAAGAAGATGATGATGAAAACGAGGAAGCAGAAGTGCAGGAGCCAGATACAGCACAAGTAGACGACAAACCCGTGCAAAAGGGCGCAATCAGTGCTGACAGTGAAGAAGAAGCAGCAAAAAGTGAGTCGGACGAGGAAAATGCGGAGGAAAATGAAGAAAACGAGCAAAACGAGCAAGAAGACGACGATAATGAAGCTAATGAAGAAGAAGAGGAGCAGGACGACGATGATGATAATGAGGATGAAAACGAAGAGGAAGACGGGGAAGACGATAAAGAGGACAACCGCGTAAAACAGACCACTCCAGAAGACACAGAAGCCATAGAGGAGGAGTCTTCGTTGAGAAGGTCTACCAGAGGAAGTGCTAAGAAACCAGCACCAGCAGAAACACCAACAAACATAAAGAAACGGACCCGTTCGTCCGCCAAATTGGAGGCGGTGGAAACCACTCCTCCGCCCAAAAAGAAGCAGGTTAAGGCCTCCACCGCTTCTCCGCAGTCTGCACAGACATTCAGAAGACGTACCAGATCGGAAACCCACAACGAGGCCGATGCCGGCGAAGAAGTGAATTCTCCCAGTGTCAAGCAGGAGAAACCCAAAGAGAAAGATGTAGAGCCTGAGGTCACAGAGAAGGACAAGGAAGATGAAGTAGAAGAAAAGCCGCAGGCCAGAAGAACCACCCGCTCGTCCGTGGCTGCCAAGCCGGTCCAGCAGCCTATTCGGAGGAGCACCAGGAAAAGGTAGCGTTAGAGCAGTTTATGTAACGATAGGTGTAAAAGTAGTGTATAACAGTTTTTGTACTGCTGCTGTGGCAGATGTCCGTATTGCGCTCCTGGCTAATTTGCTCCGGTGAAACTGTCCAGACTTCGTGGTTCTAGCCAGCCACGACATGTGAGTGAATCGCCGATTTCTTACGGGTATTCCGCTCCCTGCTTCCAGTTCTCCACCAGACCCACCTCAGTATCGTTTGTAGATAGTGCGTCACGTGATCGCAAGCTATCAATAGAGAAGTACCCGCTTCAGCTACATTAATTGCAAAATAGTTATATACACCTAGTCATCTGTTTCAAGCTTGTATGTGGAGCCTCTACTACTGCCATGGGAGGTAAAAGCGTACCTCCCATAGATAAGACAGAAGTCACACAGCATAATTAAGACGCTACTGCACGCAAAATAATTTTTCAGATCGGTGAGACGCGATTGCTAATGAGCTACAAGTCCACTATAGCAGGACCCAGAGCACAGTGCAGAGTCTGGTAGCTGCTATGAGACCGGTCGTACTGAAAAGCGTATATAGATACGCATTTATCCGAAAACAGATAGTGGTGCGGGCCTTTAGTTGCTCTTCTAGCCCTGTTTTTACATCTAAATCAACCACACTAAAAGCCGAAGCTGTTACGAGTCAGATATCCGCCATAGATGCACTTCCCACTATAGATTGGGACCGTGGCGGGCGGAAACAGAAAGAGAGTTTGAGTCCTTTGTATGCCTTGATCAGAAAACTCATAGACTCACATCCACACTGCGTGGCACTCATCCAAGTGGGCAGTTTCTACGAACTTTACTTTGAACAGGCTGAACAATATGGACCCAAATTGGGGCTCAGAGTAGCGACCCGGAAAACAACCAACTACGCCATACCAATGGCCGGATTCCCCGTGGTGCAGATCCAGAAGTACGTCAAGATGTTGGTGCAGGACTTGCACGAGAATGTCGCTATTGTAGACCAGTACCCGGAGAAGGAAATGACGGCTGATATTCTCCATAGAAAGATATCGCGTATCATTACTCCAGGAACACTCGTAGACGAGACGTTTCTTAACTACGGCCAGAACAACTATCTTTTGTCGATATCGTTACCGCCTAATTGCACGCAACATCAGGCAGATCCCGATATCCCGGTGGGTATATCGTGGATTGATCTTTCTGTGGGCGACTTTTACGTGCAACAATCGACGTTGGGCGAAATCGACGCTAACATAGCACGTATTAATCCGAGCGAAATTATTCTCCCCAAAGAGTTTCAGGATAAAAACTTGATGGACGGAGAGTGGTATGCCCCATTCCAGCAGTTACGCAAGTATTTCATCCGGTACCATAAAACTGACCACGGTCTCAATCTCCGCGCCAAGTTCAAAAGCAACCATCAGGTGACCAGAAAGGCACTAGAGGGGTTTTCAGTCCGAGAAGAGGCAGCCATGAATATGATCTTGTCGTATATCCAGGTTAATCTTCCCGACTCTAATCCCCAGCTAGATGTGCCCATACAGTATTGGAGTAGCAAGTACATGCAGTTAGACTCACGTACACGCGAAGCGTTGGAGTTGACTGAGAGGTCCACTAGTGGACGCACCTCGGTAACTGGATCTCTATTCAGCACAATCAGAAGGACTGCAACCCAATCAGGTTCAAGACTTCTCTCGCAGTTTTTGCGCTCACCCATCCTTGATGCGAAGGAACTAGTGAGAAGACAATCGTATGTGCAGATGTTCATCGACAATGCCAGTCTCAAAGTTGCTTTGAGATCACAGCTAGCACAGTTGGGTGACTTTGTGCGCTCGCTCCAGAGATTATCGCTCAATACGGGTGATCTGGTGAGTCATTTGCTCTCCATTGGAGAAGGCATTCAGAAACTAGAGCAGTTGGAATCATTTTTGATTGAAGAATACAAAAGCGCTCCCACCAAGCTCAAGACTTTGGGAGACTTTCTTGCTGATTTCCAAGTGCCGATTGACATTTCCCAGGAAGTTCTCTCGACTTTACACATAGAAGAGCCTATTCTTGAGAATAATGAATTGACAGAAAGCTCAGGTGAATTGGATCTAGAACTGTCAGAAGGTTATGTAGACTCGGGTTCGTACTCAAATTCTTCCTTGGATAAATACAGGTACGTCAATCAGCCTGGTGTAAAAGAGTTTGAATTCACAGTCAAAAGAGACTATAACTCCAAACTCGCCTCATTGCATGAGGAGTTGGATCATCTTCAACTTCAGCATTCAGTTATGTTCAATAATTTGAAAGAAGAATTGATGGACATAGATCCTAAGCTAACTATCACGAAGAAAGATCTGTTTTGTCGGTACCAGAATGTCATCCACATAAAGGGTTCTGAGAAGCTGGTGCAGAGCCTCTATGAGTTATTGAAGCCAGATGTGCGTGATAGACGCAAAGGGACAATTTTGTACAAGCCTCCAAGCTGGGGCACATTGCAAGACCAGATTGAAGAAGTTAAAGAAGAAATTGTGGAGCATGAGAAATTAATTGTGGAGGAATTAAAAGCTAAAGTTCTTAGCAGGATTTCGTCCATCAGACAGGTTAGTAAGATGGTAGACTTTCTCGACGTAATGATATCCTTCTCCATGTTGTCTGAACAGTGCAAGCTTGTACGTCCCAAGTTTACCAAATCCAATGGCTTGAACATTGTAGAAGGTAGACATTTGGTGGTAGAGAGTGCTCTAAAAGAAGTCGGTGTTAATTTTGTACCCAACGATACCAAAATATCACCCGCTGAGAACTTATGGATAATTTCCGGGCCTAATATGGGAGGAAAGAGTACATTTTTAAGACAGAATGCAATTATTGTTATTCTTGCACAGATTGGATGTTATGTGCCAGCCAGAAAAGCCAGTATCGGATTGGTGGATAAAATCTTTACAAGAATAGGTGCTTCTGACGATATTTATAATGATTTGAGTACATTCATGGTTGAAATGGTTGAGACAAGTAATATCTTGCAAAATGCTACGCCAAGATCTCTAGCTATCGTCGATGAAATTGGTAGAGGTACAAGTGGAAAAGAGGGACTAGCATTGGCATATGCCACATTGGTGAATTTGTTAACAGTAAACAAATGCAGGACTCTATTCGCAACCCATTTTGGCATGGAGTTGAAGCAGCTATTACAAGAAAACAGTATTGATCAAGGTAAGATTGGATTCTTCAGGACAAGAGTTTTGGAAGGCGATCTCAAATCTGCTAGTATTGACTATTCCAAGATTATAATTGATCATACGCTAGAACCTGGAATAAGTGAGAGATCGTTTGCACTTGAAGTTGCTGCTATGGCCGGTTTTCCTGAAGCAGCGCTAAAAAACGCACAACTGGCATATAAATACTTACTTGACGAGACTTGAGCATCGTATATATAGAAGTCTTGTGTATATAAGTACTATTTATAGAACATATCATATACTAATGCATTATTGATTGGGACCCTGCTGGTTATTTGCTTGTTGTAACTGTTTAACAAGAAGTTGTTGCAAAAGTGCCAATTGTTCTGGTTGTAACGGAGGCTGATTGTTCTGATTATTTTGATTTTGGTTCCAATTATTCTGATTACTGTACTGTGGTGGCTGATTGTTATACTGATTTTGATAGGGCCCATTCTGGTTATATCCAAACTGTTGTTGTTGTGGCATGTCATATTGTTGATTCTGGTACTGGTTTGGATATGGTTGATTTGGATAGTACTGCTGCAGATTAGGATAGTCGTATTGTTGGAAACTTGTTGGCTGATTCATATATTGTGGACCATTTTGATATGGTTGGTTCTGGTTTGGGTAGTACGGATTGTGGTTCTGGTTATGCTGCATATGTTGTTGTGCTTGTTGAAGTGGAATACCATATGGACTTGGTTGGTATTGGATTGATTGGTTTGGATTCTGGCGAGTAATTTTGTTGTCGCTGCTCCTGTTATGCAAAGGGTTATAGAGTGTAGTAGTTTGCGAAATGTGCTGTGTATTTGCTCCTGACGACTGAGCATACCCATACGGCTGAAATCGTTTTGGACTCTGGACACTACTTGTAGTAGAAGGTTCAGATCTCTTTAGACTGTGGTCTTTTTGCTTGTCGGGAAATTCGTTGTCCTTTGACTTGGTTTTAGACTTCTTTTTCTTCTTTGCTCGTTTTGCTTCTAACTCCATTTCATCATCCGAAAACTCTTGTTCTTCTTCTGGAAGTTCTTCATCGTGACAATTACTTGCATCAGTCCCCTTTATGCTCTTGATAGCGTCTGTGTATACAAACTCTGAATCTGGGACTACATAATATGCAGTTTTGCCTTTAGTATCCTTGAACTTTTCAAACTCTTCTTTGGTATTGAATTTGATGGAATAGACTGGTTCTTGAACTCTTCCAAAAGTCTCAAAAAGACAGCCTATTACCGTTCTGTCTTCTAAGCAAAAGATGGACTTGTCTTTCAAGACACGAAATTCTCCAGACGTGTTGGCCTTAATGACCATTGAACTCTCAACCAACGCAATAATCTCACCAATGGGCTCAATTGGTGCATTCTCCGGCAACGTATAGTCTTCAGGAATTGTAGGAGCCAATTCGTCTGCCACTTCGTTCTTCGACAATATTGGCCCGCTTGAAGCTTCTCCATCTTCGTCATCGTCGAAGTTGTCTTCTATCTCTGAATCATTTTTATTTTCTTTTGCCGTTACTGACTCTGAATCGGAATCGGAATCTGACTCGGAGTCCGATTCTGAATCCGATTCGGACTCGGACTCGTCTGAGTCGCTATCTGAGGATACATCGCCTACGTCTATCTCTTCGTCGGAGTATGTCGCTGTATCTATCACGATGTCTAATGGGGCAATTTCATCCGCCTCATCTTTACTTTCCTGTTTCGTTTCAACTTGTTCCGCTTGTTTTGTCACTTCATCACTGGAGGATGGAATTGTCTGCTGTTCCAGTTCAGGCATGGATTGCTCACCACTTTCTGTGGATCCAGCTATCTCTTCTTTGTTTTCTTGGATGGTATTGACAATATTGGGAACTTGTCCATTAGATTCAGCTTCTGGATTTATATCTTCTATAGCGTCTTCTGATTCGGCTGCGTTAGAAGCTTCCAATCCTATAGGTTCTCTGCTTTTGTCTTCAGGGCTGATTTCAGGCTCGGGCTGCTCAAGTTCGGGCGATTCCGTTATTGAAACAGACTCCTCTACCAATTTCGCAGCATCCTCTCCAGCCACTGTTGTGCTGAACTCGGTAGATTCTGACATAGCGGTGTAATATATACTATTGCAGCGCTTAGTTTATAATGAAATATTTTTGTTTGTATTTTATTTTTCGGTGTGATGCTCATCTTCTTATATCTCCATACATTAATTCATGGGGAAGAATTATTGTCACCACATGAGCCATTAAATATTCTAACAGAATTAGAAGCTAATGTTAGTCTGTTGCTGTCACACTTTGGCAGTTTAGGTTGAATGTAACCAGTAGTGAAGTTTTAACTATAACTTTACTGTAGGAAACTACTGTGTTTCGCAGCAATTCTGTAGATATTCAACTCTAAGAAGATTAACCAACGATAAAAACAACCATAAGCAAACGATTAAAAGTTGGATTCAAGGTATTGTGTTGTCTCTACAGCAACTACAGCGGAACGTATCATCCATGTTGTAAGGTTGAAATTGCAACTGAGCTTCATTTGAAAGTCTGGTAATGGTAAATGACGTTCGTAGCAAATATTAAAACATGTAAATAATATATTCAGATAGCTGAGTGCCCAGAACTCTCTTCTTTCACTTTGGGGATACTCATGGCCACTGGTGGTGGCGTAGGAGAAACTCCCCACCGACAAGAATTGATATCACGTCATGTGATATAATGCACGTGCCAAGTGCGTAAATGTCAGTCCATCACAACTCTCAGCACCTAAAATTTTTGATTCGCACAGTTACCCGGAACCCATCAATTTTTTTTTTTCAACCAGAGCTCAATCAAAAAAAAATTTTCACTTTGAAAAGTTTTACCTTTACTCTTGTTTAAACCGTTATACACTACAACAATCAAAAATGGGTGCCTACAAATACTTAGAAGAATTACAGAGAAAGAAGCAATCTGATGTTATGCGTTTCTTATTGCGTGTCAGATGTTGGGAATACAGACAGAAGAACGTTATCCACAGAGCTTCTAGACCATCCAGACCAGACAAGGCCAGAAGATTAGGTTACAAGGCCAAGCAAGGTTTCGTCATCTACAGAGTCAGAGTCAGAAGAGGTGGCAGAAAGAGACCTGTTCCAAAGGGTGCCACTTACGGTAAGCCAACCAACCAGGGTGTTAACCAATTGAAATACCAAAGATCCTTGAGATCTACTGCTGAAGAAAGAGTCGGTAGAAGAGCTGCTAACTTGAGAGTGTTGAACTCGTACTGGGTTAACCAAGACTCCACCTACAAGTACTTTGAAGTCATCTTAGTTGACCCATCCCACAAGGCCATCAGAAGAGACGCCAGATACAACTGGATTGCTAACCCAGTCCACAAGCACAGAGAATCCAGAGGTTTGACTGCTGCTGGTAAGAAGTCCAGAGGTATCAACAAGGGTCACTTGTTCAACAACACCAAGGCTGGTCGTCGTCACACCTGGAAGAAGCAAAACACCTTGTCCTTGTGGAGATACAGATCTTAAATGTGAGTGGGAAAGTATTGATAGATTCTTTTCATTCTATTTTAAGACAGTATTGGGTTGTTTGGTATGTTTTGTTTTATGTAGGGGTTTGTCTGTATAGTTAGTCCTGAAATTTTTTGAATGTACTGCAATCGGTGTTAAAAAGCGTGAGTGCTCGTAGTGTGTGGGGATACCAGGTTTGGGGGTGTGTTATCAGTTCTGAGGGCGTACTGTCATGTGAATTATTTGCGAGCTAGTTATCTCGTAGCTAATTTAGTATCTAATAAATGCTAATTTTAATATATGTGCTAATTTCAGTAGTTTAATTGCAATTACTGCGAAAAGGGGAAATAATCTGCAATTGTGCATGCGACTGATAGAAAGATAGCGGGCGACATTGCCGGAGACATTGCCGGAGACATTGCCAGAGACATTATCAGCTAGGCGACATTGCAGTGCTAGGAGAGAGCTAGGAGACATTGGCATACACCAGGAGACACTGCCAGGGAGTAGAAGACGGTGTGATGGTCAGCGTATGCGAGTCACCCGCACTCCACCTCGTCTATAAGCCTCACCCGGTGCATCTGGTGCTGATACCATGTCGCGGTTCCAGGTCACATGACGCAGTCACATGACACACTGCTGTGTCACGTGACCTGGCGCCAATTGCCCGTCTGCTCCCGCTACACACACCCCTACTACACCAGACTCCGTGTCCAGCCCGACACACCGGACACAGACCCCCCTGCACCACCCACCGGCGCAATCCCCTGTCCTACACACAATAGGGCCCACAATAGCGCCCTCACCACCGGAGCTAATACAAAGCAATTTCAGGCAGAGTCAGATTTGACTTCTCCCCAGTCTTCGTGACACAAAGCGCCCCCGCTAACAGTGAGAATTTTTCAGGTATATAAACCAGCATCTATCACGCCAACCGCTGAAACACCCCCTGCTACCTCACACGCACGCCCCAGAACCACCCCGTTTGGCCCGAATCCGTGTGTACCAGAGCCCCAGCACCCGCACCGCCCTTTAGCTGCCCAGAATCCGTGCCCAATTGCTGTTTTATCTGCGCCCCACACAAACCACCCCCCTACCTGCTTTGCTGCTTCCGAATCCGCCACCATGGCCCACTCCAAAACCGCTATTTTATCGGTGTACGACAAAACCGGCTTGCTAGACTTGGCCAAGGGCCTTGTCGCTGCCAACGTCAGAATCTTGGCCTCCGGCGGCACCGCCCGCTTGGTCCGCGAAGGCGGTTTCCCCGTGGAGGACGTTTCCTCCATCACCCACGCCCCCGAGATGTTGGGCGGCCGGGTCAAGACCTTGCACCCGGCCGTGCACGGCGGGATCTTGGCCCGGAACTTGGAGAGCGACGAGGCCGATTTGTCGGCCCAGGGCATCGAGAAGGTTGACTTTGTCGTGTGCAACTTGTACCCGTTCAAGGAGACCGTGTCCAAGGTGGCCGTGACCATCGACGAGGCGGTGGAGGAGATCGACATCGGCGGGGTCACCTTGTTGAGGGCCGCGGCCAAAAACCACGCGCGTGTCGTGATTTTGTCCGACCCCAACGACTACGCCGGCTTCTTGGAGGAGTTGAAGAAGGGCGAGATCCCGGCCCAGACCAGAAACAGATTGGCGTTGAAGGCGTTCGAGCACACGGCCGACTACGACGTGGCCATCTCGGACTTTTTCAGAAAGCAGTACTCGGAAAACGTGTCGCAGTTGCCCTTGAGATACGGCGCCAACCCGCACCAGAAGCCGGCCCAGGCGTTTGTGTCGCAGGGCGACTTGCCCTTCAAGGTGTTGGCCGGCTCGCCGGGCTACATCAACTTGTTGGACGCCTTGAACTCGTGGCCGTTGGTCAAGGAGTTGTCGGCCTCGCTCAACTTGCCCGCCGCCGCCTCGTTCAAGCACGTGTCCCCCGCCGGTGTCGCGGTGGGCTTGCCCTTGTCCGACGTGGAGAAGAAGATCTACTTTGTCGAGGACATTGAGAACTTGTCGCCCTTGGCCAACGCGTACGCCCGGGCCAGAGGCGCCGACAGAATGTCGTCTTTCGGCGACTTTATCGCCTTGTCCAACATTGTCGACGTGCCCACGGCCCAGATCATCTCCAAGGAGGTGTCCGACGGTGTGATTGCGCCCGGCTACGAGGCCGAGGCCTTGGCCATCTTGAAGAAGAAGAAGGGCGGCAAGTACTGCATCTTGCAGATTGACCCCAACTTCAACCCCGACACCACCGAGTCCAGACAGGTGTACGGCATCACCTTGCAGCAGAAGCGCAACGACGCCATCATCAAGGGCTCCTCGTTCAAGGAGATTGTCTCCAAGAACAAGGAGTTGACCGAGCAGGGCGTGGTTGACTTGACTGTCGCCACCATCGCCTTGAAGTACACCCAGTCCAACTCGGTGTGCTACGCCAAGAACGGCATGGTCATCGGCTTGGGTGCCGGCCAGCAGTCGCGTATCCACTGCACCAGATTGGCCGGCGACAAGGCCGACAACTGGTGGTTCAGACAGCACCCCAAGGTGTTGGCCTTCAAGTGGGCCAAGGGCGTCAAGAGACCGGAAAAGTCCAACGCCATCGACTTGTTCGTGACGGGCCAGATCCCCACCACCGAGCCCGAGAAGTCCGAGTACGAGTCCAAGTTCGCCACCCTTCCACAGCCTTTGACCGAGGCTGAAAGAGCCGAGTGGATGGCCAAGTTGAGCAATGTCGCTTTGTCCTCGGACGCCTTCTTCCCCTTCCCC
Source organism: Scheffersomyces lignicola (assembly GCA_030578435.1). NCBI lineage: Eukaryota > Fungi > Ascomycota > Pichiomycetes > Serinales > Debaryomycetaceae > Scheffersomyces > Scheffersomyces lignicola. The sequence goes on along the minus strand of JAJMRV010000005.1, from coordinate 370,128 downwards.
GACAACGTGTACCGTGCCGCCAGATCGGGTGTCAAGTTCATTGCCGCACCTTCTGGCTCCGTCATGGACAAGGCGGTGTTTTCTGCTGCTGACTCCCACGACATTGTCTACGTCGAGAACCCCATCCGGTTGTTCCACCACTAGGCACGATATTTATCTGTATAACTTTTGTTTGAGACAATAGCTGTAATTTAGTCGGGATGTACCCATCCATATACGCAAGAAACTGGCCCCAGTGTAGTCGTGTTGTTGCCGGATGCACACACTTTACCGGAGTAGATGCTCTGCAGTGCCATATTTGCACCTGTGACGTGAGTTACGCCGTCCGCCAGAGACTGCGTAACTCCAGTCACGACTGGGTGCAAACGTCCATGCGACATTGCCCTCTCCTACTGCTCTATACCGCCATAACAGAGACCAGTCAGATCTCGCTATGTTCCTCTCACACACTCACTGACCCCACAACGAGTGTCTTGTAATCACCGGTGACCGCGTAATTACACTGCTGAAACACACCCACTGGCCCTATCGCACCGCTCATTTTTTACCAATTGTGTCACACAATAGCACGAAACAGCCGAGTCAGGCTCTTAATGCCTACAGAACTATGCTTTTCAAACACTATGCTCTGTTTGAAAAGTACAGAAATGATTTACAGATGGGTATAACATACAAGAAAACTGTCCTAAAATGACGTGTAGCAAGCCATAAGGAAGCCCAAATCAGCGGACCGCAGAACGTGTCTGGCTCCACTAAACAACCAATTCTCCCCCCCATACTGCCGCAAAACATCCCCCTCTACGGCCTCACCCACACTCCCACCAAGAGCTGAACCCACACCGCAATCCCGGCAGGCACCAGCTCCGACCAACTTGATTTGCAGCCGCACGACACGCGACATTTTTGCCAACGTTCGTTCGCGACACGTACTCTGAAAAATCTTACCCACTAAAACCACCGTTACACTCCTCCCACCAACACGTACAACTCCAGCCATGGCTTCTTCGCAGTATACCTACGACGAGGAAGGCGAAGTGTGGCCCTTCTTTGTGTTGGCCGTGCTCACGTTTGTGTTGCTTCCCCTCACCATCCTGTGGTTCTACAATGCTTTTGTAGCAGTAGACACGATCTCGTCCAACGCCAAGATCAGCGGTGCCATTCTCGAGACAGCAGACACCACCGCGGTCCCCAATGCGGCATACATCCGCAAATACCGCAGCAGACAGAAGTCTCTGAAAATCTTCAACAAAACGCTCGTGGTGCTTGTGTTGGGCTGGGCCTTGGTGTACTACATCAACGGTCACATGACCAAGTACGCCGACATCAAGACCATCTTCGACCCCTACCTTATTTTGGACATCTCATCCTCGGCCTCCGAGCGGGAAATCAAATCCCGGTACCGGAAGTTGTCCTTGAAATTCCACCCGGATAAGCTTCCCAAGGACATTTCCGACCAGGAGAAGTTGGACATGGAAACGGCGTTTATCCGCATCAATTCCGCCTACAAGGCGCTCACCGATGATGTCACCAGACAGAACTTCTTGAAGTACGGCCATCCCGATGGTCCCCAGGACGTGACCCACGGAATTGCCCTTCCCAAGTTTCTTGTGGAGGGCACATACTCTCCGGTGATGATCGTGGTGTACTTTTTGCTCATTGGTGTGCTTTTGCCCGCCATTGTCGGCATATGGTGGAACAATGTCAAATCGCACACCAGAAAGGGCTTGCACGTGGACACGGCATCCTTGTACACCCGGAAATTGACGGACAGAAATCCGGCCAAGGTCGTCACGCCCCGCGTGGTTTTGGACTGGATACTCGACAGTGTCGAAGTCAAGACCGCTTTTCCGCATTTGAACAAGGAGCAGCTCAGCAAGTTGGTAGATGAGCATTTCGGCCGTGTTTTCACTGAGAACGCGGCCGCCGAAGCGGATAAAGTCAAATTGGTTGCATTGTTGCCCAAGCTCATTAGCGGATTTCTCGACATTGCCGTGATTTTCCGCAACATCGAGGTGATTGTGCCGGCATCCGACTTGCAGAAAGCCATTTTGCAGGCCGTGAAACCATCAGGAAAGTACCAGGAGCTTTTGCAGTTGCCCTATGTAAACGCACTGACAGTGGAGCAACAGGATGTCAAGAAGTTGGGCAAGTTGTTGACCTTGTCGCAGCAGCAGGTGGGCGAGGTTTTGGGCATAAAAGACGCCGGTCACGTGAAACAGGCCTTGGCCATTGCCGCACACATACCGTCGCTCAGGGTTATTGAGTCCGAGTTTGTAGTTCCCGGCGAGGATGTGGTGCCTCCCCAGTCCAGTGCGCATTTGGCGGTGAAGTTCTTGGTCAAGTCGCCTGCCTTGAAGTCGTGTCCTGAGATCGAGGATTCGCGGTTGGTGGAAGAGGAGACTATGGATTACTTGAGAAACCCATTGAAGTCCAACGAGGACCAGCCGGAGTTGCCCTTTTCGTACGCTCCGTATTTTGCATCGTACGTGCGTAACTACTGGACCGGATATTTGATTTCCCAGAAGGATAACAAGTTGGTGGAGGAAAGTGTCGGCTACACATTGGCCAACGCTGACTTGAGCAACTTGGAAATCAGCCAGGAACAGTGGAAAGACGGACTGGACGTTGTCATAGGGACATTCAAGATTCCTTTGACCACCCCAACTCCCCAGGACCCCGGCAGCTACCCATACAGACTCATCTTGAAGAACAACGCATACTTTGGCTCGGACGTGGACATTCCTGTGTATTTGGACGTGGAGATTCCTCCCCGCAAACAACCCATCAAGATTCCTAACCAGGATGGAAAAGAGGAATATGACAGCGACGACGAGAGCGATATTTCCGACCCAGAAGAAGACTCGTTGGCGGGTGCGCTTGCTGCTTTGAAGGGCCAGTCGGTGAAAAAGTCGCCCATCCGCGAGGTCAACGAGCAGGATGATGATAGCGATGCTGAAAGCGTGTTTACGGATATTAACACGGACACGGAAGACGAGGCAGAGTAGAGTATTTATTGTCATTAGTAGTGTACTGTGTACACGTTAGTAGGTGTATTTGGAGTGCTGTGTAGTTTAGCAGTGCTGAAATAAAAGAGATTAGTAGATTAGAGAAGATTGAGCCAGGAAGCATTTCCAAACTGATACTATACTACGACAGGGTCTACAGGTGGTATGTCTCAATACATCTTGTATTACTATTTACATACTCTACACCTTCAAGGTCAAGATATAAGCGTCCGGACTATCCAAACCCTGGCTCTTATAGTAGTCCTTCACTACTTCCTCACTCATGACAAAACCGTGCTTTTCATACCATTCCACGGCAGTATTATTTGCTACATGCACATGGAGTACCACCTCATGGACGAATTTGGCCTTGGTCTGCTCAATGACGTAGTCAAGAAGTCTCTTGCCTATTCCCAATCCGCGGTATGCTTCCAACACAGCAAAACTCTCGATGTACACCGCGTTGGGGACAATTTTCGAGTTAATTTGCTGCTGCTGCATGTTCTCGTAAGTAGGCGCCTTATGTGACGTATTTATGGTCTTTGCCTTTATGGCGCCCACTGGCAATTCCGAGTAGAATGCCAACTTTACGATCTGGTCAGCCTCTAACGAGTCCTTGTACCACTGGGCCGAATAAGTGGTGGGGAGCACCACCTCGTTTACTTTTTTAAATACTCCGAGATTGTTGACGGTCAAGTCGTCCAAAGACACTATATCTCTTACCATATTGTCTGTGGGGCAGTAGGAACGGGTACGCTAAGTGGTGGTGTAGATGGTGAAAAAGTGAAAAATGGAAGTGGTGCCGGGTCGTGCCCATACCAGAATTTGCAACCTCCTGGAGAGCTCCGTATAGCTGGGAGACAACCCTGCCTAGAGGGTAAGGAGTGAGGGGATGTGCATGTAATGCTTGTAGCACAAGGAGGCACGGTCCAGCGGTCCAGCTATTTTGTGGTTGGGCCGTTCAGCACCGTTTCTCCATTTACATACTAAAATAGCACTCCACAACGAAGTTGGGTCCAGCGGGTATATGCCACCAAGTCGGCTGAGAAGCACCTTCGTAGTATGGGGCCATCACCGGGTTTGCAGTAGTCTAGACCGGTCGAAACCCCGACCCAAATAGGGCCATTATCGCCTTCTCGTACCAACAAGTCATATGCAAACGCATGTCACGTGACCGCACGATTGTTGGAATTTCCCCATCGTATAAATAGGCCGATTCTACCGCCGAGTCGTAGCGCCGCCAAAACCACACTATTGTGGTGTACACGACAAAGCAGCAGCGTAGACGCACCAGAAACAACACAGTCATGATAGGCACCGTCATATTGGTGGTGATAGTGCTCCTACTCGCGCGCAATCTCTTGTCGGACGTGAATCTCAACCCATTCAGCGCTAAAGCCGCCGACGAAGACGTGGTGGTAGAGGGGAAATTCACCCCGATCACGCTCGAGAAGTACAACGGAGCAGACCACCCCAAGATCTTCATTGCGGTCAAGCGTAGAGTGTTTGACGTGACGCAGGGAGGGTCGTTTTACGGGCCCGGCGGGCCGTACGCCAACTTTGCGGGCCGGGACGCATCCCGGGGTTTGGCCAAGAACTCGTTTGAGCCGGAGCACTTGACCGACGTCAAGGCCAAGTTGGACACGCTACACGACTTGAATGCGGGCGAGAAGGAGTCGCTAGACAGCTGGGAGGAGCACTTTGCGAACAAGTACCCTGTCGTGGGCACGTTGCACGAGAACAGCCAGGAGTAGCGGTAGGAGAGGGCTTACGGTGTGCGGAGGATTTGTGAGTGTATACGGTGTAGGTATGTAGCGAGAGAAGTAATGTACATGTAAATAAACAGGGGGCCATTTGTGTCCTATAGCTGAGCTGGGTTAGGGGTAATAGGGGTAGTAGGGAGTCTGTGAGTAGCAGTAGGAGCCGCTGCTGTACTCTGCGTATGCTACCATGTGTAAGCGCTACCATATAGGCAAAGAGCGCTACCATGTAAACTAGAGCGCTACCATATACTCTACATGCGCTACCATGTGTATGCGCTACCATATTACATTGTGCGCTACCATGTGCACATTGTTTGTGCGCTACCATTCTACATGGCTACATACATGCAAGTAACAACACGCAATTAAAACGAAACCACACACGTCTACATGCAGCTGCCACATCCGCACATCCACACATCCACAAATCTATACACCCACACCCAAACATCCACCCACCCAAACACCCACCCACCCAGCAGAACAAAGGGCGTGCGCGGCCCAAAGCGTGATGCGCAGAAAAACTCTGCCCGCCGTGAAAAACCACCCGAAACGCCTAAAATCAGCGTTGCCAACAGCTACAAGCACACACAGCCCGCCGCGCCCCGAAATGAGTTACCGTGGCCGAGGCCGAGGCGGTGGGTACCACCACCACAACAACAGCAGCAACAACGGGCACGCCAGCTTCAACCACAACAACGTGGACCTGTACGTGGCCCAGCACTCGGTGCCCATCGAGATCATGAACTGGAACGGTGCCAGTCTGGACGAGTGCGTCAATTTCATCTCGCGCAAGTGCAAAATCGCGGTGGTGAACCACACGGTGGACGCCGCCACCGGCGTGTTGAAAGGGTACGTCAAGACCAACCAGATTGCCGACGAGTTGCTCAACTGGTCCGGGGTCAAGTTCGCGGGCCAGTCGCTCAAGTTCAGCAAGGGCGTCAACCTGTTCTCGGGCAAAATTAACCCGAGCAACACAATCGAGGTGCTCACCCAGTTTCTCCGGTCGCGCTACCAGCCCGGGATCCGCATGCTCAACTTGAGCGGCGTGCGGCACGACCCGACGTTGGCCGGGGCCGGCTTCTTCAGCCTGATCTCGACCACGTCCAAGTTCTTCCCCGCGCTCATGAAGGTGGCGCAGGAGCTCCGGCTCGATGTCGCGAGCGTCGACTTGTCCGACAACGAGTTGGCCGACTTGTCCACCATCAGCACCATGGCCGCGGCGTTCCCGCGGTTGCAGAACTTGCTGTTGCGCAACAACAAGTTGGCGCGCATCAAGGTGTTTGAGGCGTGGAAGCACAAGTTGAACTTTTTGCGCGAGTTGCTCGTGGGGGGCAACCCGCTTTTGGCCGCCGCCACCACCCCGGGTGCGGTCGAGGCCATCAAGTTGGAGATCATGCGCGCGTTCCCGCGGTTGATCGTGGTGGACGGCGAGGTGCTCCGCAACGAGCAGGCGCTCACGGCCATGTTGCTGTTTGGGTTTTCCGCCGGAGACGCCATGTACTTTGCCGACGACGAGATCCGCGCCATGGCCACCAACTTCGTGTCGCACTACTTGAGCTTGTGGGACGCCAACCGCGGCGACGTCATGGTGCTCTACCAGAACGAGTCGCAGTTTCTGATGCTGGTGGACCTGTCGCACCCGTACTTGCTTGAGACGGGCGGCGGCGCCAGCACCGACTTTGGCTACTACATCCCCAACTCGCGCAACTTGACGCGGGTGTCGTCGGCCAAGGCGCGGGCCGGCCGCGTGGCGGTGGGCCAGCAGCACATCTTCAAGCTCTTCTCGCAGTTGCCCAAGTCCAAGCACGACTTGGTCGCCAACCCGGGCGCCTTCAGCGTGGAGGCGTACCGGTACCCGCAGCTCAACGGCATCATTGTGTGCGTGCACGGCAGCTTCGAGGAAACGGCCAAGCCCGACAACTTGGACGGCTTGCAGACGTCGGTGCCCAGCGGGCCGCGCAACCGGTTCACGCACAGCCAGAAGAACAAGGCGATTCCGCTCGGCCGCAAGGGCTTTGACCGCACGCTCGTGGTGATCCCGGGGCCCAACGGCGCCATGATCGTGGCCAGCGACTTGCTTCTCATCCGGCCGTACTCCAGCACGGCGGCATGGACGCGGGCGCAGGCGGCGCAGTGCCAGGCGACGCCTCCGTCATCGGCGCCCTCGGGAACGGCGTCGCCGGCTCCGGCCGGGGTTCCCTCCGCCCACGATTTGCCGCCCGAGATCAAGGCCAACCTCCAGCCGGGGCAGCAGGAGTTGTTGGTGAAGGTGGTGGTGGAGACGAAACTCACGTTGCAGTACGGGATCATGCTTTGCGAGCAGAGCAGCTGGGACTACCAGCAGTGCATCGTGAACTTCAAGAACTCGGTGGCGTCGCTTCCGCGGGAGGCGTACTCCGCCTAAATAGTGTAGATAGAACAATGGACAAGAGTCAGACGGTACGCCGCGTGTAGAGGAGTGTGGGTATTTCCCAGAGTGTAGAGGAGTTACTGAGAAGTTAACAGAGCAATTGACAGAGTAGTTAGAGGAGTATGTTGAGTGTTTCGCAGAGTGTTTCGCAGAGTGTTTCGCAGAGTGCAGAAGGTGTATGATTAGTAGTCAAGAGTGTAGAGGAGTGTGTTGTGTATTTCACTGCAGAAGGTGTATGCTTAGTAGTACAAGAATATAGAGCAGACTGAGAACCGAGCAGTTAACAGATCGGTTAGAGGAGTATGTTGAGTATTTCACAGAATGTAGAGGAGTTCCTGAGCAGTTAACTGAACATTTAACACAGCAGTTAGAGGAGTGCTCTTCCCACCTGCAAATCTGAGATACACTGGCTGCACAGTTCTATACCCACTATTCCTTAGCGCACAGTCTCAGTGCAAAGTTGCAAGGCCAAACTACATTACATATATGAATACATAGCGAGTAACTAGAATATATACGTGATCTCATCTGTAGTAAAATGGGGTTTGCGATAAGTACACACTACTATACTCTCACCCCAGTTATAGAAGGCAAATAAAACACAGAGTAATCTCTATCCACGACTCATACCACATTCAGATACTGGCATCCAATCTGGCATAAGCAACATCAGTCCCCTTACATGGTAGCGCCACATGGTAGCGCCCATGCGAAAAATATCTACAGCCTTCTCCTCCAAGCTTTCCACCACTTTTCACGTTCCCACCACCCAGCATGGGGTACAATATCGCTATGGTCTCGGACTTCTTCTTCCCTCAGCCAGGGGGAGTCGAATTCCACGTGTACCATTTGTCCCAGAAGCTCATCGATTTGGGCCATTCCGTGGTGATCATCACTCACGATTATGGTTCCAGAAACGGTATCCGAACGCTAACAAACGGTCTAAAAGTGTACTACGTCCCGTTTTTCGTGCTCTACAGAAGCTCCACGTTTCCCACGGTGTTCCTGGCATTTCCCATCCTCCGTAATATTTTCATCAGAGAGCAAATTGACATCGTGCATGGCCACGGTTCGCTTTCTAACTTGTGCCACGAAGCTATATTCCATGGCAGAACCATGGGGTTGAAAACGGTGTTCACCGACCACTCCTTGCTTGGGTTCTCGGATGTTGGTTCAATACTCGGAAATAAGGCTTTGAAGTTCACGCTCAGTGACATAGGTCACGTTATCTGCGTGTCGCACACCTGCAAAGAGAACACGGTGCTTCGGGCCAGCTTGGATCCGCTCAATGTGTCGGTAATACCCAATGCGGTGATTTCCGACGACTTTTATCCCGATTTCAACAAGCCTGCTAGCAAAACTATCACCATAGTGGTAATCACGCGGTTATTCCCCAACAAAGGCGCCGATTTGCTCACTGCCATCATACCAGAAATATGCAGAGAAAAGTCACACGTGAACTTCCTCATAGCGGGAGATGGGCCCAAATTCCTTGATCTAGAACAGATGCGTGAAAAGTACTTTCTCCAGGAAAGAGTCGCCTTAATAGGAGCTATTAAGCACGAAGAAGTCAGAGATGTAATGATACAGGGAGATATATATCTCCACGCATCGCTCACAGAGGCGTTTGGAACTGTTCTTGTAGAAGCGGCATCGTGCGGGTTGTATGTGGTGACTACAAAAGTGGGAGGAATACCAGAAGTGTTGCCCAGCCACATGACGAGTTTTGCCGAGCCCACAACCGATTCGTTGGTCCTGGCAGCATTGGGAGCGATCAAGTTGATCGAGAAGGGCGATTTGGACACCTCCAAGTTCCATTCAGAAGTGGGCACAATGTACAGCTGGAGCAATATTGCCAAGCGCACAGAAAATGTCTATAAATCACTAGACAACGGAGATGTAAATGAGGATTTGTACTTGCGGTTGAAAAAGTACTATTGCTGCGGAGTGATAGCGGGGAAGTTGTTTGTGCTATGTGTGATAGTTGACATTTTCTTTTATGTGGTGTTGGAGTGGATGTACCCTGCGGAAGATATAGATAAGGCCACGAAATGGCCCACCAGGGAGAAGAATGACGATAACGAAAGTGTATATTAGTGTAATGTATTAGCATATTACAAAGAGAAGCAGAATAATGACTATTTAATCGAATGCCCGTCTTAGTGCCGTCTCTAACACTACCCGCTGCTGCTTCAAAACCAGATTGTAGTGCGTTCTTCTGTTGGTGGTAACTGGCTTCTCAAAATCGCCAACTGTTATGGCTTTCACATCTAGCGCTAATTCTCGAATTTGATTTGAGAATATGCGTTGCTGGGAGTATTTAGACTCTAAAACTCTATTGGTCGCCACTAGTGGCGTTTTAAGAAATGAACTGATCTCTGCCAAGTCCGGTTCGGGAGCTCTGTATTTGATGATATCTTTGAGCAATTCCAATTGACCCAATAATGCGGAATGCTCTACGGCATCCATATTAAGAAGTCCATTTTGGGGAGTCTTAGAATTTGGCGCCCCTTTGTCTTCCTGCGCCTGTTTGAGCTCCAGTTGCAACACTTCATTTTGTTCTAGCACAGAGACAAGCTGATTTTGAATCTCATCGTAGTTGAGCTGTAATTCACTTACTTTTTGTGCTTGATGACCCGCATCTTCGGCGTGCTTTTTGTCCAATTGCTTTATATTGTCTTCAAGCAACAGGATATTCAATTGGAGATCGACAAGGTTTCTCTCTTTTTGCATCAATTTCTCTTTTAAACTTTGTAACTCACCCTTTTCGGAAACGACAAGAGAGGACTGCTGGGGAGCCACTTCTGGAATCAAATCCAAAATAGATGGCGCACTTACCAGGACTTCTGTAAAGTCTAGTGATGACAATTGCTCATAGGGCTGCAAATTAATACTGTTCCTAATACTGGAAATATCAGTTCCTTCGTTTTCTTGAATTAATTCTATTGTATTCCAAATACCATCAATAGCATTTGTAATATCAAACGATGAGACGAATTGTATGTCTGTAGTATTCTCAACCAACTCCAACTTCTTTATATTTGTAACATAGGCAGACAATTTCCCTGTGAAGCCGTTGGACCCGCCAATCAGATCGATAATATACTGCAATTGTCTTTGGAAAATATGTGAGAGCATAGAGGCCCACGCCCTGGCTTCAAATACCAACCCCAATGTCCCGAGACCAAAACTGCTTTGGTACAGTTTAACAAAGTCAATAGCAAATGTTACATCCACGTATTTATCCTGTGACACGCACTCTATTGCTTCGTTTAATGCATTGACAAGCTCAGTCAAAGTGATGGATATCTCTTCAACATGAGGCATTGTGTTGTAATTGTGTTCCCAGAGATTCAATAGTAGCTGCAAAAACTCAGCTAATGCATCTAGTGTTAGAACAGTTCTACTGGAAGTGACATACTTGTGTAAACATCGCGTTAGCACCGCACACTTCTTCATTAAGTAGTACACGTTGAATATGCTAGTGTTACTCCAGGAGCGACTCAAAATCGACAACTGACTCTCAGCGATTGCGGTCACAGCCCTCGCTACCTCGGCCTGCAACAATTTCGCTCTGTTGATTGAAACCAACAGTTTCACCTCCAATTTCAAATTTTCAAGTTCGACTGAGGTGGGTGGGTGGCTCGGCACTGAGGCCGTTTGATTGCTATTTTCTAGCTTAGCGGTGAGCTCCTGGACCACCACCTTGTCGTTGCTGACTATTTGCTGTAAGCTGTCAATGTCACGCTGCAACCTGGCCTCAATCTCTTTGTGGTCTTCCTCGATCTTTCGATCAAGCTCATGCAACTCGTCAATGTTTTTTGTGAGTTCGGCGACAGCATCTTTCAATTGTTCATTCTCAGACGTCAAATGCTCCACCATCGTCTGCAAACTGAGAGTGGCCTCTAGCTGCTCCTGCAAATTAGATATTTTGGTCTCGGCACTGGCTAGTTTCCTGGAAACACTCTCCAAGTTGTGTTTTGCATCGCTATTGTCCTGGACAGAGCCCGTGAGCGCTTCTATTTCGCGGCGGAGGTTCAACTCGCTGCTTTCACGCACTTTGGCTAGACTCTCTAGGGAAAGCTCGAGCTCTCTGTTTCTACGCAAGATGACGAGCATGTTCTCGTCTTCTGTGCCAGCATACAGGCTCCTGATTTCTTCCTCGAGCTGGGCGTTGAGGTCGATTTCCTCCTTGAGCGAGGCATACTCCACCGCCAAATCGTCGTACTTGTGCTGCAAAAGCAGCAAATTCCGGGCCATGTCCGTGCTGGTGGCCTGGTCCTGGTCCACAATCATCATCTCTAGTTGCTGCTTCAAGTCGCCGATTTCGCCGTCTTTGTCGGCCAAATTGCGATGCAACCGAGCAACCTCGCTCTTGTAGCCGTTGATAGACGAAATCGTCACCTGGAGCTTGGTCTGGAGCTTGTCTATCACGGAGTACAAGCTCGACCTGTCGGCGACCGGTTCCGGCAGATCTCTGCCTAGCGACACCATGGCCTCTCTGACGAATATACCGTACAAGCCAGTGGTCTTTTCCGTGGTGAAGTAGCGGACACCGTCGATGGAACCGTCGTTTTTACCCGCAGCCGCATCCAACTCGACTCCGACCCAGGTGCCGGGGGCAAATTGAGTAGCCCCGACAAACCGGACCCGGCCGGTGTCGCCCCGCACATAGACCTTCTGGCCGTGGGTGAAAGCCATTTAGGCGGTAATTCTGATACGGCGGGCGTGCTGTACGAGACGCGTAGTACATGTTTCCACGCCGATATTTTTTTCGGGCCAGAAAGCCTAAAACCGCACCACCAAAAATATCACGTTCCACACAACCAGCACTGGCCCACACGTACCGGTGGACAGAAACACCACGGCACACACACACAGCCGCACACGCACACACACACACACACACACACACACACAGCATGTCGCAGACGTACAACATTCCCGGCACCGGCAGCACCGGCAAAAGAAACATGGCCCCCGGATCGGGCTTGCCGAACCTCAAGACCGAGTTGCTAAACGAACAGAAACAGGAAATCAGAGAGGCGTTTTCGCTTTTCGACATGAACAACGACGGGTGCTTGGACTACCACGAGTTGAAGGTGGCGTTCCGGGCCCTCGGCTTCGACTTGTCCAAGCGCGAGGTGCTAGACATCCTCCACGAATACGACACGGACGACTCCAACTTGATCACCTACGAGAGCTTTTTCAAGGCGGTGGGCGAGAAGATCGTGTCCCGTGACCCGCTTGACGAGATCCGGCGTGCGTTCCGGCTCTTTGACGACGACAACACGGGCAAAATCAGCTTGCGCAACTTGCGCCGCGTGGCGAAAGAGTTGGGCGAGAACTTGACCGACGACGAGTTGCGCGCCATGATCGACGAGTTCGATTTGGACGAGGACGGCGAGATCAACGAGCAGGAGTTCATCAGCATCTGCACCGAGTAGCGGGTGGAAATCGGGCCGGAAGCGGGCGGAAGCGGGCGGAAACGGGCCCAAACCGGGGCGGCACGGGCGCGGGCGGTGCCGGCGTGTGCGGCGCCGGTTTGGGCCGGATCCGGCCCGGTTCGGCCGAGATACGGCGGCCGTGGTGTGTAACTGTAATATATGCGTAGACTCGTAAATGGTGCCCGATTGGGCCGAGCCGCACGGGTCGTGCGGCGACTGAAAAATCGACTTTTTCACCAAATTTTTCACCACCACCAGCTACCACCCGACACTCCCCAACCACCAGCGGACATGTCGTGGCACACAGCCAAAAGCCGATTCGCGGTGCACCTCAACTCCACGCGCATCTCCGATGCCACCTACCTCAAGCTCCAGAACAGCATGCGGCTCCCCGTCCTGGGCGACCCCGTGCGCCGGGACGTGCCCCGTCCGATGCAGAAGTCCGACATCGAAGTGGGCATCACCAGCGGCGACTTGGTGTACGTGGCCGAGGGCGAGCACCGCGGCAAGATCGCCACCGTCATGGACTACATGCAGAACAACAACACCTTCTACTTGTCCGGGGTGACGCAGCCGTCCATCATCCCGCCGCACATGAAGCCGGACAACTTCCCGAGCCACTACGTGCAGCGGCCCAAGGAGGTGCCGGCGGAGCACGTGCGGCTCGCCGGGAAGGACCGGGACGCGGCCGGCAACATCCGGTACGTGGTGGCCGACAAATTGGTGTTTGGGGCCGAGTACTACGACGACCGGTACGGCCGGTGGTTGCCCCGGCGGTTTGCCAAGCACCACCGGAACATCGAGATCCCGTGGCCGCAGCCGGAGTCCAGGGAGGACGACCGGTACCTGACTGCCGAGCCGGTGGCGTTGGCCAAGTCGCACGAGTGGCAGACGCTTGCGCGGCCGCCGGTTCCGGCCGACGCGTTGGCCCAGTTGCGCAACCCGCACTCCAAGCACAAGAAGCGCGTGTTCTCGGAGTTGCAGGTGCGCCGGGTCAACGGGCCGCAGATGCCGCTCCTGATTGAGCAGAAGATCTACTTGGCCAAGCAGGCGGGCCGGGAGAAGAAGGTGTTGCGGCCGTTGTCGGAGGAGGTGGCCGACTTTATCGGGGGCAAGATGGCGGCGCATATCAACCAGATTGATAGTCCGGCCTTGCTCAAGCATTTGGACGCCTTGTCCAAGTCGAAGATCCGGGATTACCAGAAGACGGTGGACAGTTTTGAGAAGTAGATGGGTAGCATAACTTGTATATAATGGAAGAGTACGTGACGCGGGTGTAGGGTGGGGTAGCCACTGGTCTGTTTGGGTAGGCCGGGTAGACTACAAGTGTAATTGTGGGTTATTTCGGGATAGCAGACTACACCTTGTAATTACTGATTCAGACGTTACTTGAATTACTGATTCAGACGTTACTTGAATTCAGACCGCAACTTGTATTCAGACCGCAACTTGTTGGCAGACTATTTCGGGATAGTAGCCTAGAATTGCAATTGCTGGTCTATTTCTGAATAACTAGAACTGGCAATTACTGGTCTATTTCTCAATGCGACCCTAGAACTTGTAATTGCTGGCCTATTTCTGAATAGCCACTACAACTTGTAATTAATACTGGACTGGAACTGCCAATTGGTCTATTTCTCTATAGCATAGTACAACTTGTAAGTACTAACTCATTTCTGAATAACTAGAACCGGCAATTACTGGTTTATGAATAGCAGAGTACAACTTGTAATTACTAGTCCATTTCTGAATAGCACACTGCAACTTGTAATTGCTGATTCACACTTTACTTGTAATTGCAGTCCATTTCGGGATAGTAGACTGACAATTACTGGTTTATTCCTGAATGACTACAATCTGTAATTGCTGGTCTATTTCTGAATAATCAGAGCTTGTAATTATTGGTTCATTTCTGAATAGCACTTACTTGTAATTACTGGCCTATCTCTGAAAGCCACCCTGGAACTGCCCACTCCTGAAGCATCTACGTCTGCTCCAACTCATCTGTTCCACCACTGAGAGATGAGTTCAAAACGTAGTACACACATGGCATCTGCAGATTCCAACCAAACTAACAGAGAAACACCTCTTACACGCGCCCACTCTCCTCTCACAACCTCCTCTCACACCTCTCACTACTATTACATGCATTGCTACTCACCTACAACTTCTCGTACTCCAACTTGCCCTCCAACTTCTTGACGTCGGCCACCTTTCTCACCGCCTTCAACAAGTCGTTCTGCACAATGTAGTCCCGGTCGTCCCTGATGGCAAAGAAACCACCCTCGGTCACCACGTTCCGGATGTCGGCCCCGTTGAACCCGTCGCTCATCTTGACCAACGCCTCAAAGTCAAACTCCCCCTGCTTGGACACCTTGGCGGTGTGGATCTTGAAGATCTCCAACCGGCCCGCCTCGTTGGGAAGCGAGATCTCGATCTTGCGGTCCAATCTCCCCGCCCGCAACAAGGCCGGGTCCAACGTGTCCGGTCTGTTGGTGGCCATGATGATCTTGGTCTGGCCCAACGTGTCGAACCCGTCCATCTGGTTCAACAACTCCATCAACGTTCTCTGGATCTCCCGGTCGGCCGAGGTCCCCTCGCTGAACCGGCGCCCGCCAATGGCGTCCACCTCGTCCATGAAGATGATGCACGGCTCGTGCTCCTTGGCGTAGGCAAACATCTCCCGAATCAACCGGGCCGACTCACCAATGTACTTGTCTACAATGGCCGACGCCGGCGAGAAGATGAAGTTGGCGCCGATGGTGGCGGCCACCGCCTTGGCCAACAACGTCTTCCCGGTGCCGGGCGGCCCGTACAACAACACGCCCTTGGGCGGCTTGATGCCGACCCGGATAAACAACTCCGGGTTCTTCAACGGCAACTCGATCACCTCGCGCAACTCGCGGATCTGGTCCGTCAACCCGCCGATCCCGTTGAACGAAATGTCGCCCGGCTCGAATGTCGTCATGTTGTACACCAACGGGTCCACCTCGCGCGGCAAGATCCGCATGATGGTCAATGTCGTCATGTCCAACGACACGCGCACGCCGTTTTTCAAGCTGTCCTTGCTGATGGTGTTGCGGCACCCGACAATGTACCGCGGTCCGCTCGACGCCTTGACAATGAACCGGTCCTCGTCCAACTGCTTCAACACCTCGCCAATGATCTGGCCCACCGACTGCAACGCCTTGATGTCGTTTTCGGTCTTGTCGTAGTCCCGGTCGAGTTCCCGGATGTGGAGCCGCAACTCCTTCAACTTGGCGTCCCAATTGCGGTGGTCCACGAGCTTCTCTTTGAACTTTCTGAGCGCCTGGGCTCTCTGGGGGTCGGCCGGCGCTGGGGCGGCCGCCTCCGGCGCGTTTCCGTCGGCGTTAAGCGCCGCCAACAAGGGATCGTTTTCCTCGGCACTCATCGCTTCAGATGGGGGGTGTGTCTGCGAAAAATGTGTGTGTATTACGGGGTGCAAGTGGAGGGGCGGTTGGGGCCCATTTTGCTAGTGGCGACTTTTGGGTTGGTCGCGGCGCGCACGTGACCGCGGTATCGTGACGGCACGTGTAATTAATCACATGTTGGGAGGCACGTGCACGTCTGCACGTGACGTCACGTGAAAACCTCCACCATCGCCGCGAAAAATTTGTATGAATCATCCTACTCCAGCCGAACCAGAGAGTAAGGGTGCGGCTTGTACTGTGTTATGGAGTTTCACGCTATCATCGTCTGCGGGCTGGGGAAGGCGCTCAGCCCCCTCTCGCAAACCAGATCAACAGGGACGCCCAAGGCGTTGTTGCCGGTGGCTAACAAGCCCATGCTCGACTACGTGTTGGAGTGGTGTGAAAAGGCCTTCTTTCCCCGAGTGTCCATCGTGACCGACGCCGAGTCCAAGGACGCAATTGAGGCCGCGGTCGCCCAATTCAAGTCCAGCTACAAAAAATCGGCCGAGTCGGCCGAGGAAAACCGAGACGCAAGCGATCTCTCCATCGAGCATTCCAGTGTCATAAGCGTGATCCCGCTTGATACTGACAATTCAGGCGAAATCTTGCTTCATTTCTACAGAACCAACCCGGCCGCACTCAGCAGCAGCAGCTTTGTCATTTTGCCGTGCGATTTCATCACCAACTTGCCGCCGCAGGTGTTGATCGAGGCGTACCGGAACAAGGAGGACTCCGACGTGGGGTTGTTGGTGTCGTACTACAACCAGTTGGACATAGAGGACAAGAAGTTCAAGATCTTCCCCAAAAACTACACCATCTACACCGAGTTGTCCGATGGCAAAAGCCAGTTGTTGGACTTGTATCTGGGCGAGGACATAGACTTCCACAAGGCCTTGCAGATCCGGACCCAGATGTGCTGGAGACACGGCAACTCGACCATCAGCACCAGGATGCTCAACAGCTCCATCTTCTTCGGCCTGAAAACCGACATATTCGCCATCTTTGACGAGAACCCGGACAAGTTCACCGACTCGTACTTCAAGAACAGATCCATCATGAAAATCATCCGTGATTTGGCCAGACGGTCGTGGCGACACTCCTCCAGCAAGGAGACGGTTGGCTTTTTGACCTTGCCCTCGCAGGCCACCTTTTTCCGAAACAACAATCTTCCGGTGTTGATGGAGGCTAACCGATACTTCATGAAGGCCCAGGCCCTCGCAAAGGCCACCCAGGGCACGCAGCAGCAGAAGGACAAGACCGCCGCCAACGTGGGGATAGACTCGTTGGTCGGCGACAACACCACCTTGGGCGAAAAGACCAATGTCAAGAGAACCGTGGTGGGCTCCAACTGTGTGATTGGGAAAAGAGTCAAATTGACGGGGTCTTTGGTGCTAGACGGCGTCACCATCGACGACGATGTACAGTTGGAGAATTGCATAATAGGCCGTGGTGCTATAATTCGCAGCAAGACCAGGTTGACCAACTGTAACGTGGAGTCGACCAACGAGGTGGTGAAGGGCACCCAGGCCAAGGGCGAAACATTGTTATGTTTGAGTTTGGAGGGCATTGTAGAACAGGGCGATTCCTCGGAGGAGTACGAGTCTTCCGAAGGCAGTGAAGGCAGCGAAGAGAGCGATGAGTATGATGAGGATGAGGATGAGTATGCGGGTAACGACGATGGGTTGTTTGCGTACTAGAGTGTATATTAATACAGACAGTCATAGAGACAAGTGTAGCGATGGAATATTAATACAAACAGTCACAGAGAACGGGTTGCAATGTACCAAGATTACTAACAATATCCATGCATTAGCTTGAGAAGCAAGGTAGGTATGCGGGTAAAGCCAAATGCATGCCTAGTAGAGTGTCTATTAATACAAACAGTTACAGAGAAGAAGTATAGCGATGTACCAAGATTACTAACAATATCTATGCATTAGTTTGGGGAGTAAGGTGGGTATGCGTACTACAGTGTACACTAACACCAGCAACCCTACAAAACAACTGCCTGTCCCGAAATAACGAACAATATCTATGCATTAACTATAAACCTATGACCAGAACTGAACACCTCTATAACACACCGCTAAACCGTAACCGTGACTCGTGACACTCATGCTAATTTGGTCTTTTTCGACGGACTGGCCGGATCGTGGTGATTGTTGCGTCTCTTGCACAATCCACCGTCCATCTCGTTGTCGTCCTCGGAAGACGATTGCGATTCTCGGTCGGTATTGTTTGAATCCGACTCGGTTTCTTCTACATGGCTCCCGGGTACGGATTTGCCCAGCAACCGGAGCTTTCTACGGAGTATGGGATCATACTTGCGGCTGTGTCGGTAGTTTTTGCGCTGTTTGAGCGTGTGCTGCATGGACAACGGCGTTACGCTCGGCCGGAAGTGGCCCACGGGCCGGGTTTCCAGGCAGAGCGTGAACTCGTAGTCGGAAGGGATCTTCCAGTCTTCCGATGCGGCTGCCGGGTCCTTGGAAAGGGCGGGTTCCGGCACGTGACTGGCCGCGCCAGAGTTCTGCAAGTTGGTGATTTCGGCCCGCTTGGTGAGCGCCCAGTTCTCGATGTCGCCCTTCACGGTGATGAGGTCCAACAAGTCGTCTATGCAATCCAAGTACCCCTTGTTGTGCACCAAAGAAGTGTGCGTGTGGGTGAGGCGGTAAAGCGCGGCCACGGACTTGGCGGCATTGGCAAACTCGGTCTTATTGGACGCGGTGCTGTCGCCGGTGGCCACCACCAGGTTGTAGAGCGCCGCCACCGATTTGGCGGCGTTCTTGAACTCGCTGGTGAGTTCTCTGTTCAAGTCGGAAATGGACGAATCGCACACCGGCTTGGTGGACGGAAGGTCCGACGAAAGATTCGACATGTCCATCGTCTTCTTGGACATCGCGGCTATGCGTGGAGCAACTTAAACGGGGGTGTTGTCTAACAAATGGGTGCAGATACTGGGTGTGGTATGTGCTGGTAGCGTCTATTGCTGGTAGCACAGGCTGATTAGCCCGAAAAATCTTTTTTCGGGGCCCGCGACATTGGCGCGACATTGCGCGCGAAAAAAACTGGGCCTGCCGCGACATCAACAACCGCTACGTAGGCTCCAGTGAAACAGGCTAAGCGGCCCGCAGATACATCCGGCCGTACACGCACCCGCACGGCAAAATGGTCAGGTCCACCTTGATATACAGATACGACGGTACGTAGCCAACAAAAAGCCGCCCTCAATGGGCGGGGTCGCCCTACAAAGTTGGCCCCCTTTACTAACGTTTGTGTGCAGCGCTCCCGCTATGTGGATCCGTGGACGACGACAACGACTCGTCCCTCATGGACCAGAAGAAAAAGTGCAAGATCATCATCAGCCGCATCACGCCCAACTCGGAGCCGCAGGCCACCATCGAATCGGGCAACTACAACATCCACTACTTGATCTCCAACAGCATCATATACCTCTGTATCTGCGACAGGTCGTACCCGCGCAAACTCGCCTTTTCCTACTTGCAGGAGGTCAGCAGCGAGTTCCACAACTCCCACGGCCAGGACGCCTTGAGCTCCGCCGCCAGACCGTACGGGTTTTCGTCGTTTGACAACTTTTTGAGCAAAACCAAAAAGATCTACCAGGACCAGCGCGCCCAGTCCAACTTGGACAAATTGAACAACGACTTGGCCGACGTCAAGAAGGTCATGACCAAGAACATCGAGGACTTGCTCTACCGCGGCGACTCGCTTGACAAGATGAGCGACTTGTCGTCGATTTTGAAGAATGACTCGTTGAAGTACAAAAGACGAGCCCAGCGCATCAACCTTGAGGCGTTGCTAAGACAGTACGTGCCCATCGTGGGCGCCGGGTTGTTTTTCGTGTTTTTGGTGTGGTACGTGTTCCTCCGGTAGTGTATATGTGTCGTAATGTACGTGTAGCCGCTGTAGCGCTGTAGCGGGTGGGGTGGAAAATGGTGACTCACCGCAAAAATGCCCTACTAGCACCACTGGCTTCTTCCTCTGCTACCACCACACACCCAATTGCGCCTCACCCCTGCTAGCTATGACGCCCAGCGGTAGTCGCGTGCCCAGCGCAGTGGCCAGAGACATCGCGTCTGTGTCTTCGCGGCTCACACCGCCCATGCTTTCACCAGCAATCATAAACGACCCGGAACCCACCTTGGCTATCAGTTCACAGACAGCGTCCAAAGCCAGGACCAAAACCGGCCGCTTGCACAGCAAGTCCGCCAAGTTCCTGCAGACGGTCACCCACCTCGCCAGTCTTTTTGGCGATTACCACATCGAGCTGGCCAACGGCACACCCTCTTCGGTAGATTCCGACGACAACGACGAATTGCAGGCCAACACCAGCAATCCGGATACATATAATCCGCAATTGGAGGAGGGGCTAGCCACCGCAGACAGACGCAGCCCCATGGCGGTTTCGTCGTATTTGGACCTCGGCATATTCCCAGACAGTGCGTCAAGCCCATCCGGCACCGAGTCCGATTACTACCACCGGCATATCAGCATCTACAAGGGCAGCACCGAGGCCGTCTTCCACGGCAAATTGAAGCACTTCTTCGTGTTTCTGACGGCTGGCAAGCCCATCTACAGTTTCCACGGTTCGGATGAGCTTGTGATGGGGTATACCGGTATACTCACCACCATCATCTCCACATTTGAAGAGAACATCCAAGAGGAAATCAAGTCTATATCGCTAGGCGATAATTTGAAGATCGTGGCTGTCAACAGAAACCCCCTAGTGCTCGTAGCGATTACATCCATCAGTTACGAGCTTATGGCGTACAACTCCAACGATTTTGGCTTGGAGATTGCTGAAGAAACAGACCCAGAAGAAGCTCAGAAAGAGGAGGAAGTCGCTGAAGAACAGCCGGTCACCAGCAACGAGGATCTCATTCTAATCAACCAGCTCAATACTGTTTACAACTATTTGTTGCTGATCCTATCCAAGCCTCTCATCGACCGCCACTTCTCCAAGGGCATGAATTACGATCTCCGCAGAAACCTCAGTCCGCTCGACTTTGCCAACATTGATGCTTTATGCATGAAACTAACATACGGCTTACCTATTACAGACAAAATTGAGCAAAATTTGTTGGATACATCAAGTTTCGGCTTCTTCATCAGCGAATTGCTTGATTCGTCCATCCAGAGCATAAAAGTAACGAACACAACCCGCCAGAGACTCAATAAGATCTTGCTAGACTGCAAGAAACTAAGACACAGCAAGCAAATACAAAATAAAGAAGAAGATGCACGAACAGGTTTCACATCGTATTTCACTAGTGCTTCAACTGCACCAGTAGTGGAAGAGAAACTTTTAGGCGAAGATTTGTTATTTTCGCTATTGACTACTGCCAGCAACAGGATCATAAGTTATATGAAGCCACGCAATCATTCATTATCAAATGATGACCTCAAGCTCTTGTTGAATGTGGTTGATTCCGGCCAGAACTCTGTAGACCTCACGGAAGACTTATGGATTCCACTTTGCTTGCCCAATTTCAACCCTAATGGCTTTTTGCATGTCTTTGTTAGGCGAATAAGGTTATCCGATTACTTCAATACCCACATATCGGTGGCTCCCTTGACTATCATCCTCATAAGCAGTAATAAGAACTCATTTGAGCAGATGCAAGAAATATCCAACTTTATCATATTCAAGATAATCAAGAACGAGGCATTTTTGGACAGACTTACAAGAGAGCTCGTGAACTCTACCCGGTTAACAGCCCTAGAGGATGTGCGATCTCAGACCATAAAGCATTTCATCTTCAGGACAAAGAAACACAACCAGTTCATAATGAATGATGTCATCCACTTCAACAGCGACAGAAGTATGAACAGTTTACTACAACTAGTTTACTTCTATTCGGTGTTGCATAACACCAAAGCGGTGAAAATGAAAAGCAGGCTAAAATCCACATATAACAAGGCATCTACTTTTGGTAACACTTCCAATTCTGCATTCCAGAATAAGAAAACGACATACGCTCATTGGAATCTACTGAGCCACGCAGTCACGGGGTTCATGCTAGCAGACGATGACTATGAGTTCTACTGTTTAAGCAATTTACATGTGGATGCCAACAATCTCATCGCAGAGAGTGTCCGTGTCATTAACTGGTGTCAACATTACCAAAGACGTTTATTTTTTGGACCAGGAAGCGAATTCTGATCCCAATATGTACACGACGTTTCTATATCTATAATACAGGCTTATTTAAGGATGACCGACTCGGCGGACTTGAATGCTTCAGCCAACTTATCCACATACTGTTTGTGCAATTTGTCAAATTTGGTCAACTCTTTAAGTTCCGAATCCTTCTTCTTATGACTCTTGAGCTGTTTGTCAAATTTCGATCTAATGTCGGTTCTGATAGCAGCCAACGACTGAGCCTGCTTCCCACTGCCACTTTTGAACTTTTCAAAAATCTCCTTGAGCTGTTTGGCATTTTCCTTTTTGGTTTCGGTGGTGACCGAAGGTAATGGCACTTTCAAGGTGTACTTGTTAGCAGGATCGGCTTGTGCACTCAAGTTCAAGTCGGAGCCCAAAATGCTGTTGATGATGTGCTTTGCATTGCTAGGGTCAAACAACGTGATTATAAAGTTACGACCCTTGATAGATGTCTGGGCCAAAGACGTGAATGGAATGTCCTCTTCGTCTATGGAAACCTGGAGCTTATCGAAGATCTTGGGGTTGGTTTTGCCCAATTTGATTTCCAGCGCAGCTTTGTTGAATCTTTGAATGATGTCATCAAATTTGGACGTGGCGCCGTCGAAATCGATCTTGATGTCCTCGGCAGGGGCAGCTTCTTCGTCTTCGTCTTTGGCAGAACCCTTTTTGCCGGACTTCTTTTTACCCTTTGCTAATAAGGCAGGAGATATATGAAACGATCTGGAAGGAGCAACGTAAACCGGAACAAATTTTGGCTGCAAAACGAGCAAATGCGCCCGCGTCAATGCGGTTCTAGCGTAGAGTGTCCTGAACATGGCTGAAGCGGGATAAGGGGACTAATACGTCGATAGTGGAGTCGGGCTACTGAAATTTTTCAGATATGTATGTCGCGAAATTTCGGGGCACGAGATGTCTTACTGCAAAAAAGTCGCACCTAGGGCCGCAAACCTACCACTATACGCTATAATACACTGTTGCAGCAACTACTGGGCCGCGTCTTCGCTATTCTGCTGCTCCTGCTTCTGGAATTGCTCGAGTACAGACAAGCACCCGCGGGCCTCCTTCCCCACTTCACCGCCCTCTTTCACCATGTTGTTGAAACTCTTAGTGAGTGGTTGCAAGAAAATGTCGCCCACGATCTTTCTCCGGGTGGACATGTCCTCCGACGATAACGTGTCCAAGTCACGCACGTAGAACTTGCCGTCGTCGCTGGGGGACGCGCTGTCGCTGGCTGTGTCACCTGCCCCGGCGTTTTTTCTCGGTGCCTCCGCCACATACAATTTGAGCGGGCTGTACGCCTGGGTACCAGTGGGCACCAAGTACTTGAGCGATTGCGGGTGGGTGAGCACCACCAGCAGCGGGTCGATATCGGCAGCAGCCTCCTGGTCCAAGAACAAGGCGGTCTGCAACAACGACTTCAAGATGGCCAAATGGTGCACTCGCGCCTTTTTGATGGACGAGTTGCTGATGCTTGAACTGGTGGTCACGGCGAGCGAAAGCGCCTGCTTGTCGCTGGACAATGTCCACGACATTAGCGTGAAGTAGCTCTTCATGGTCTTGATGAAGTGCGCCTTGACGAGTGTGTGCGGCGCGTGCTCTATAAGGATGGCCAAGAACTTGGACGAAGAATTCCTGATGTCGGGCTGGATGTGGGTCATGGCGGAGTGGATAAAGAGGATGATGGTGCGGAGGTGGAGGTCCAACAAGCCGGGCTGCTTGGTAGCGCACTCGGTGAGCAAGCCCACGAGCTGTGTCCGCACCTGCTGCGACGTGTCCAAGATCAACGGCACTGTGGCGGAGATGATCTGTTTGTATAGCGAAGGGTTGTTGGCCGGTAAGTGGTTCTGGATGTAAAGAAGCACCTCTTTCCGGGTGGAAGCCGAGTGGTGTTTGGTGAGCGAGAGCTGGTGCGTCAAGTCCACCTCCGGCGTGTCGTGTGGCCCGGTTTGTGGGCCGGGTTCGCTAGCAACTTTGGTCCGAATCGACTGGTTCGGCAATGAGATGGCTTTCGCGGTGAATGAGGTATCGGTGTAGTTGTCCGGTTTTCGGGCGGTTTTGCCGACCTTGAGCTTGGCTTTGACAAAGTCCTTCTGTTTCTCTGCTCTCTTTCTCTTGGACGCCATGGTCAACAGGGGCGGTCGCTATACAAAAGTGTGCTGTGGAGCCGTGCTGTGCCAGACTGGGTAACTTTTCACATCATCTCATCACCAATCCAATTTTTTTCGCACTAAGAAAAACTAGTGCAATTTAGTAAACAAACTGGATCAGCCACCAGTGATTAGACAAAACCGCCTGGAAACACAACAAGACTCGCCCAATATGTCGGGAAACGTCGGGTACGACCACAGCCAGACACAGGACTTTGATGCGCGGTTTTTGCGGTCGCTTTCGCTCGAGGACACGGGCACCGATTCGTATTACACGGCTGAGAACCGGTCTCACGCATACACCAACCGGTATGACCAAACCAGCGATAACGAGCCCATGGACATAGACGACACATACGACACTTTGATGCACGACATTTCCAACCGGTACATTCACTACGGCTCCGACAGTGAGTCGCCCGTCAGGCAAAAAAGTGTCATTGACGACGACTTGGATGACGAAATAGACACCATAATAAGAGGCACCCGCCAACTCACGCCGGTGGGAAAAGGGTCCATACCCGAAACCTTGCAGTCTACCCCGAAACAGGAAACTGTATCCGCGTGTGTTTCCCCCCACGACAACCTACAGGTGCCAGCAGATGAAAGCGACGAAGAAGACGCTCACACAAGCTTTGTTTCGCAGCTATTCTCGCCCACCAGTTTGGGGGCCCAGTTGGCCATCCGTAAACCCACTCTCTTGTTGCTCCCGGCGCCACATGACACTTCTGCGGACGTTTCCAAAGACGACCAGAGCGTAGACTACGACTACGACCTCACTGTGTCCAATAACAGCAAGAGCCAGCACTTGACGGTGTACTCTAGCAAAAACGGTGCCAGTCTGCTTTTTGGAAGCAGTGGCAATAAAAACAGACAGCCAGACAGCGTAGAAGTGGAGCACGACACTGAAATGTCGGAGGAGATCCAGTATCGCGGTGTGAACAGCTACCAAACCGGTTTTGGTACGCCATCGTACCGCGGCATGCAATCGCCATTCATACAATCACATCACCAGCACATACACAACCAACCGGTGCAGATATTGCACCAGCACCAGCACCATCATCACCATTACTACAATAATAATAGCAGTAACAACAGCAGCAACATGCTGAAGCAAGGCTCGCATGACGATTCTGACACTTCTGCAGTGGCAAGTCATGCTCCTTACCCCAAACACGCGAAATTGCCGTTGCCCTGGGAAGCCAATATCAGCCCCACAGAGAGAGTGCCCTATTTGCTCTCGTCGTATCTACAGCTATTGGTCAATGTGTTGGTGTCTGGTTACACTCTCTACTTCATAGTCAAGGTAGTGACTGTGGTGAGACGCGACATCGACGTCAAATTAAACCAGTTCACGTCCAATATTTTGGTGGAGATCGACAGTTGTAAGAGATCCTACTACGAAAACAACTGCACGCCCGATCTTATTGTGCCAGCACTAGAAGAGAAATGCTCGTACTGGTTGAAGTGTATGAATCAAATCACCACCAACGGCGGCGGGCACATCTCGGTGGTTAGCGCTGAAACCGTGGGTATAATTCTCAATGCGTTCGTACAGCCGTTAGGCGTGAAATTCTTCATGATACTAACCCTAGTGGTGATGATCCTCTTTTCACTCAACTTTGTCTTCGGCTATATCAGAGCTAAAACGTATTACGGGTGGCAAGACAGCGCATACAATACTGGTGCTCTTAATCCGCCCTACATCCAGAACAGCGCAAAGTCTACTACAAGTTCCCCTCAGAAGCAGACCCAGTCACTCGTTTCCAACGGACCCAGCGCTCACTACCAATTACAATACTAGAGACAATTGTGTAATTCGTATATAGAAGCAGTATACAGTAGCGAAAAACAATGGCGATGGAAATTGGTCCTCGGGCAATACAGCCTCGCCCAGACTGTTTCTGGGCTGTTACTGTACCAAGATAAGTGGCAATTAGCGGGTGCGGCGGGCGGCAAGTTTAGCCGTGCTGATCTGAGCGCCCATACATTTTATAGCGAAAAATCTGTCTCTTCCTCGGTACACACATATTTTTTCTACGTCCACCCCCTAATTTTATGCCGGTTTAGATACATTAGCTACACTCATTCCGTTTCGATGTGTTACCCGCACTAACCGCTGGCGTCAAGATTGCGTCCTGTTTCTGGGCAAATATATAAGTCCGTGTTGCTCACCTATAAGCCATGTGTTCGGGAATGTGTGAATTGCAGCTGGCTGTGTATTCTGTCTATTATTGTCTCTTTTATTTTCTTTTTTTTTTCTTTATTATTATTTTCTGCCCAGCAGGTGCTGTCACTCAATACAACAAGTAGCGTTATACTACATGCATCGGTTTTATATATATATGCGCCCGGTTCCTGGGTGAGCAACATGGAATTAAATATATAAGTAAATCCACAAGTTACATTCTTGACTTCTGGATGCTTGCTTGTTAGTCGACCACCCCATATATCCATTCCGCAGCCTATTACATTTTCGCAGTTAAAAAAAAGTGCCCGCTACCACGAACCATGGGCATATTCGGAACCTCCGTACAGGAGGAAGAGCAATTAAGACAAGCAGCAGCTCAGATCGATGCAAATGCCCATAATAGTAACCGCCAGTCCTTTTCTTCAGTGCCGGAGTCCAATTACATCACTGCCGACGAAGACTTGACCGATGAAAATCTGGAAAATCGAGAACACTTGCAGCGTACAGAAACTAGTAGCATTAACAGCGAAAAGCCTGAGGACTATGACGTCGATACCATAAGATACAATACCTCCACTTTACCATCGGCTAGTCACTCGATTGCCGCTTCAGCCAAAGATGAGCTAAAACCAAAGCCATATGACCCAAAATCGGAAGACCATAAACCCGAAGCCGACGAAACAGAACTAAAGAGGAAATTAACCTTAGAAAGAATCCAGACACATATGTCTGTAGACGAGTATCTTCAGAATCAGTTAAGCAGATCGTTCACCAAGTTGGACGA
Organism: Scheffersomyces lignicola; assembly: GCA_030578435.1. Taxonomy (NCBI): domain Eukaryota; kingdom Fungi; phylum Ascomycota; class Pichiomycetes; order Serinales; family Debaryomycetaceae; genus Scheffersomyces; species Scheffersomyces lignicola. The sequence goes on along the minus strand of JAJMRV010000005.1, from coordinate 342,763 downwards.
GAAAGAAATAGCAGAAGGTGTCATAAATATTAACGACCTTGATTGGGATTCCTTGCAAGATCCAGCCAATCCTAGCAACTGGCCGAAACTGAAAAAGTGGTTTATCACATCTGTAGTGGCATTATTGTGTTTATGTTGTACTTTGGGATCGTCATTATACACTACCAGTGTCCCAGAGCTAATGGTCAAGTTTGATGTCTCCCAAGAACTATGCATTTCTGGTTTAACTTTCTACATGGTAGGGTTGGCTTTAGGACCCGTATTCACAGCTCCATTGTCTGAAATTATAGGGCGGAGAGTCATTTATTCCATTTCACTACCAATCGGGATGTTGTTCACTCTTGGTGTCCTGTTTGCTAAAAACATCCAAACCATTCTAGTGCTACGTTTCTTCTGTGGATACTTTTTGTCTCCAGCACTATCAATTGCAGGAGGAACTATTTCTGACATTTGGGCATCTGATCCACAAGAATTGAGTACTGCCATTGCTTTATTCTGTTTGGCTCCATTCTTAGGCCCTACTATTGGTCCTGTGATTGGAGGTTTTGCCGCTGAGAATAAGGGCTGGAAATGGTCTTCCAGTTACATCTTGTTAATGTTCAGTGGTTTAATTTTACCACTCATCTTGATCATTCCAGAAACATATAAGCCTATTATATTGGAAAGACGGGCAAAGAAAAGGTCCATCAAAGTTAAGGGTCCCACTTTTTCACTCAATTTTGTTAAACAAATGGTAAAGAATGATCTTTTAAAACCATTTGAAATGTTGTTCTTTGACCCTATTGTATTCTTCTTGTCAATCTACTTCTCGTTTGTTATGGCGGTGTTATTTGGTTTTTTTGAAGCGTATCCGATAATTTTCGTAGGGGTTTATCATATGCTGTTGGGAGTTTCAGGTCTACCATTTATTGGAATTGGTATTGGGTTAATCATTGGCATTTTCTTCTTTTCGGTGTTCAGCAAAACAGTTTTTTATAACAAAGATGGCACTGAAAATGAGAAGTATTCAACTCCAGAATCGCTGTTGATAATCGGAAAAATAGGATCAGTTTGTTTACCGATTTCTCTCTTTTGGTTGGGATGGACAGCTAGAGAATCAATTCACTACATGGTTCCGGTTGCGGCTGGGGTACCATTTGGCTTTGGGTTAATATTAATATTTTTCACAGTATTAATATATTTCACAAAGTGTTATCCGGCTACCAACGTCGCATCCGCCTTAGCTGCGAATAATGTGTTAAGATACACGTTCGCCTCAGTTTTCCCATTATTTACTGTTCAGATGTATAACAATCTAGGAATAGGGTGGGCATCTTCTTTGTTTGCATTCATAGCTTTATCGTTGGTACCTGTTCCATTTGTCTTTTCGATTTTTGGAAAGAGATTTAGAGAGAAATCCAAGTTTGGATATGTTGCTTACGAGGCTGAAATATTGAATCAGCCGGAAATTGAAAAATCAGATGCTGAGGGTACACATTAATGGTTAAGAGCCAGTACAAAAATATAAAAAGGGTTGGTTTGTTCATCTTTTGCAGACTAAAATTGCTTCAAGTGGCAGATAGTTGCAGGCGATAACATCCTCGGTTAGAAGAAGCATTCAGGTTAATAGACTTATAGACTAATACGTAATTACAATCTCAAATACATAGGGTAAGTTGCGGTTTGAGGCAGCGCTGTGAGTATAAAATCACGTTATGCCACCCAGCATTAAATGATATAAAACGATATCAAAAGGCGGAATTTTATATCAGCGGCCGATCTGTCACAAAAATCGCAAAACGCAGCTCGTAAATTTGTTCCCTTTCTCTATAGAAACGATTTGAAGATCAGTGGAACACAGCTTTTTACGAGCTAAATCCAGAACGTGCAGCACAAACCAGATATAAAAAATTTAATATTCCACACCAAATGCCGTTGCTTTGTCCCTACTTGGAACAGATTTCACTTTCGTATCTGGGTATTAATTGCGTCCACCACAAATCTCACGCAAATATTATGTAATCTCTAATTTTGACAGACACTCCCATCAGTTCGGAGGTAGACACTGGACTAGCAGGGATGCAAGGGTAGTTTCATTTTGATAACAGTTATGTGGCTATCAGAAGAATTATTTTTTACCTCAATGTGTTCTCTTTTCAACGTTATTTGTGGTCGACTATTTTGTAGAAGTTTTCCATATTGCTATTAGCTACGCTAATTTTGACGGCTTTCTAATCTTCTTCTATAGCTGCTAATTGTGAAACTTGTGAAATGATTCTAACAAAATAAACAGCTGTTAAGATCGAGGCGTTTCGCCGATTGTGAAATGGTGCTGTGGTTTTGACTTAAGAATGCATGCTCAACCCTTAGATTTATCTGTGGCAGACAGCGCCCTCGAATATTCTCTAGACAATGTTTAGAATGCCTTAGGACAAAAGATAGTCCAAACCTTATTGCCAGAAAATATATTGCAAATTATTTAAGTTTACACCTCGTAATTTGCATGCTTTGCATGATATTGCAACTCTGTTAGTAATTGCTAGAGACTGTAATGCTGGTTCTTAAATCTAGGTATATAGCGCCCACATTTCCATCTTCCTAAAGAAAAATGTATAACTTTTTTAAAATTTCGCAGTAAAATTCTAAGTTAAAATGTCTGAACCAAATTCTTCCCAACTTGAAAAGGAATCAAATAATTATGAAGGCCATTTGTCAATTGCAGAAGACCCAGTAGTAGAAAAAAGACCAACCACGAATGACCGTCATTTTTCAGAAACAACTGTGGTGGGCAGCACCGATGTATACGAAAAATTTAGTAAGGAAGACTCATTATCAGTGGATAACAAAAATGAAATTCTTGAAGTATCAGTCGAACAGGTAGATTTTACAATACTTGACTATGAGTCAGAAGAAGACCCTGACGATCCAGCAAATTGGTCATTGATCAGGAAATGGTATATTGTTATAACTCTTTCCTTGATTTGCTTTTGTTGTACCTTGGGTTCTTCCATTTACGTTGCAGCAGTACCAGAAATGATGTTTGTATTCGGCAAATCAAGAGAAATCTGTATTTCTGGATTAACAGTATATTTAGTAGGATTAGCTTTTGGACCATTTCTTATGGCACCTATATCGGAAGTTATTGGAAGAAGGATTGTATATTTAGTCACATTCCCCGTTGGAATTTTATTTGCATTAGGAATTGGATTTGCAAAAAACATTGAGACGGTGTTGATTTTGAGGTTTTTATCCGGGTACTTCTGTTCTCCTGCTTTATCCCTTGCTGGTGGAACAATATCCGATTTGTTTTACAAGAGTCCTGAACTCATGTCCAAAGCGATTGCAGTATTTTGTTTGGCACCTTTTCTAGGACCCACCGTTGGTCCTGTTATTGGTGGATATGCTGCACAATATAAAAACTGGAAATGGCCAGCTTGCTATATATTGCTTATGTTTTATGGATTAGTTTTGCCTCTCCTACTTACTGTTCCAGAAACTTACAAGCCTATAATTCTATTAAAACGAGCAAGACGGAAGAACATCGATGTCAAGGGTCCTTCATTTTCCAAAGAGTTCATTTCCCATATTGTGAGCAAAGACTTAGTTAAGCCTATCAAAATGTTTATGTCTGATCCAATCGTGTCAGTATTGTCTACATATATTGCCTTTGTTTTTGCAGTGCTCTTTGCATTTTTTGAAGCATTCCCAATAATATTCATGCAAGTTTACCAAATGGACGAAGGTGAAACAGGTTTGCCATTTTTGGGAATTGGGGTTGGTGTCATTACAGGGATAGGCATCTTTTCCCTTGTTAACAAGTATTTGTTCAATCCAAAGAGTGGTGAGGGTAAATACACTACCCCAGAGTCTACATTTATCGTAGGGCAAATCGGAAGTATATGCTTGCCGTTATCGTTGTTTTGGTTGGGCTGGACCTCTAAACCTAACATACACTGGATGGTACCAATTGCTGCTGGAATTCCTTTTGGGTTTGGATTATTGCTAGTATTTTTCAATGTGATGCTATACTTTTCAAGATGCTACCCCCCTTCTAATACAGCATCTGCCGTTGGAGTTAACAACTTGTTCAGATACCTTGTTGCAGCGATTTTCCCATTATTCACAGTGCAAATGTTCACGAGACTAGGGATAAATTGGGCCTGCTCTTTATTTGGGTTTATTGCTTTGGGAATGGTACCAGTACCCTTCATATTCAAGCGGTATGGTCACCGGCTCAGAGAAGCATCCAAATACTGCAAACGTATGGAGGACAGTAATGTGGAAGTTAAAGATGATGTTTGATTTAGGGTACAGATGTGAAAAATCAGAAAACTTTTACAACCACGCGAGTACAAACATAGTAAACATACTTTTATAGCAAAACAGCAAATACCAACTGTAGATCGTCTTATTTAAATAATACCCATGTGTGCAATCCGGCAGTAGAACGTCTCTACAGCAGTAATCAGCGTATAGAAATAGCCATTCACTAAACGTAGAAGTGGCACAGCATCATACCACACAAATATGTTGTTCGCTCTACAGACAAACAAACACACAACCACAACACAGCAACAGCAACACTTCTTCCAACACTGTTCCCTGCTCTACTGCATCTGCTTATATACTGTAACCAACACTGGCCCAGTACCAGCACAAGTTCCAACCCGGGACCGAAGTTGCAGCCAAAAAAAACGTGTGCCGCACAAAAGTCTCCACCATCAAAAATCACAACTTCTGGTGTCAATCTCTGCACCAGTCCTTTATCCATTTCTGCACCGCACCACATCATCAGCGCGACAAAATCCGCCACGTACAACCGCCGTCGCCATGTCGCAGAATACGCGGAATGCCGGCCAGGTCCCCAATTCCGCCCAAAATGGCCAACAACAGCAGGCAAACAGGCCGCGCCAACTCAACATTCAGCCCAGCCAGTTGAACCAGCTCGTGCAGCTATTTTCAAGCGAGACTCAGGCAGCCAGAAACGCCACCGATGAGCAATCACGGCAGCAGCATACTCAGCGTGCCGAAAACATCAGAAAGATCCTTCTCAACTATCAGGCACAGCAGAATGCCAAACAGCAACAGCAACAGCAGCAACAGCAACAGCAGCAACAGCAACCACAGCAACAGCAACAGAATGCAAACCAAACGCCGGGATCGGGCTTTCCACAGTCGCAGATTCTGCGCCAGCAGCAGATGAACCAGCTCAACGCGCAGCGTCAGCAGACGCAACAGACACAGCAGACGCAACAAACGCAGCAGATGCAGCAGACGCAGCAGATGCAGCTGCCGCTCATGCGCCAGCGGCTCCCCTCCGCAACAGCGACGCCCGCCGCGCAGCTGCCCAGCTTGCAGCAGCAACAGATGCCGCTTATGGCCGGGCAACTGCCCGTGATGATGCAGCAGCAGATGCGGCCGTCTCCGGGGCAGACGCAGGCCAGTCCGGGCAGCGCCGGAACTCCTGCACCGGGTGCAGTGCCCACTATTCCGGCCAATATGGTCACTATGGAGCGGTTCAACCAGGTGAAGCAGCGGCTCGGAGAGGTGCACCGGCGCGTGCAGTTGCTAGAACAGAGCAGAAACGCCGGAGATGTAACCCCGGAGCGCATGGCGCAGTTGGATAAGGAAATCGCAGAGTGGCGGGGCAAGTTCCAGCAGTTCCAGAAGGTAGGGCTTATTATGCGCAACCAGTTGATGCGGCAGCAGCAGACCGGAACCGGTGCCGGAACAGGTGCCTCCACCAATGTGCCGTCGCCGGTGCCGCAGTCGGCTGACTTCAGCGGGAACTTCCTGCAGCGGCCACAGCAGATGCAGCAGAACTTCCAGAAACAGCAGCAACAGCAGCAACAACAGCAACAGCAACAGCCACGCCAGTCCATCGCGCAGCAGATGCTGGTGCGGCTGCTGCAGACAGTCAACCCCCAGCAGCGGCAGCATCAGTTGCAGCAGGCGCAGCTAGTTCAGCAGGCCCAGCAGCAGCGTTTGATGCAGCAGCAGCAGCAGCAACAACAACAACAACAACAACAGCAGCAGCAACAACAGCAACAGCCAGTGATGCAGAGCCGGCAGACGTCTGTGACGCTGCAGGTGCCTGCTGCAGCTTCAGTGCAGCTGACGCCACTGTCGGCTGCAGGTCGTATTACCCCCGCCGTTCCGAATGTAGCTGTGCCGAAACCAGCGGCATCTGTGCCTACCGTGAAGCCTGATACTGCAGTTGCTGATTCTGCGGCGGGAGATTCCGCTACCGGCGAGAACAGCGCTGACTCTAAGGACAAAGCGGCCCGGTCTCCACTTGCTCCGAACGTGGCCGGAATCACCAAACCATCCGTGCCACTCATTCCGATCTCTTCCACCATCAACGTGAAGCCACCCACTATTGTCACGTTCAAGGCCAATAGCGACGATACCAGACCCACGTTGACTGGTGGAGCCTCCAACAGCTTGAGTATGTACTTGAACACACCGGCCATCACCAAATTGCCCACTTTCGATTTGTCGAGCGGCGGGTCTGGCTCGTTTGGCGAAAACGCCAGCGGCAGGGTGCTTACTAAGCGTAAGTTGAGTGAATTGATCAGTACTACAGGCGTGGATGAGGGGGACGGCAAAACAAACATCGACGGTAACGTAGAGGAGTTGCTCCTTGATTTGGCGGACGAGTTCATCCATTCGGTCACATCTTTTGCGTGCAGGCTCGCCAAGCACCGTAAGGTGGACACAATCGAGACCAAAGACGTGCAGTTGCATTTGGAGAAGAACTGGAACATCCGTATTCCAGGGTACGCCACAGACGAGATCCGGTCCACACGCAGATCGCAGCCTAGTCAGGCGTATAACCAGAAGATACAGGGGGTGGAAATAGCAAAGTCCGTCAATGGGGACTTGAATGGATGAGATGTATTATAGGGCTGTGAGTATGTATTATAGGAGTTTGTGCTTGTAAGTTTAGTGGTGATAGAGGGTAGCAGTCAGTTTGCATACTGATGCTTTGCCCGCATATTATGTGATAGTGTATAGCATTTATACGATTTAGATAGGGTCCATTGCCAATAAGGGCCGTAATTATGCGAGAGACCTGTGGTATCTCCAGCTCTACAGAAATAATTCGTACGATGTTTATATTTACAGTATACTTCATTTGTCTTGTCTTATCTCTTTTTTGGTATAACATGCATCGCCATTATGTTACCTACACTACGCTGTATTCGATGTTCACATCCCGGCTGGTGGTATCTGTACAGACGAATCAACAGACAGAACCTACTTATCTTCTGTCTTGTCCTTCAACAGCTTTCTTATGCCTTTCGCCCACACCCTCACATTCTTGTCGTACAACCCCTCTTTGACTCCCTTCAAGAACCCTTCATCATCATCCAACAACTCTCTCGGAGACTTGCGCACATTGTCGTCTTTTATCAAACAGTAATCAATGAACTGGCACAAGGCTGGATCGTATGGCTGACTGGTCACAGGATTCACCCGTTTAGTCAAACTGGGCGGTGTCTCGTTCACAATCCGCTGCAACAAATCTAAAATACCCTCTGGACCAGCAGACTTGGTATTAGAGCCGCTATCTTCATCATACCAAACATGTTTTCCGCTGGCCAACTCTATAAGCATGAGTCCCATGGACCAAACATCGGACTTGACCCCGTAGGTCAAGCCTTGGATCCGTTCCGGTGACATATACGTAGAAGTGCCTACAAAGGTATCTGCCATAGCAAGGGAGTTGTTGAGCTCACGTGACACTCCAAAATCACAAAGCTTGAACTCCCCTTTGTGGGTCATTAGCACGTTGCTGGGCTTGATGTCACGGTGGATGATCTTGTGCACGCTGTACAAATACGACAACCCGGACAATATCGAGAATGCAAGTTTTTTGAGAATGGGAAGCGCAAACTGGCCATTGGGAGATAGCGGCAAGATCTTGTCTAACGAGCCGCAATTGCAGTACTCCATGCATATGACCACCGTGTTGTTGTTGTTGATAAACGCCCCGTAGAACTCAATGATGTACGGCGACCTGCATTCGTGTATGATCTTCAACTCACGGATGATCTGGGTCTGTATCAAGGTTTCCAGATCAATGGGAATGACCTTTTTGGCCATGATTTTCTGGGTGGGGACGTGCAACACTTTGGATACGCTTCCTGAGTTGCCCGAACCCAAGTTCTTGAGATTGACCAAGTCGCCGTTGTTGAGTTTAAACGTGGACGATGTGGAAATGGGTGATACATTGGTGTTGCTGGTGGGGGTGGCTAGATGCAACAGCTGCGCCTTGACCTCGGACGGGGAAGACGCTGTGGATTTGGTGGGCGAAATAGACGATATGATTGTTTGTCTTTTTCTGGTGAAGGTAGTGGTGGAGGTGCCTGTGGTGGCATTGTGACTGGTGGTGGGCTTTTTAGATGTCACTTCTGGTGCGGTAAGCGTTGAAGTAGACGTGGGTGCCTTTAAGGTGGTGTTGGACAAGTCCAAGTTGGAGATGTGGTTTATGATGAGTTCAGCTGTCTGCTGTTCACCGGCGGTGTCAAATATGCCGATAGCGGGCTGAGAAGACGAGTTTGACTTCAAATTCAAGAGTGGAGCCGGTCTCAAGTTGGTCCTCTTCTGTAGTAGCGAGTTGGGCTCGAAATTAGTGGGGCTTTCTTCGTAGCTGTAATCGGAAGTGCTGGGAGTCGAAGTGAGCGAGAGCTGCTTGAAGTTTTTGCGCTTCAAGCTCTTGGCTTGCAAAAGATGGTCGTCTTCTGCCTTTTTCAGCGGAATCGGAGGGAGATCTTTATCCTTGTTGGAGCCCACTGAGGTCTGGGACCCGTTGTTTAGGTGCATCATGGTGAGAAACACGGTATAATGGGGTGAAAATTGGCGGCAAACAGCACAATCGCACAACAGCACGCTATTCGTATAATGCGGCGGAAATGTCAGTCCGCTCTTATGGGCAAAAGTGGCGGTCGATTCGGAAAATCACCGAGATCAGGTTAATGTAACGAAGTTTCACGATGGGTGGAAAAAGATAGACAGTTGGAACAATTCCAAGGTGCAGATTTCGCGGGCGCAACAATTGGGGTCTGATGATGACGGACAATTCCCGATCTGTATGCTACTTGCCGAAATAGTTCTCGTTATCGGAGGCTATTCCGCTGTTAAGTTGAGGAAGATTGAAACATTTCTTGTTTGGGAGAACTAAAACGGAAAAATAAAAAGAAATTGGACCCGCGGTTTTGTGTAACTACCATACGGTTGCAAGATTGCTACTGCGTATACCTGACACTAGCAGACAAGTACAGTAGTGAAGATGAGGCGGTGAGATCAGAGTAGAGGTGGAAGGTATCCTACGAGATCTTCGGTGAAATTCTGGGCAAATGTGCGTAGACCTCGATATAGTGCTAGAAGAGAACTTAACATGTAATAAGACTATACACAGTAAAGCTAATGGAAATTGTAGTTGTTGGGGTATTCTTCCTTGGGTCTTACAACCTGCTGCAGTGGTTGTTGGGGAGGTTGCATCAACGGCTGATTGTACTGGGAGGAGTATTGGAGCTGGTTGTACTGCTGTTGTTGTGGTTGTGGAATTGTGTACTGGTTCAACGTACCACCATAACCCACTGCACCAGACTGAGGTGCACCGGACAACATCGACATGGACTGCTGGTCTGGTGGGATCATGGACATTGTTGGACCAGGAAGATGGGGTGGTTGGTGAGAATGGATAGGAAGTGATACAAGATTTGATGGATGTGGTGCAATGCCAGCAGCAACCGCAGCCATCATGGACGATGAGTTCGGAGCCTCCTGGGCGCTCGAATCGGTGGTGGAATTATATCTCAAATCAGTATTGGTCATCTTGGTACTCATACTGGTTTGCGACAGCGACTGGTTGAGTCTTCTCTTCTTGTTGCGGCAGCTGAAACACACCTTGTGCTTGCCTCTATCAAATTCATCCAAAGTTTTGGCACACCGGTTGCATTTTTCTAGTTTCTCAAGATTGGTTCTTCTAATCTTATCATTCTCTCGACATCGTTGGCATACCTTATAGTTGGCTTTTGTTAGTCGGCTATTGGCGAGGTTGGTGGTGACTGTCGTGGTGGTGGTGACAGTAGACGACTCTTCTGATTTCAGATCAGTGATAATTGAAGCATCTAGTGGACCAGAACAGTGGACACATTTGCCTTGCGCTGCTCGATTGGCTTTTCTAGTTCGTAGGTTCTGACGGCAAGATGGACACAACACAAATTTCTGCTCTTCAACGGGAATCTCGCTACCGCATCTACGACAAACACCTTGTTTATCCTTGGTCTTCTTCTGCCATCTTCTCGATCTCTGGCGTTGTAGTTCCCTGCAATGGTGACATAGCTTGAAGATCTTAGGTTCAGCCAAATACTTACTACCATCGTCAAGTCTCTGTTGTGGAATAATTATAGGCTGATCAAACTCTTTCTTACATCTGGAACAAGAAGATCTCAACATCTGATCAGGAGGAACTGGAGGCAATGGTCCATTATTGTTAACAGAGACGTTTCCATTTAAGGGAGCAGGTGCGTTGGTAGTAGGGTTTGACATGGTAGAAGAAGAAATCGAATCTCTATGCATCTGATTCACATCTTCCGTTTTGATGTCTGTCGTGTTGACCATCTGCTGCTGAATATGTAAAGGTGGAATTGGTGGAACCAAGTCTTTTGATTGATGCATATCTTCATAGGCCATTGAATAATGACCCGTCTGTGGATGCTGATTTATATGATTCAAACTTGGTGAATTGTATTGCGAATTCATATGATGTGGATGAAACTGATACGACATTTGGAACTGTTGATTATACCTTTGATCATATTGAGGTTGGGTGGCTGCGGCAATGGGATTGGCCATATCAAACTGATTATTAAGTTTAGGAGTACCTAATACCGAGTTTGAAAACACTGGACCAGAAGGCGGTACAGCTAAACCCCTTGGCTGTTGAGGAATTAAATGGTGGTGGTATTGCTGTTGATATTGACTCAGAGGCGATTGTTGTTGTGCGATATACAGAAGTTGCTGTAATCTTTGTCCTTGATTCTGTTGTGGTTGTGCTTGCACCTGCTGTTGTGGTATTGAACCTCGTTGCTGTTGATAAAAATTTGCGTCAATTGGGGCCTCGACCCCCAAATATTGTTGTTCCATTACTTTGCAGATTGGAGACCAAATATATGAAAATTAATTATGTGTTTGGAAAGCGGTTTTGATGTATGATAAATAGCAAATAAATATCATGCAATGAAACGTGTTTCTGTTCCTAAGAAAGATAATATTATTAAAACCGATTGGTAAACCGTAAGTCAAAACTAGACAGCGAGTCTTAATTGAAAGAAATGAATCTAATAAAAACTGTTCCCCAATCCACAGATGTATTTTGAAAGTTCTTTAGATATAACGACGTCAAAAATGAGAAACTCTAGTGATCGTTATTCCTCAGTCGGTGTAAATGTTGGAATCGAATTTGTTGGAATTAATCAAGACTATTAAAAAGTAGCTCTATCAGTGCTAAATTCTGATCGATTAATAATGAGATCTTAGGTTTTTCGAAATCCCGGTCGACAGCAATGGAAGTGAGGTCAGCAGACGATTACAAATCGAACAAGAATTACCTGCAACTCGGTATTTTGATACAATTAAATTGGTCTGGATTAGTTTCTTTGGCCACTAGCTGTTGATATTGTTGTGGAAAACTAACCACAATATTATACTAGGGAGGAAAGGTGCCGGACTATATTACTTCCTAAGCGGTACTTAGCTGTTCCAATGATAATATTTAAAATACCCACACGCAATGATATGAAGCCTTGGGACTTGAAAACAAAATATTATAACCCAGATTCAGGCGAAATGGATAATAACAACCAAAATAACAATAATAATACAGCCAGTTGAACACGCAGGATCATATGCCGTCTTAGCCAGTTTTGTATTGCAGAGAAGACAGTGTAGAAAATGAAAATTGGATAATATAACCAATGTTATTGAAACAACAAACCAATATCAAAGATCTGTAAAAATTCTGGACGATGGTGCAGATATAACGACTTATGAGTAAAAGGAAAAAGCTGGAATGATGTATAGCTAAATTAAAAAAAAAAAATAAATTCAGTCGACCTGGAGGTTTAGAAACCTAATAACTGGCAATAGACACTGTAATTATTAGATGATGATGTTTAGTTGGGTCAATATCAATTTGAATTTATGCTTTTGGGGTATAACGCTGAAAATATACAAGGAAAGGAAAGTATAATGTAACCAGTGGATTGTTCGATGAAGCGATTGGTTGAACGGAAACTATAGCCTTAAAGGAATGTTAAAGGACTTCCCCTTGTATCTGTGGGTTAATAATGGTGATGATAAAGGATAACTTAGCCTGGAACAGCAAACTTTCTATAGCAGATGGGTTTTTAACTTTGGTTTCAATTATATAATTCAACAGAAAAAAAACCTGGAGTTCCGTCTGTATTTATTTTAAAAACAGAAAAAAAATAAAGATGATATTTTTTATGATGCGTTTGTGTAATTGTGGGTTTGTGTTCTGATTTCCAGTCAGCGAGAAATCGTTATTTTTCTCCAAATTCTTTTAATTTTTGCTATAGAGCACAACCCATAAGTGGTAACGAGATAGATTAAGTTTAGATTTATTGTCATCAATGTTACATATTAAAAATATTGCTACCGACAGTTGTATATTTCTAATAATAACTAAATGGAGATTCGTCTTTATTGTGAGATCAGATTTTCTGAAGAAAATGGCTAGCAGAATAAGCGGTTTTTTGTGCATGCAGGCGGCTGCCTACTGTTTTTTTTGTATTTCTTTTTTTCCTGGGCTAACAATCCGATTCAACTGGTGATTTAATATGGTGACAAACTTTACTGCGAGCTTATCAGTAGCGGATGAAATAGCACACACACATGTTCACGAATATCTGAAATCTATTGGGCTAGAAGCTGCAAAAGTATATTAGTATAACTACTCTTTGTTTGCTGAATTGGTTATGAATACCAAACTATTATCAGGTTCCTAGAGCAAGTTTGAAGCTCTGAAACTTGACTGGCGTAGATCAATCAATTTGTATATGCAATGGCAACTAATGGTGAAATTATACGAGTTAGCATCGGTTTTGATGAGCACTAGTGGTTAGTATAATTGTTGTTGATGCTGTGGTGCTAGGGGTACAATCTAGGCTTGGATTTTAAGGTGTTTGGTGTTTGTTTGACAGGTCCGTCATTTACTTAAGATACATGCTATGTAAACTGATACAGAATCTCCATCTACAGCAGTGGACAATGCTTTACACTTCATAATACTGTGATAGAGCTTAGTTTAGTGAAATGATACTAAAAGCAAATCTAAAATAGCAAAACAACGTGAAGAAAATAGAAAATAGATATTTGGCGTACAGTTTAAACCGAAAGTAAAAAAAAAAAAAAATAAGAAATGGCGCTTTTCCTGCAAACATTTTTGGTGGCTATAGTGCAGTGTATGGTTTTGATTCCGGGAGACCGCGGTACCATAGAAACAACCTTATGTGTATTACTGAAGCTTTTCTTAATGAAACAAATGTGTTGAGCATATATACATTTCAAAAGAATGCTGTAGCTCGACGACTAGCAGAGATTTGCCTTAAAAGGGACAAACAAGATTTATCTTCGATCTCTCAATGCTTCTACATAAGAAGACTGGTATTGTGGAGTATCTATTCTAAAGAAGAATAATGTACCATTGGTAAAACTGGAGTATCTTTACTGACATACTTCGATGAGGTTCAGGAAACTGCAATTAGTGGCCTAGATTGTAAGCGATAGGTATAGACTGTGGAACAGTTATTTTTCATTTTGCAATAATTTTCAAAATCGAAGCGAATGATGGTATGTAACAATGCTTAATTAGTCTAAAGCTTAAAGGTTGATTTGAATGACTTATTAATACTTACTAAGTCTCATCACTCATGATAGAAGAATAACGTTAAAAAACCAACAATTCTTAGTACATATTACAAAGCAGGGTGTTACAGCTCAATAGAACACCATTTCGGCATTTAAGATTCAGTGAACAAGTTTCACAACTAATCAAGTGTGGATTTTGTCTACTATTGTATTTTGCCTTTATCATTTGCTTCAAACCTGTTACTTCGTTAGCACCTTTTAAATCATACTCATGCTCATGTTAAGCAATTTGTAGATCTATCTCAGATTGAAATAAGAACATCTGACTATCTGCTGTAAATCCTTGATAGAATTTTGACCTCAGCTACGCTCGACTGTTATGCATGCGCAATAAGCTTTTGGTTAACTTTTCACACTCTTGCAACCTAATAATTTTGTAGTGTATAGTTCAAAAATATTGGAACAATTATAAAGTGATAACACGGAACTTTAAATCCCCAATCATACAAATAGATAATGCTAGTTGGTTGCAACCACGCGCAAATCAACTTTATTTGAAACAGGGGCGGCTAGATAATATTGGAAAGTTTTCAACAGGCAAATGCTCATATCCCTAGCTCATATCCAGTCGCTTGCACAAATGGGTGTCTGGTGACATTTGCATTTTACCAACATACATAGAATTTGATAGCAGCTGCTCTGCTATTCTAAGCGCATGTGTGTGTGCATGTGTGTGTGTGACTACTTTGTGATTGCAACAGCTGCTATCAATTTATAATTGCTCAATTCCGCGTTCAGGCCGATAGAATATTTTTTAATAACAGATATTTTATATGCATGATGCTGGAAATCCATTTGTGTTTTTTGTGAACAGCCATTCTTTTCTGTAATTTTGTACTTCAGATTTTTCCTCGATTCCACTTTATAAGGAGGGTACCACACATATCATATGGGTCTATCGCGCACAGGCCATAGATCCACAGTTTAAAGTAGCTATGTAGACGTACATACCTGTAGGCTAATCTGAATCATGGTAATATTCCTGCACAATCAGAAATAGCCAGGATCTGATGGACACTCCTATTTTGTAATAAGGTGCAACTAAAAAGTGAAGGTGCTAAAACTGGCCAGTTAGCATTGGTATGCATGAAGTTAGTCGAATTATAAAATGATAAATGTTCCGTTACGCAACCCGGGCCATATCTGGCCACTTAATCGAGATGAAATTTGTGATGAAAGAAAAAGCTTAAATGCTAAATTTATTTTTGAGCTATTATACGACTCAGCCAACTGGTGGTTTGAAGAAAATGTGCCAAAACCATGAGGATGCCGAAGTGATTTATTTTCTGGCCAGCCCAACTATAAATAGGTTTGTGTCGCCATTACACTTTAGAGATGGCGTCTGTTATATGACACCATTTGTCTTCTGGCTTATCAGCTGAAACGAAAAATGGCAAAAATCGTACATGGGACAATTAAGGTTTGTTGGATTGCTAGTCAGGGGGGATACCGGTTATGCGGCCGGGTGTCCGTGGCTGCCCTTATATAGAGAGGATATTGTATTCTCGGAATAACATTATGCCGTGAAATTGCTACCATATTGTATGGCATGCTTGTAGTTTGACCATGCACTCGTAAATATCCCGTTGTATACACCACACTGCTATACACTCCGACACTGTGCGCTCTTTATTTCTGAGTCAAATCAGACTTAAACTCTCATCTGAATTCTGATCTGAGTCATGCGCTGAATTATGATCGCTACCATGGACAGCACCCTGTCGAATCTAATTGTGATGTTACACACTTCATTAATCGTTGCTATATACACTATGGACTGAGCCACGATGACATACACAAGCAAATCATCGGGCACTATATACACTGATCATGGGCTCTGTAGTCTACTCAAATCTACGTCTCCACACCATCTGAATCACCTCGCCAGCTCTGTATGCGCCCAATCCAAACACCAAGATCCCCACTCCTCTCACCGACTTTTGCCACCACAAGGGGTGCTTCACTACATCGATTTTACCGGTGCCACTGTCCTGAAATGGCAACAGTGACGAGAAGTACGCTCCTCCACCCAATGCTACTACGGACTGCATGGCGGTGCAGGGCAAACAGTCGGCGTCTGTCGGGATGTGGGAGCGGGCGCCTCGGCCGTCCTCCCCGTCTCCACCCGGCGGGTTAAACACCTTCAATATGTTCGACATCATCCTGTTTGCTGCGGTAAAAGGTGTAAAAGAAATAGACCCATCTCTCAAACGACTTTTACGATGGTAAGCGAAAACGGATGTATGCAGGAAACTGTCACTATGTAAAAAATCGAATCAGAGGGCAAACCCGTGACTCACCGCTCCACCACCACCACGAACCAGTACCAGCCCCATGACCTGGCGGTTAGTAAGTAGGATACCGAGTTTCACTGGGCGAATCGGTGCCCGCCGCACCGGTTCTGGGCCAAGGACCCTTTGGCGGAGGTCCTATGCCTCTAACCAGTACAACTACTACCAGCAGTATAACCCACCTCCGGGCAAAACGTCGTTTGCCCGGAAATTGATGTACCTGACGGTAGGGGCCGCCTTGGTAGGCAGCTACGTGTACTACATGTTCTGGCCCAAGCATACGTTTCCATCGTCAGTAGCCAAAATCTTGCGCAAAGGCTTGTGGGCCGAAAGCGACAAGGGCGAAAACGATTACCAATTGGCATTGAAATACTACTTGGAAAGTCTCAAGCATTGCGACGAAATAGGCATGGATCCCTTGTGCGATGAGTACACCGGGATCCAGTTGAAAGTGGG
This sequence comes from Scheffersomyces lignicola, assembly GCA_030578435.1. NCBI lineage: Eukaryota > Fungi > Ascomycota > Pichiomycetes > Serinales > Debaryomycetaceae > Scheffersomyces > Scheffersomyces lignicola. The sequence goes on along the minus strand of JAJMRV010000005.1, from coordinate 326,075 downwards.
GGAAATGTTTGAGAGATTGAACATGATGTTGGACGCTGCGTACATCTACAACGAGATTGCGACCTTGTACTTGTCGGTGCTCACGGCTGCTCCGGGCTCGCCCGAGGCCAAGCGCATCAAAAACATGAACCACAGAAGGCACTTGATCCAGAAGGATTTGCGGGTCGCCTTGAAGCTTGTGGAGCTTGATCTGGACAACTTACCGCTCGCCCGAGCCATTTTGATCACCCACTTGATCTTGGCGCAGGACGAGATCAACAAGCATTACAAGACAAACCAGTTCTTGGCCCGGTCGCGCGACAACGACAACAAGTTGCAGATTGTCATCTCGAAAGACTCGTTCGAGATTCACGATCTTGACGACAACGGCTCAGGAGTGTTCCGCAAAGCGCCTGAGATCTGGGAGCCTTTCGCGGATGAGTATTTCACTGCCATGGACATGCTTTCCGCTATCTGTGTGTCGGTAGGAGACTTGACCATGGCTTCGCAGGTCAAGATAATGACCATTGAGTCGATGTTGGTGGCGGATGTTGATCCATCAAAGCTTTTGTCGAGTCAGTGCAATTTAGGTTCGTTGTTATACTTGCAGGCGGAGGAGTACCAGGCCCAGGAAATTGCATTGAAGAGAAAGATATCCAAGGCATTAGACATTGAATATGAGGAGTTGAGCGACAACGAGCAAATCTTATCCAAGACGACAAAATTGGGCAGCAGAATAACTTCGACCGATAAATTGTTGCCCCACGAGAAGTCCGATTTGGAGGTTTGCATTCTTTCTAAGGAACGGTGTTTGCAGCTATCTCAAGAATCATTCTCGGCCGTCATCGAATTCTCCAAGCTGATCACACAGGAGGAATCGCAGAGCACGTCTATACCGGAAACGGTAGCTTTGGCCACATATGGCTTAGGAGTTGTGAATTTGCATTTGTCCAACTACGATGTAGCAGAGAGACTTTTGCGGGAGTCAAGAGTCAGATCCAAAAATTGTGGGTATGATGAATTGCTACATGAAATTGAACAAGAGTTGGCCAAACTATTCAACGAGAAGAAAAACTTGAAGGCTGACGACAAGAAATCTATTACGCTTACTGGACCCATCGAGTTGGATATACAACTTAAAAAATGAAAATATAGTGTATTCAGTCTAACTCTAATAATGAACTATTTATTTTATTTTCATGCATTCATGTATCGTAGTCTAATTTGAGACTTGAGATTCTTCATCAGAACTGTTTTTGAAAGGTACTATCAAACCAAACAAGTATTTAACAGGATTCGACATATTTTGCCTGCGCCGTTTGATCTGGTTCACCTTGAATTCGAATATCGTTTCGAAGCTTGGTGGTTCGACTTCCTCTGGAATCGTAATAGTTGGGAGAATCGCGTCAACCGATAAAGCGGAAGAGCTGGAGATATCCGACTTAACGCCAGAAATCGAGGTGTTTGACCCGACGATTGAAGGAACAACGTTGCTTGGACTTCCAGTAAGCAAATTGGTTGTCTCTGATACGGAAGACCTCATCAACGAAGGGTTACGTGCCATAGAAGCAGCGCTGACTGCATTTGTTGTAGAATGTGAGCCACTTCTTCCTCTTGTTTCGTTACTGGTGGATCCGTAACCTGAATGGAATGAGAATACAGAAGAGTTATCATCAAATACTGACCCCATATCTTCTAACGATAAACCCTTGGTTTCTGGAAACAAGAACTCCACTGCTAAAAAGGATATCAAGCACGAAGTACCTGGAATAAGGTATGTCTTCCATTCAATTAAATCTAACAATATGGGTGTCATTTCTCCCACAATGAAGTTGAACAACCAGTTAGTAGCAGTAGACATAGCGGCACCCTTTGATCTTACACTGTTAGGGAACACTTCACTCATTAACCATGGGACTGGTCCCCAACTGTAACCAAAAGCAGCGTTGGTAATAATGACACTCAAAACAACCGTGTTGGGGGTATATTCGTTGTTTAGGTATAAAGAATAAGCAATGACATATAACGGAATTCCCATGAAAATTGCCCCTGACAACAACAATGGTTTTCTGCCCCATTCGTCAACCAAATACCAGGGAGGAATAGTACTAAAAATGTAAATAATTGAATTTATGCCTGTCATCAAGATAGCTTGTCTTCCAACCCAACCAGCGGATTCAAAGATCATTGGTGCATAATAGGAAATTATATTAATTCCATTCATCTGAGCAAACATCTGGGCAAAACAAGCAATCGATAACCGTTTCAGGTACTTTTTGAACAAATACTGATATGATCTTTCACCACCTTCAATTCTGGCTAATAGGATGCTTTCTTTAATACTTCTATATTCGGACTTTGCAAATTCGTCCTCAACATCACCATCGCCATATAAATCAGCAATGACGATCATACCTTCAATGTCATGGTTCTTGTCTAATAACCATCTTGGAGTTTCAACTATAACAAAAGTACCCAACCATAACAAAGACCCTATAAAGCATTGCAATAACAAAGGAGATCTCCAACTTAAATCGTTATCGATATACGAGAAACCATAATCCACCCAAATAGAAGATGAATACCCTATAATGTTTCCTGTGAATTCCAAACAGGCATAGAATCCTCGATCATCTGGAGGGCTGATTTCAGACTGATAACAAGGAATAATCGTCGTTAAAAACCCTATAGCCACACCACTCACTAATCTCCCAAGACCGAGGTTTAAGATATTGACTGATGTACCCTGTATCAAACCACCCACAACAAAGATAAAAGAACCGTAACGAATGGTGCGCCTTCTTCCAATTACATCGCCAATTTTACCAGCGTAGAACGATGAGAACAAGGCCCCGATCTCTAGAATGGCTATCATGGTCCCGATCTCAAATGGCGTAGGATTCTTGTAGTAGTTTTTGAAATGATTGTTGGTCAATAGTGAAGACATTAAACCTTGCTCAAACCCAAATATGAATACCCCTAGCGACACGAAGATCGAGGTGAAGTTTAACAAGGAGCGACCCACCAAGAATGACTCCTTGATTTGGATATGGTGACGAGAGTCGTTTTGTTCTTCCATCTTGAGCTATCTGCTTTGATATATGTGCCTAAGTGACAGAATAATAGGAAGGAAGTGAAAAATGGATAACTGGCTCCAGATTTTTTCAGTCGTGTATTTGGCCCAAAGATAAGAACACCATCCAAGTCCTGATCCTTCCACGTTCCAAATGTATTTAAAACTGTAGAGAGAGTGAGAGAAAGTAGTATGGGCCGAATCGAAATTGGAATCGATTGATCTGGATGCTGAGAGGGTCCATTGAAGCGGAGTATGGTTTGATGGCATGTCAATAGGAAATGGATTTGTACAGGAGCATTACGTCATAGCAGGCCCGAAGCCATTATTGCAACTAGCTACAAAAGCAGCAACAATAACAAACACGAAAGCGGTGTTAAGGTTGAGTTGCAGAATGTGGGGGTGATATGCATCATCTCATTGAGCACACAAGAACAAAAAGATTTATGTTTGTTTTGCTGTTGCCATTTTGAATTTGCAACCATGTGGTCACGTACGTAAAAATAGATAAGCGGAACAGTTATCCACTTTACTGCAGGGATTATACGGTGAGACAGATAGAAAAGATGTTCACACAATCTAACATCACCACAGTTGGGCTATGTAAATGCTTCGCATTTGAGCGTAAACAATGAAGAATAACAAACAGTCGTGAAACTGCAGAGCCAGACATGGGTCACCAAACAATAGATAGATTCTTCCCACACCGAAAGCACCAGAACGTTTTCTATAACCGAAGCAAATACCGGAAAACTGCAAAGATCAACCGCATGGGCCCAAACACGCAATCCGGAGTTTTCAGTAATCTCGGAGTAGGTTATTTTTTAAAGCAAACAACCGCAAATGTATACACAGCATACCCCCCACACCCCCCTCATTTAAATGTCTGAGAAGCACTCACGGGGCAGAAACAAGGGGCAAAACACAGGGTGATCGCTAATATTGCGCTGCAAACTCGTACAAGCACCGTGGACACCATAACAGGACGCATTGGCATAGTAATTACACCACACGTTGGGCCCAGCACTGTAGCATCCCCTCTTTAGGAACGGAAAAAATTTTTGCAAAAGAAACGTTTTCCCAATAATAAACCAGAAGCTGCAACCGTTTGTTGTATTTAAACACTTCCACATCCGGTGTCGATATTTTCCCTGTATATACGTGTTTCCTTTGCTATGTTCTATGATTCAGCCACCACCCGTCTACCCAGCCCCGAACCCAAAAGACGCAAACTAAACCACCCATCCCCCATTCACTTCAAGATGACCCCCCACTACCAGCAGCAGACGTCAGACACCAGAGTCAACAACACCATTATCAGCAACAAGAACGGTACAATCACGCCCGTTTACAATGAGGACGTAGACATGATGGGTGAGTCCAAGCCCAGTATGGACGCGGGAGACTGTCCTTGTGGGTATTTGCACGGTCCGGGCCAGGGCCATCACCACGATATCAGTGCGGTGGGCTTTTCCAGCCAGCCATTGTTGAGGGGGCCCGAATAGAGACAGGGTCGATTGTTTGGTTTTCAGTAGGTATATAGAGAAAAACAACCCTGTGTGGTAAAAAGCGCTGCGATAGCGATACGTGTAATTTAGTTAATATATAATGTGGGAATCCTGGTTATAGTATGCTGCTGCTTAGTAGCCCTGTAATCGTGGGCAATTCAGAGACGGTTTGACCAACTGTGTAGTTGAATTGTGAAATTAAATTGTGAGAGGCTGTAGACCAGCGTCAGACCACCTACACTCAAGTTGAAGGCATCTGACCAGCCCAAACCAGGCGCCTGGTTGTCTGTGGCAGCAGAATGCAAAAGGCTCCCTTATTGGTAGTCCTACACCTGACCAAACACGGTTTGCCGCCAAACTTGTCCTGTGGCATAGTGCCAGCAGTGGCCTCCCTGGGCCACACAGTCCATCAACGGGGCCGGTTTGTTAGAACATCACCGCCACGACTGCAACAGCCGCCCACACCCTCTGGCTGCAACTAGCAGGGCTGGCTCACGTGCCGTGCGTCACGTGTCACTCCTCGTGACTTGCATCACGTGCCCCCAATTTATTCCCGATCGGGAAAAATGCCCGTTAATTGAACGCGTCAAGAACACCGTTTTGTGATTTTTCACACCCAAACCAGATTTTCGGTACCACCCACTGCTTCTTCTTCACCAGGACACCGCAGGATACACTCAGAACCAATGTCCAGTCCCACCCCCTCGCCCATGCGAGGCAGCAGAAAAAGACAGGCCGAGGACGATGCGTCCCACGGCTATCTGCAGCAGCCCTCATCGCCCATCTTGGCCTCCAGTCCCCAGGCCTTGCCCCCCTCATCGCCGGCGGCCGTGTTCGAGGCCGCGGACGACTTTGACGACGACGACGACATCCCGGTGCACGACGAGGTGGCCGACTTGGACACCGAAATCGCGGACGACGCCGACGAAAACGACGCCGAAGACGACGAAGAAGGCGAAGACTTGATGGATAACATGGAACGGGACTACATGCGCAAAGACGCCGAGGACCACTACGACTTGGGCGACAACATCGACGACGACCAGTACGAGGCCATGGATCCGGCCACCCGGAGACGCATCGACGACCAGTTGGACCGCCGGGACCACCTTTTGAACATGGGCACGCGGTCGCGGCGCCAGGCGTTCATGGACTACGACGACGCGGACGAGGACGCGGACGCGGGCCAGTTGGACCAGTACGGATTGCCCGTGCAGAGGCGCCGGAGACGGCGTCACGAGGACGACGAGCACGACATGGGCGACGACGACGACATTGAAATCGACCCCCTCAACGAGGAGTTGTCGTTGGAGAGCTTGACCGACATCAAGGCGCCGAGCATCACCGAGTGGATCACGCAGCCGGCGGTGCAGCGGTCCATCTCGCGCGAGTTGAAGTCGTTTCTTTTGGAGTACACCGACGACAACGGGCGGTCCGTGTACGGGGCGCGGATCCGCACGTTGGGGGAGATCAACGCCGAGTCGTTGGACGTGGCGTACGACCACTTGGCCGACTCCAAGGCCATCTTGGCGCTCTTCTTGGCCACGTCGCCGGCCGAGATCTTGGCCATCTTCGACATTGTCGCCATGGAGGCGACCGAGTTGCACTACCCCAACTACTCGCAGATCCACTCCGAGATCCACGTGCGCATCACCCACTTCCCCAAGCTGTTGAACTTGCGCGACTTGCGCGAGAACAACTTGAACCAGTTGGTCAAGGTGGTGGGCGTGGTCACGCGGCGCACGGGCGTGTTCCCCCAGTTGAAGTACGTCAAGTTCGACTGCCACAAGTGCGGCATCGTGTTGGGGCCCTTCATCCAGGACTCCAACGCCGAGGTGCGCATCCAGTACTGCTCCAACTGCCAGTCCAAAGGCCCGTTCAAGTTGAACTCCGAGAAGACGCTCTACCGCAACTACCAGCGCATCACGTTGCAGGAGGCCCCGGGCACCGTCCCCGCAGGCCGCTTGCCCCGCCACAGAGAGGTCATCTTGTTGAGCGACTTGGTCGACATTGCCAAGCCGGGCGAGTCCATCGAGGTCACCGGCATCTACAAGAACAACTACGACGGCACCTTGAACGTCAAGAACGGGTTCCCCGTGTTCGCCACCATCATCGAGGCCAACTCGATCCAGAAGCGCGACAGCTCCAACAACGCCAGCTTGTACAACGAGGAGGAGGAGCGCCAGTTCCGCGAGTTGAGCAAGGAGCGCGGCGTCATTGACAAGATCATCGCCTCGGTCGCGCCTTCCATCTACGGCCACCGTGACATCAAGACCGCCATCGCGTGCTCCTTGTTCGGCGGGGTGCCCAAGGACGTCAACGGCAAGCACTCCATCAGGGGCGACATCAACGTGTTGTTGTTGGGGGATCCCGGGACGGCCAAGTCGCAGTTCTTGAAGTACGCCGAGAAGTCGGCCAACCGGGCCGTGTTCGCCACGGGCCAGGGCGCGTCCGCCGTGGGGTTGACCGCCTCGGTTCGCAAGGACCCCATCACGCGCGAGTGGACCTTGGAGGGCGGCGCCTTGGTGCTTGCCGACAAGGGCACGTGCTTGATCGACGAGTTTGACAAGATGAACGACCAGGACCGCACGTCGATCCACGAGGCCATGGAGCAGCAGTCCATCTCCATCTCCAAGGCGGGGATCGTCACCACGTTGCAGGCGCGGTGCGCCATCATCGCGGCGGCCAACCCCAACGGCGGCCGCTACAACTCGACGCTCCCGTTGTCGGCCAACGTCGACTTGACCGAGCCCATCTTGTCGCGGTTCGACATCTTGTGTGTGGTGCGCGACTTGGTCAACCCGGAGCTGGACGAGCGGCTCGCGTCGTTCGTGATCGACAGTCACATGAGATCGCACCCCGCCAACAGCGTGGACGCCGACGCCGACATGGCCGACGCGGACGAGCAGTACGCGTCTCGCGGCGACAAGGTGAGCCAGTTGCACAAGCAGAAGGAGAGCGAGATCTCGCCCATTGCGCAGGAGTTGTTGGTCAAGTACATCAACTACGCGCGCGTCAAGGTGCACCCCAAGTTGCACCAGATGGACATGGACAAGGTGGCGCGGGTGTACGCCGAGTTGCGGAAGGAGTCCATTGCTACGGGGTCCTTCCCCATCACGGTGCGTCACTTGGAGAGCATCTTGCGTATCGCGGAGGCGTTTGCCAAGATGCGGCTCAGCGACTTTGTCAGCCAGAGCGACTTGAACCGGGCCATCAAGGTCAGCATCGACAGCTTCGTGGGCACCCAGAAGGTGAGTGTCCGCAAGCAGTTGCAGGCCAAGTTCCAGAAGTTCACCTTGCCCACGCGTGCGCGCTAGCCGTGTGGCGCTGTGCGGTGTGTTCTACGTTCTCTGTTCTACGTTCTACGTTCTACGTACCTTCTCTGTCTCCGCTGTATCTTCTTTTCTTGTGTGTATTAATATATGGAGCATAACTGTTATGGTGATAATCCGCAACGCGTAGCGGAAAAAAAACCCCACCGCGGAACAGGTGCACATAATCCGCCCAGCTACGCCGCAGCATCTGGATGAGCATAGCAGTCCAGCGCCGGAGCATGTTGAACCTAGACGAGTAAGTACCGCCCGCCGTGGCCACGCCGTTTTCCGCCCCGTTACTAACGTATTTCTGCCAGAACCATCGAAAACATCAAGCTCTGCAAACACATCCCGGAGCAGGATGTGGAGGAACTATGCACCAAGGTGATAGAGTTGCTCATAGAGGAGGCCAACATCCAGCACGTGGACACGCCCGTCACCATCTGTGGCGACATCCACGGCCAATTGCACGACTTGTTGACCTTGTTCAAGACGGGCGGTGAGTGTCCCGACACCCAGTACCTCTTTCTAGGCGACTTTGTCGACCGCGGCTTCTACTCGCTCGAAAGCTTCTTGTTGCTCATGGGCTTGAAGGTGCGGTACCCGGACCGCATCACGTTGATCCGCGGAAACCACGAGTCCCGCCAGATCACCACCGTGTACGGCTTCTACGACGAGTGTGTGCGCAAATACGGCTCGGTCAACGTGTGGCGCTACTGCTGCGAGGTGTTTGACTACTTGTCGCTCGGCGCCATTGTAGGCGGAAAGGGCGGAGTTTTCTGCATCCACGGCGGGTTGAGTCCCGAGATCAGCTCGGTGGACCAGATCCGCATCTTGGACAGAAAGCAGGAGGTGCCCCATGAGGGGGGCATGTGCGACTTGTTGTGGTCGGATCCCGAGGACGTGGCCGGGTGGGCCATCAGCCCGCGCGGAGCCGGCTTCTTGTTTGGCGAGAACGAGGTCAAGACCTTTCTTCACAACAACAACATCTCGTTGATAGCCCGGGCGCACCAGTTGGTGATGGAGGGCTACAAGGAGATGTTCAACCAGGGGCTTGTCACCGTGTGGTCGGCGCCCAACTACTGCTACAGGTGTGGCAACATTGCCTCCGTGCTCACGGTCGACGACGACTTGAACAGAGACTACAAGGTGTTTGAAGCGGCCACCCAGGATGTCAGTGCCATACCGTCGAAAAAGCCGGCGGTGGACTACTTCATATAGAGCTGTGTGCAGCAACGAGCAATGACCAGTAACGACTCACGACCGACTCCGCCCTTCGCACTTGTATTATTAACCAATGTATAGTAGCTGTGATATTTTGCAGCAAGGCACCTCAGGCCCCGTACAACTACCACAAAACGGGTGACAAAAAGGGCTCCATTTCTAAAATAATATCTGCACCGTCATTTTGCCAATAATTCGTCCTGCAAACCGGGGCCCACTCCAGGCACCAACAGGGGATGACGCTGGTGTATGTGTGAGTATGTGGTCTGTAGGAGAGATGTGTGGTATACAAAGACTCTGGATTATGTATGTTTCATGAATGCTCCTTTTGCCTGGACGACAGCCAACAACAGCACCCTAATTGCATCACAAGTGTTGGAATTGTTTCTGTTTTCGGTAAAGGAAATGACCGAAAAGGACGTATTTGCGCAATTCACCTGACATGGCAGACACCAGGCTTTTTGCCTCCCAGCAGTGGCGATAAGCGGCGTAGAGATAGTGTCTATAATTAGTAGCTACGGTGTCTTCTACGGTGGGCACGCTTGTACCGTTGTCTGTTTGTAAACAACAACGCACTACGGTATGCCATATTTAGCTTCAGATACGTCAATAGTGGGAAATCGAAAGCCTAATTTCACACACAATTTCAGTTGAGATGTACTAAAGGGTATTGCAGGGCCAACCTGCAAAATCAGAGAGAACCGGGTGACAGTTTTGCACTTTAGTTCAGATCGTTTTGCGACTTTTTGTGACGGCTGGCACTTTTTGTCGCCATTCACATTCCTAGCGAGCAGGGGGTAGTACAAGACAACCCCCCAATTGTGGAACTTTTGTCTGGATTCAAACCCTGCCATAAATTGAAAAATCATCCTTGGATGCGGCAGAGAGAAACTGGCCACTGTATGCCACGGATCGAGCACCGGACCGCAAGCCGGCTTTTGTAAGCACTTGCACACACTGACACACCGGGTCTAATTTGGCTTAGTGCCCACTGACTGCGAGTATTGTTTGAGATGCGAAACAATGCGTTTTTTTTTAACAGCAATTGTCTTGTTGCATTGTAATCCTCAGAAATAAGAGCACTCGTAAGCTCGATGGGATGAGGTGAGGATATTGCTCGGGCCCACTGCTTCCTGGCCAGGTTGCTGGGCCGCACAGCTCGGTGCTGACTCGCCAGGAACATTCTCGCTGCGTTCACAGTTTTTTCTTATTTTTTGTAGCCAAGTATTGATTGTTTCACTCCCTAAAAAAAACCGCAGGACAGGGCTGAATCTCACAGACACAACTGATGGTTAAAAATTTTACCACGTATAAATACAGTGGTGATTCCGACACTATGCATGTGTTTCCCATCTCGCTGTATCGTTTGTTCTTTGCCAAACTACTTTTACCACCACCAGCATTTCATAGGACGTAGTCGTTTTCATCGAGATCAGTCTCATCATCGAAAAGATCACCTTTGTGTATTGCGATCTTTTTATTTATTTATTTTCTGCCCCTCCTTAGCTATCCTTTTTTTAGCAACTTGTTCCGGAACCCTGTGACTGGTCTACAACATCCATTAGACGGTTACTAATTATATAAAAAGGTTGAGCGTTCTTCCACCGTATACGAGAGCTTCAGTGCCCCCTCGTTCCATTCGTTATCAACTTCATTGAATCTTAGGCGGTTTTAGTGTAGCTGCACAAAAGCAATACGGGTGCACGTATAATAAAAGCCCTATCCATCGTTTAGTTGGCTGATTGGCACCTTTGATTTTTACTTGCACGACTTTCGATTTCATAACAAGCATCCCAGAAGTCCGTTGACTTCACCCATTTGCATTCAAGTCATAAAAATCCTACACCAAAAGTTCTGATTTAATTCACATACACCCGACTTGGCCATGAAATTTGATTTCTACATACACATTTTATTTGCATTGCTCTTATCAGCATTCTGCGTGCTAGCAGCCGATGATGATGAAACTTCGTCTGTCAGTCCCACCTTAGTCTGGGTTACTGGTACCAATTCGTTGGGTGTTACTGTCACTACTCAGTCACCATACAGTCAGCAGTTTAAGACGCTTTACTCGGTTGTGCCTCCCGTCCTTTCTGGTTCCATTGGCATAGGGAGTTACTCGGATCCTAGTCTCGGAGACATCAGAACCTACCAACAAGTGACCATTGGAAACTCGGCCAGAGCAATATCACATAGTTTCACTACCGACGATCGTACAAGCTTTAATTACATCTTTGCATTAGTTGGTTTATGCATTGTACCAATAATTTCTACAATTGTCCTTTTGTAAGGACAGTGGTCAACTAGACTAGTTCAACGATTTATAGTATGCTAGTTCTAGCCCACTTACTCATTTTTTGCATTCCACACATTACATTTAAGAGAATATTTTCGGGATAATTTTATTTACCTTTAGATAATTCAATACAGTCATACATTTAATTTCTGGTTAGTAGGTTTCTTGTGCTGGAGGCTGTACAACTAGCAAATAGCAATAGCCAAGCATACCGAGTAATTCGTCTTTGACCTCTCAGCAATTTTTGTCAATTTTTGTCAGAATTTTTTTTTCCTAGAATACGGAAATTTTTGCCAATGGTTACTGTAGCAAAATCAAACAATGGAAATTTACTAAACGATGGCGTAAATCTTCCGCAGCTCTTCTCTGCAATTATTGAAAGATACGATCACAATCGGCGTTGTCGTTTATTAGCCGGTATTTACTAGTAGGTTTAAGTTTCATCCCTGCTACGCGTGACAATTCAGGCCTCCCGTGTAGTGAGCAAAACTATGATGGAAACGCCGGACCTCCGAAATGGAAGCCCTGTTAGTGGGCTTATGATAGCACATATGACGCTGTATTATGTCATAACTCAAGGATAATTTGGAAGAAGCTTTCCAAAGGTTATTTTTTACAAGCTAACACGAAGGAATTTTTCAGACGTGGTTTTTGTGTATCGTGATTCTATAAACATTGAAAGAGTCGGCTCTGTTGAAATGTCTCCGAAGTAGAAATAAATTCTATGAATGTATGCAAATGTAATTGGCTGGCAAAGTTGCTTTAGCTTAGTGTCTTTAAGCTGCGACCGTTGAATAAGAAATCTATAATAGTGTCGTAGATATACTAATGCTCTGACTTGTTTGATTCCTAACTAAGACGCTTAATGAGTATACTCGCGTATTGCAATCTGCACTACGTACAATTCAGCGTATTATACTTGTAGCTTAATATCAAAATTGGCTTAATATCATAATTGTAATTAATTTGGCACTTCCTGCTGAAATTCGCAAAAATGTCTGAAAACTCATACATTTATACAATAAAAAGTTGGCTATTAAACTTTTAAAACCAAACACAACCAAGCCCATATTCGACTACAAGACTAGACTCTATTTCGTCAATCACAACGATATACATGTGAACATTGCCTCTGGCAGTATATATAAATTTGGTTGTGAAAAGCCTCTGTTTATTTCCTAATTTGGCTGTATCACGCGCACTACCCTCATTCTGTTACTATTGTGGCAATCTGGATGATGCCCTGGATAACTAATGCTGATAACAAGACATGGCTATAGATGTCTTTTGCAGCATCTAGGTATGGTTGATATAACTGGAATTCATAAGCTGCAATAATTTACACCACAATGTCGTCTGCCGTTCCAAAACGTCAGCAGAGCTACGATTCAGTCAGTGAATCAGCTGCCAGGCCCAGAGCTCAAGTACAAACAAGTAGAAAGCCGTCGAGCCACTTGTTACAAGGCCCCACAACACCGCCACCAGTTGCAAATGACTCCCACGAAGAAGATACTACGAAGAATCCGCCGCAAGTTTCGCTTCTAGATGCAATCAACGTCTTTAAATTCACATCAATTTCCTTAGAAAACAAAGGAAGCGTGGCCAGAGACCACTTGGCCAACGAAAGGACATTTTTGGCATGGTTAAGAACTTCCTTGTCATTTATAACGATTGGCATTGGTGTCACCCAATTGTTTAGGTTGGAGGACAAATCAAGTTCTGTGGAAGTCAATCATTCAGTTTTGATACTATCAACCGACGATAGGTCAATAGCAATTAACAAGTTCGGCAAGCCGTTAGGCTCGACATTCATAGTTCTAGGAATAGTGACTTTGCTCTTTGGCGTGTCTAGATTCTTCCAAGTTCAAAGCATGTTGACCAAGAACTACTACCCAGCCTCGAGATTGTCAATCTTAGTCTTGATTTTGATCGTGTTGGTGGTTATATTAATTACATTCTATATGGTTTTGAAAAGCTCTATAAGTGACTAGTAACGAAAAGTAGGCACTAATATACACCTTTGATATGATAAAGCTGTTGCAGCCATTTTGCATTACCCCAGGGTGTGCTAGGTCGGGTGGCTAGGGCTTAACCCTAAACGACACAGAGTCACGTGACACACATTCCGCAGTATTAACATGCAAATTGTGTCCAACATGCAAAACCGCAAAAAGTGCGAGTTAGCTCCTTATGTATGGGTAACCTGCAAACGTGGAAAATCTTTCTCCCTTTCCCTTTTTCGCCTCTGAGGTGGTGTAACCAAATAAAAAAATTTTCCTCATAATCTACTTTCTACTGTATTACGTACTACATACTTACACACAAATTAATACAAAATGGTATGTGACAAGTCGTTCATTAGAATGTATGAGACTTGTAGATGAGAGATGCAACGCAGTCCCAAGTTTGAATGATTGTTCTCCTGTTGAAGCGAGCCAACTACGTCCCAAATCACTTATTACGAAACCATACAAACTGTTCAACGAGAAACCACCATCATATTTTGCATCAGGCAATGAAACCAAAGGAATCAGATTGCAGCATAGTAATCCAGCCAAGACAGTATTTCAGCAACATCCCGCGCATCAAATAGTAAGATATAATATGGATGATTAGACAAATCAGTATAACACAATACTTAAAGTCAAGCGTTAGTCAACCATCGTACACAAGTCAAAATATAACAAGTAAAGTCATTCAAGAGTCATTCCATTCAGGCATTCCATCTACACGCATATATTTTAATTTGTATATTTGACGTATTGGACAACGTACTAACAATAGTTTTCTTTTAGGGTAAAGTTCACGGTTCCTTAGCTCGTGCTGGTAAAGTTAAATCTCAAACTCCAAAGGTTGACAAGCAAGAAAAGCCAAAGAAGCCAAAGGGTAGAGCTTACAAGAGATTGTTGTACACCAGAAGATTCGTCAACGTTACCTTGACCAACGGTAAGAGAAAGATGAACCCATCCCCAGCTTCTCAATAAGTTAATTAGCACTGCTGTTATTATTCATATTGTATAACCACTAGGATGGCTTGATTTTTTAATTTTTCATGTATAACAAACATCAAGAATATTGTATTCTTTTCCACTCAATCATGTATGCTGGAGAGTTTATGATGCATTTATAGATGGTGGCATAATGCTCTGTTTGTAAATTAATTTCTTAACAATATATTACAAAAATAATATATAAATCATTCATAGTATATCGTTTATGGGACTACTTTGTATTGCATGCTCTACCATTCGGGTAACAAGTAGAATGAGTATACCCTCGATCTAATCTCTACCGTTTCCTCATCCTCCTCAAACATGGGTTTCCAATTGACCAAGTCAATCTTTTCGGTCTTGAACTGGTACTGTTCAGCGGTCTTGAAGAAGTTCAAGTCTTCTTGAAGTAAATGGGGTCTGTGTGGAGAAAACACCACCAAACACTTGCCATTCTTCTTCAAGGCCTTACGGCATGTAGCCAAGAGTTTGTGGTGTTCTGTGTGATTAAACACCAAATCCGACAATATAATCAAATCGTATAATTCGTCTTGCTGGAGATTAGCCTCTTCCTCTGCCGTTAAGTCTTCTGTGCCCTCCGGATGTATTATGGGGCCTACGTTATTTCCCCATATATAGCCCTTCACCACACAATTAGTGAGCTTACCACCGCTCTGCTCGTTTAAATGGTCGAAATTGTATTGGATGTTGGATATCAAATCCGGATCTGGGTAATCGGTGGAAACAATGGATTTAGCACCATTAACGGCACATATCAACCCTGGCAATCCGGAAGCAGCACCTAACTCTAAAATCTTCTTATCTTTCACCAAAGTAGCAGCATTTGCATCCAAGTAATCGGCCGTGTATATACCGGCATTCCATAGCAAGTGTCCCCATAATGGTGACTTTCCTACCAACTTCAATGATATTTCACTTGGGGATGCTCCCGAAACTTTCCTGTCGTAGCTAACAAAATGAGAAGTGTCCTTTGGAGGAAGCAAATCTTCTGGCTCATCAAAGAGACCATCTGCGCCGATGCTTTCTGTGTCTGACATGTTTCCGTGGCGTTGTAGACGATTTCCCAGCCGTAATATCTAAATCTATAAATTTTTTTCATAGTACTAGTGCGATGGATACAGTGGTTAACAATGGTTAGGATGGTAATATGTATCCCAAATGTGGAAAGGACCGTAAACACAGACTGATATTTAGCAGTAATGGGCAAATTACTAAAACGCACCCAAAATGTGCTGGTCCGTATTTGCAAAGTAGCAAATAGCACATATTGTGACTTCTGGAGCTTTTCGCATCCATTAGTCGACTTCAGTATACAAAGAATTGATACAGCACACAATATAAGCGTCTTTTAAACAGTAGACTACGTGATTTGCAGAGTGTTAGAATACAGCAATTGTCAGTTCATAATGTAGATGGACGCATAACACAGAGACTTTTGGTTTCCCATCTATCCTCTCAACTAGTACATGGTAGCGACTTCTGAAAATATGCCAAACTATCGGTGTACTTCTGTAATCCCACCAGTTTTAGAAGTATACAATATGTAACTCTAATGTATCAAAGCCAACAGCACACATTGGCCCCAAATTCGTTTTAGCAGTTTGTTCATGGTACTATTTCCCTTAATACCGTTCACAGTCAAAATCAGTGAGCCTAAAAAAATTAGTACTACAATGTATTTCATACAACTCTTTGAATGCCACCAATGCCAGCACAAATGGATGACACAAGCATACTCAATGCAGATTGGTCAAACACCTCTACTAAACTAGTAGAAGATCCTGAAAACCTTCAACTATGGTTGCAGCTAGTCCAAGACGCCGAGTCGAACAACAAACAAGGTATAACCAAGGCATCAGCACCAGAAGCCATCACACTATTGCGAATAACGTATGACCGACTCCTTAGCAAGTTCCCTCTATTGTTCAATTACTGGATAAAGTATGCCAAGTGGGAGTTCAAGTGTGGAAATACAGAGAATAGCATCCAGATCTACCAACGCAGTCTCGAACATCTAACCAGTTCCATTGAAATATGGATCAGCTATCTTGAATTCAAGATTCTCATCATCCACGATAATGTACGGGAAATACTTGAATTGTTCGAGACAGCAAGACGTGAGATCGGATATCACTTCCATGCAGCTGAGTTCTACAAGTTGTACTTGAACTTTCTTCAGTCGTACGGCAATGAACAAAACAAATTCATAGAGAAATACTACATCCTACTCAGGGTTATACTAGAAGTACCATTATACCACTACGAGTATTTCTTTAAGCTATACTTTGACACATTGGCCAAAATCCAGTCAGACAAACAGGAACCATCTGCTCTCATCAAGTATCTCATCACAGATAGAGACCTCAAGTCAGCCAAGCTCACAGACAATAAGTCAGTATCTTCATATCTCAAGAAAATGTTTATCGATGTGTATATAACAACTCAGTACAAGGTTTACGAGTTGTACGCGTTTGAAAGGCAGTTCACCAAGCAGTATTATGACGCACAGCCTATGTCAATCCAACAGTTGAATACATGGGAGAAGTATTTCGACTTTTTGGAGTTGCGAGATTACCCGCTGCATTACATCGAGTTCTTCTTTGAAAGGTGCCTTTTGACATCCGCATCTATGAATTCCAAAATCTGGATCAAGTTTGCAGACTATTATTTGGCAAGAAAGCAACTCACCGAATCAGAGAACGTACTTCTTAGAGCTATTCAACATTGCAATGATTACAAATTGGTGATCAAGCTCGTCGACTTGTCGATATTCAACGAGGATTTGCTGCGCGCTAGAGATATTATATTGCTTTACATCAAGAGTAATATACTGGTTCCGTTCCCCATTTATGAGAAATTGATACATATCGAAAGAGTGCTCAATCCACAGGATGACGAATACTTAATCAACATATTCCGAGAGGTAATTAGAAAGACTAATGAAGTGTGGTTTTTGGAATTATTGATACTGTTTCCTTTATCATACGATCTGAAAAAAGCACTATTTAACGAATTTGAGAGCACCTTCAAGAAGTCTAAAGATTATGAAACAATTTTGGAAACACTAAATAAGTATAGAGCATGAAAGTTGGAGGCACAATGGAATGTGTCACTCATATGCATTGTATATATGGTGATAGTAATTTAATCGCAATATATTGTTGTATTAAGGAAAATGAATAATTGCAGTCTTACTGCAAAAAATTATTAAAATTAAATTTGTATTAAAACAGTCCGTCTATCAAACCTATAATTTATAGACAAGTAACAATTTCCATGTCTAGGAGCTACATTGTTCACTCCTCCAAGTAGCAGTTCAATGCTGTTATGAACACGTACCAGACCAACAACACAATCCCTGCTCTTTTATCGAAGACCCACTTGTTTAACGGGATGTAAACCAAGAAAAATACAACTGTTGCAATCAATGCAATTGTGCTGATTATGACATTAGTACTCAAATTAAACCTGATGGGATTACCAGTAGCTGATATTATTAGAATACCATTGACACCCATACCCAACAAGATAACTAACAAAGGTGCTCCTAAACATGCATTTATTCCCAATATTGGATTTATTTTTGTGGATATGGTTAGATTGGTAATCAAATCATTAATGGAATTGCTTATGGAGAATACTAGAAGACCTAAGAGGTAATCTGAGATTTTCCAGATGAGGCCAAAGTTCTTAAGTATCTTCAATATTTGGACAGTAAAGTCTGATAGTATGATCAAGGAGATAATCACACCGATTATATTTATGCATACTTTTTGGAAAGTTGAATGTGAGCTTAATAATGTTACCGACAATATGTGCAACGACAAAGCAGAAATCACAGTAGCTGGAATTAAGAAAAACCAAGGAACTAACTGATATTGGATATTTACAAGAACAGGAATCTCAAAATAGAACCAGAAACGGAATAAAGTTGAATGATATAATCTGAATTTCCAATGCGTTTCTTCAAACTCGTTGTCGTGCAATGTCAAAGGAACTAGCAAACAAAAGGCAAAATCAAAAGTGTTGAGGACGTATTGTGTGATGGATATGGAGTCTTCTACCACGATGTTAAATGAACTCGCACTATCGTGGGACTTGACAGGTGCAATATTTGGCGATAAGTGAGCAATGCTTCCGTAATCAGGGGAATCTGGCCCGACGGCTAAATACTGCGACGATGGGCTACGAGAACGGGTAATCTCCTCATTGGACAAGATGCTCAAGGCATCTTCAATGTTGAAAGGCTCATGTAGGTATTCCTGTTGATGGTCGTGCTGATGCTGATGATACGCCAATAGGGCCTGATGCTCGTCGTCATTGGTTAGCTTTTCCTTATCAAACAAGCATAGGAATGCTATATAGGCGGTGTAACAGAGAACCATGACTATGGCCTCCGTCAACGTAATCAAACCATCGGACATGATATGGAAGAAGACTAGCAAGATGACCAAGACCCACAAGAAGTCGACAGCCATCATGCTCTTGTGAGTCACCTCGAACGGAGAGTTTACTATACAGATCATGCCGACGACAATGGTGAATGTGACAAAAATGGACCCCACCAACTGGCCGATGACCAAATCAGAAGAACCGTCTTTCAAGGCTATGTGGTAGTTGATCAAATCGGGAAAAGTGTTAGAGAGCGGCACCAACATGAAGCCGAGGATCTGGTTGTTGATTCCAAGCCGCTTGGTGAGGTCATTCAAGCTCTTGAATAGGTAATTGGACACGAGGATGCTGAGGGAAGTGAGGATCACGGTCAACACTAGCAATATTAGCAAGGATACTAATAATAGATACGGTATGGAAGACGAGTACGACAGACAATAGTACAAGGTAGATAGCATGTAATACTCGGTGTCACACTTGTGTTTCATGTATTCACACGAGCTGGCAAACTCGGTCTGGCGGGAAGGAATATGGCACTGCAGGGTCTGGTGGTCCAATGTTAGCAACTCGATTGCAAAACAGGGCTTAACCACGATAGTGATAAGTACTAGCACCAGCCACATATTCAAGCGTCGTTTCATGGCAGTCGGGAGCAAAACATATAATTTTTGGTAGCGGCAGCCGCACGGGACAATTGGCAACGTCCACACACACAGCAGCAGGTTCAGGCACGGCTATGGCTGCTGCTGGGGCTGCTGTTTCATGCTGATTCACCAGGACTACATTTAGGTGGTGGTTCCTGCACATAACCTTATCTACCGATTAGGTAGATTGCTATTGTTGTGTAAGGAGGGCTATTAGTGCCGTCCAGCCAACGGCTGGTGCCGCGCACGTACCTTGCAGCTGGAGGATATGCTCGGGTGGGCCGCCTTATTGGGAGCATTCCCTGTGGCAAACCATAAGAGCAGGGCGTAGGAGCAAGTGTGATCACGTGCCACATCACGTGACCATAATCCACGTGACCGCTACACACGTGACGAAATATATAGCCGTGAACATCTATTAGGTAAATACATTAAATACAGGGTACCCCGCAGGCTACAACTGGTGCTGGTACTGCGCGTAGACGGGGTTGTTGTGCAAAACAGACTGTGCGATCAGAATGTCGAGGTTGATGTCGTCGATCAAGGCCTCCTTGGTGGTGTAGTTCAACTCGGGGCGGATGTACCCCAACACATTGTACTTGATGGAGGCGCCGTAAAAGTCGCAGCTGAAGCGGTGGATAATGTGCACCTCTGCCGCCTTCTCCTTGTTATGGTAGAACGGGTTCCACCCGATCGACATCACCATGGGCAACACGGCGAGTTCTGATTTCGCGAGCGTCTTGCCGTGGTTGACCACCACCTCGTTGCCGTTTTTGCGGGTGAAGGTGTCGTCCGACTCATGGGCGTGCGGGACCAACTTGCACCAGCCGTAGTAGATGCCGGTGTCCAACTGGTTGAGCTGGGGCGTGATGGGGATGTTGGCGGTGGGAATGCCTAGTTCGGACGACCCGCGGCCAAACCCGCCCACGATGCGCGACTCGGCGGCGATGGGGAAGGGCGGCTGCGGCGTGGCGGGCACCACTGTTTCCGGTCTGGTCATGGTGAGTGTGTGTGGGTGTGTGGTTGTGGGTGTGTGGTTGTGGGTGTGTGGTTGTGTGGTGTGTGTGTATGTGTGTATGGATGTATCTGGCTATGTCGCACTCAGGCGATTAGTGAGCAGCGCGACATGTCGCGGAAGAGAGATGGGCGGCGGCGGGCGACACGCGACATTGCGCCGCGACATTGGCGCCCGCTACCGGCATATGCGCTTACGGGGCCGGGCGAAATAACTTAACGTGCACTAAACGAGGGCTAACTAATCACGACATTTTGGTAAATACAAAGAGTCGGCGCCGGGCGACACGCCTAGAACCTCTCCTCCAACTGCTTCAACAAGGTGACGGCGTCCTTGCCAAAGGCACGGATCCCCTGGGACAACTTCTCGGTGGCCATGGCGTCCTCGTTGAACAAGAATCTGAACTCAGCCTCGTTGTCCACGTAGGACACCTTCTCGTAGTCAGATGACTTGGCGGCGGCAGCGTCCAACACCTTGGGCACGGGCTCGTCCGAGTTGTACAACTCCTCCAACAATTTGGGGGCCACCGTCAAAAAGTCGCACCCGGCCAACGCCTTGATTTCCCCGGTGTTTCTGAACGAGGCGCCCATGACAATGGTCTTGTAGTTGTACTTCTTGTAGTAGTTGTAGATGCCGGTCACCGACACCACACCGGGGTCGGTTTCGGCCGTGTAGGTCTCGCCGGTCGAGGCCTTGTACCAGTCCAAGATCCGGCCCACAAACGGCGAGATCAAGGTCACGCCGGCCTCGGCACAGGCCACGGCCTGCACAAACGAAAACAACAAGGTCAAGTTGCAGTGGATGCCGTGCTTGGCCTCCAACTCGCGTGCCGCCTGGATCCCCTCCCAGGTGGAGGCAATCTTGATCAAGATGCGGTCCTTGGAGATACCCACCGACTTGTACAACGCGATCAACTCAAGCGCCTTCTTGATGGTGGCCTCCTTGTCGAACGACAATCTGGCGTCCACCTCGGTGGACACCCGGCCGGGCACAATGGCCAAAATCTCCTTGCCAAACTCCACCAACAACCGGTCCAACGCGATGCTGGCCTTCTCGGCCTTGGTGGAGCCGCGGGTCTGGGCGTACTCGATGGCCACGTCGATCACCTTGGCGTACTCGGGCTTCTTGGCCGCGGCCAAGATCAAGGATGGGTTGGTGGTGGCGTCCTGGGGCGTGTACTTGGCGATCGATTCGAATTCACCGGTGTCGGTGACAATGACGGTGCCGGTGGCCTTCAATTGTTCTAACGAGTTGGACATGGTGGGGGGTGCGGGTGTGCGGATTACTGCGGTGGGGGCGGATGCGGAAACGTCGAAAAATCGGCCAATTGCTGCTGGTTATATAGTGGTGGGTGCTGCGTCGGCCACCCGGTGGGGGTTATTCCGCCGGATGTCGCGATTACTAAGGTGGGGGAGACATTCGCGACATTCTGGTCTAGAATTGCTGGGCCCATTACACGACACTTAGTAACTGGGGTCCGGGGCGGGTGCCCGCGGGCCCCGGCTCGGGTGGGGGTCTGGCCGCCGTCACGCCCCGCCGTCACACGGTGGCGGTGGTGCTGTTGCTGCGTTTTGCTGCTGTTGCTGGCCGCTGTGCCTGGTGCTGGTGCTGTGTGTGGGAGTCGCTTGCTTTTGTCGTGTCGCATGCTTTTGTCGTTTTCTTACGTCATCCGTTTTTTGTGCCCGCATTTCTCGGCTCATACAACCCTGAAGGTCGACCCGTTCACCGGGCACACACAGAAGGTGCACTCTGCCCTGCCCACCGTGTCTGGGCTGCGTCTCCAGCCAGCGGCACCCTCCCCCAATCGGAAAATGTCGCGCCCACGTGACGCCGCGCCGGCCCTGGAACCGCCGGAACCGTCGGGGTTACGCACGTGAGCGCGCACGTGCTTCCACGTGACAGTCACGTGCAGCCATCCGGAGTTAGCCGGCTTATCGTAGATGCCATCTCCACAATTCACAGGCCGGTTAGGCTGGCCCGGTACTGCTGTGTGAGCAACTTCGCACCGGCTGTCACTCGGCATATATAAGTGCAAGCGCTGCCCCCTCCGTCCAGCCCCTCGCCTCACCCATTTTGCGACCAAACCACCCTCCTGTTCTTCCGTCTCTAGCCGCATCATCCACTAAGCCAGTGCCTGTGTTGCTGTCGCTGCATTGTTTGCTGTTTCCTTCATTTCTAGCACCCTAAACAATGCCAACCACCAAACGCTTACACATCCGTGCGTCGAGCTCTTACGACGATCCCCATGCCGTTGTAGTTCCCATAAACACAAACAAGCCCATCCACATCGAGTCGGACATTGGCGTCGTCCTGCTCATAGTCAACATCAAGAACTTTGACGGGTCCAGGCCGCATTTGGACAACAGCTTGTACAATGTCAACGACGACACGTTTTTGAACAAACAGCCCGTCCATGCATCCGACGTTGTCAAGATATCCGCCAATGACCATCAGCCCAACTTGCGGGTCGACATTTTCTTCAAACCCAAGTTGCCCATCAAGGGTCTGGAGTTCATTTTTGGCAACGATTTCACCGTTCCGGTACGGGACTATGTGCCTACGACTTTGTTGTCCACCGGCTTGAAGTTTTTCACCTGGTTCATCAACAAGACCGTCAAGGGCGACATTTACGGCGACAAGCCCTTCCTCTACGGACTAGCATTGAACACATTCACTAACATGGCAATCGTAGACGACTACAGCGATTCCATGAACGACATTCTAGAAGAAAGAGTGTTTCTGGATCTGGATGAAGAGAGGGAACAGGAGGCTGAAAACGGCGGCAAAAGGTCTTTCCTTAAGGCCAGCCACCGGAAGCGCAAACACCAAATTACTGATAGATTAAACCACAAAGAGAACTTGAATGACAATACCGACAACTCGCTTACTATTCCCAACAACTCTCTCGACAGAATGAAGTTTTTCACCACCTTTGAAAAGTGCCAGGAGTGGGTGTTCAACAAAGAGGACAACAAGTCGTATTTTCTCCAGTTCGACACAAATTTTTTGAAGATGTCCGATTCCAAATACGCCGTTAGCATCCCCACGTATGGCAATAAGACATTTGACATTAACGTATCCAACTTTGCTAACGAGAAGCTTAATAACTTCAACTGGGTTCTCAAGTACAACGGGTACGAGGGTGTAGGGCACGGGCAGCAGGCATTGGTGCTTAATTTTGCTTTGAGGGACGAAGAGTCAGATTAGATTTTGTAGTCATATGTAGTAGCTGTATTATTATTAGTGCTACGAACTGTAATAGTAATAGCAGTATTACATGTCTTAGCCATCTCAGATGCTGGCCGTCCACGGCGCCACCATCATGGACTATGCACCTTATTTGGCCTTGCGAGCTTCCAAGAGGTTACAGTTTTTTTAACTGAAAGCAGAAGTGTGGGACGCAGTGACATACCAGGAATACAACCATATATTTGAGTTTCTCAATAATCCAGGCACTTCAACATATACTCATTCCTGTACCTATCAGAGGAACCTTCCTCCCCTCTGTGAAACAAACGATCTCTTAGTTGGCAAGCGTCCATGGAACAACCGCATCATATTTTTGCACCCAACTGTGCGACATTGTCTCCAACGACATCTTTGCCCGCAGCCCTCATCGAGCCAAAAACATACCAAAAAGCAGTCACATCTGATCACACTCCTGATTGCGATAGTTGCAAATTACCAAATACGGCCAAGTATGGGCATGGACACCAAACTGGGTGACACCACTGCCGATCCAGATATAGATCTCCAGGCCGTGATAGCAGATTCACTTTCTGCTCTAACAGGATCCCACGATGATGAGGATTCTGAAACCACAACAACCGAACCACCTGCCCATAATGTGCTGTTGCAGCCAACCAACCAGTATACACAATCAAAAAATTCAGCACACCCACAGGGTATTCCACCCGATATGAATAGCGAAGAAAAAGAGGGCGACATCGACTTGGAAAATGCCATTAGCAATGCATTTGGCCAGTTTGAAATGCCCCCCTATCACAATAATGATAGCGACAACAATAATAACGAGACCAATGACCGTAAAGAACAGACAAATTTGGACAACAAGCCAGAGGATGATTTCAATCTTGAAGACGCTATTGGAAGAGCATTTGAAAATGCCATTGACGAACAGCTGAAACAGAATGCCGATGAACACGACGACTTAAATCTAATCGATGCGATTGATAAGGCTTTCGATAATGCCATAGTAGAATCACACGAAGACGTCCACAAAGGTAGCAAATCCGACCAACTAGACCTAGGCAACATCGAGAATGCGTTTGAGAGCACGATGCATAACAAAACTGAATCCTCACCAGAATACAAATCGGAAGCGCCGGTATCGTCTAGTGCAAGTCATCATGACAATATTGATCTTGAAGATGCTATCGGTAAAGCGTTTGAGGAGCATTACAATGCAAGTGCAAATAGTACAAATAAGCCGCAGGACCATGATGTTGATAATGATTTGAGTCTAGATGATGCGATAGGAAAGGCGTTTGAGAATGCCATTAGCGACACCAAAACAGATGTCGGGCAAAAGTCAACAGAACTGCTCCAGCAATCACTGACCCATGATGCTGGTGATGCTGACTTGGATAATGCGATTGGAATGGCTTTTGAAAACATCATGCATGTCTCTAAAGCCGAAGAACATAACGAAAATCACAGCGAGCTCAATTTGGATGAGGCCATAGGCACAGCAATAAAAGGCGCTTTGGATGGCAAGACAGAGACCCTGCGTGACACTCAACCGGCAGTACAGGTACTACCGGAACAAGAGGCCTCAAATCTTGATGATGCAATTGGTGCAGCTTTTGCTAGCGCTTTAGACGAACAACCTACAGAAGATCACACTTCGAGACAAAAGCATGATGATAAAGAAGCGGAAAATGAGTTGAACTTAGACGAGGCCATTGGTAACGCTTTCAAAAGTGCATTTGGCCAAGAAGCTGAAGCAACAGAAGTTCAGGATCAGGATCCTGCACACCAATTTGCTTCGAGTCATCGTCTCCCAGATAGCGATGAAGCAGCTGATGACCATGATTTGGAGAATGCCATTGGTGATGCATTCAGCAACTTATTGGCAGAAGCCAAGAATGATTCGAATGATTTCAAGGGAAAAGAGTCTGATAAAGCCACCGCTCGTGAGCTGGTTTCACAGAGCAAAGACGCCAAAGATAGCAACGAAGATCTAGATCTAGATGAAGCCATCGGAAATGCATTCAAGACATTGATACCTGAGCAAGCAGCTGTTGAAAACAAGTCCCAGGAACAGAACGACGATGCTGATTTAGAAAATGCTATAGACGCAGCTTTTGAGTCTATAGCACTTCCTGCTGCTGAAGCTGACAACGCTAACAAGGATACTGAAAAACCCGTTAACGAAGATGAATTGAGCTCCATAATCGCTGCATCGTTTCAACAGGCTATCTCGGGAACTGATACGCGAAACAGGACTAATACTCAAGCTCCCACACAGAAAAGACCAGATATCCCAGTAGATGTCTCCAATTTAGTGCAATCGTTGGTAAACCAGATGGCTAATCAGGATGATACAACTGTGGTCGACAGTGGAAGACTACCAATTTCAGAGGATATACTTCAGGAATTGGCAGCAGAGATCACCAATCAGGTTCAATTCCATCTCTCCGAGAATGATACTTCCAAGAAAACATCAGCTGTTTCAGCATTGCCTCAGATTGACGATAATGTGCTTGCCCATTTCCAGCAGGAAGCTCATAAAGAAGATTTGGCCAGAAAGGCCAAAGCAGCAGAGGAAGCAAGATCCCGTATTGTGAGACCATCGTTTTCAATCCCACGTCCACCTAAGGAAAAGGAAGGTGATTTGGAGCAACTTCAAATGAATGACATTCTCCAGAATGCCTTTAAAATGGCCATGGAAAATCCGCAGGAATTATTAACCGACATGGAGACCGAAGAGGCGGTTGGCTCTTCTAAGGATTTGGCTACTACGGAAGTAAAGCAAGCCTCAGGGACAACTACCCAGACATCTTCTACTGCCCGTTTCCTTGAAACTTTGAATAGATCTAGTGATATCAATCTAGATGGAAAGAAGACTGGTCCAGCAGAGCAGAAAAAGAAGTCACTAACCATTGCTGAAACTCTTGCTTTGCACCGGTCAGCCATGTCTACGGGAGCCAGAACATTTTCGACACTGGGAACATCTGAAGCGGACAAAGGCTCACTTTACGACTATGGTGCCTTGAATTCCCAGATATCACAAGCTTTGAGCTCGATTACGTCACGAATCAACAGTGGTACAGGCTCTAACGAGAACTTGTTGAATGTGATTCGTCAGATGACCAATTCTTTCACCACCAGTATTCAAAATACGTCCACTTCGAGTGGTTCATTGACCACGGCAGAAATTATATCCAGTTATTCTGACAAACCAGAGAAAGATACCATTGTGAACTCGCTTTTATTGGCTAAAAAGTACCTTTATGATCAGGGTGGCAGCACGAGTCAAGACTCATCACAAGCATCTAGTAACGCCCAAGCGGCAGGATTGCTTGATAATGTTTTGAACCAGTTTGATACTTCCAAGATAGATCCCAGTTTGGCAAGTACTTCCGTAAACTCATTCTCGGCAGATAGAGCCCCTAACATCCGGAATGAGTTTATATCAAGTATAGAAAAGTCTGTTGTTGCAGCCATTTCCAACTTCTCTACTCATTTAACTGGTAGAAGATCACTGTCAGCTGAAAAACTCCCAGTGGATTCTCCTGAGTATAAGGAGAAAATCAGGTTGGAAAACAGAGAGAGGAAAAAGAGATGGAGAGAGGAGAACTCGGACAGGAACAAGGACAATGATCTAAGATCACGAGTACTCAAAAGAGCTGCAGTGATGTTTGGCGAACAAGACAGTGCAGAGAAGAAGGCTTGGGCAGAGGATGAATTCAATCGTAGAAGAGACAGAAGACTTGCCAAGGAAGAGAAGAAAGATGTGGATAAAGTACCCGCCAGTCCTCCCGACGATAAATTGTTTACCAAGGGTAAAGAGTCAGTAAATAGGTTGGCTCAAGATATCAAACTCTACAAGCCTGTTACCGATATTTTCAATATTGTTTCTAGTGCTACACAGAGCGAGAACCCACAAGCCGCTTTGGCTGCCACTGCCGCTGCTACAGCTACCGTAGCTGCTATGTACGCTGATCGAAATCAGAGTGTTACATATAAGCAGGTGGAATCGGCAGTAGGGTCTATTTTAACGTCCTTGATGGACACCGCCAGCTCATCTGGTCTAAATGATCGTTTGAGCAGTCTTTCCAAAGGTATTTCTTCCACTTTTCAGTATAACGTTCCTTCTAACGTGAAACCACCTGGTGCACCATTTGCTGTTCGCACCTCTGATTCAGAATCTGATAATCAACAATCCAGCGGATCACTTCTCAATAGATTGGGGCCAGGAATCAGAGACAGTTCTTCTCTCAATTTTGATCCATTGCTGCTGTTCAGAAACTTGGAAATTCAAGACAAGCGCAAGTTAGATGGTTCTCCCGCTGTATCGGAGCCTAAGAGACCCAAGATGACAGCGGATGCAGAGAATCTTACTACTGATAGAGATTCGTTCTCGAAAATAGCATCAGATTTGGACCAGATGCGTTCTTCATTGACAAGCGGATCCGGGGCTAATTTGTGGGCTTCCGTAAACTCACTTCGTATGCCGCTGTATAAGAAGTCGTCTGACAATGCTGTTGGCAAAAGCGAACTGCCCGCAGTCAAGTTGGAGTACTCTACTTTGACATTACCTGCAGCTTCTCCATTTATCTCCAATAAGGTTCATGCTGGTATTTCTACTGCCGCCAATGGGATGAGCGCCGGACTCAGAAGACCAGGCAGCTTCCAGAAGCCTAGTGCCAAGATAGACAAGGCGAAGGCGAAGAGCTTGGGATTTCCCAGATTGTACTCACCCACTACATGATTTCAATTCATAACCCTTTTACACATTGCAGAAATATATATTCCATAGCATAATGAAACACATAGACGTATATACTTTAATGAGACGTATATAACACTCCAATCAGTGCTAATTTACTTACGTAAGAGCAAGATAAGCTGAAATTACGTACTTCTAATGGAAACACATGCGTCAAATGGATCTAATAAAACATACTTTCTACACTAGATCTAACACTATCTATAAAGGCTCTACTTCCTTGCTCAACCAGTTGTAGGCCCTCTTATCGCCCATCTCCAACAACTTCTCACCAAAATCCTCCTTCACACTCTTGTGGTACTCATTGATCCAGTTAATCTCTACTGGAGACAACAAGCTTGTGTCTATCAACTTCCTACAGAAAGGTACCTTGGTCAAATACCCAAAACCTAAAAAGTTATCTCCACTTCTTGTTTTTCCTACGGTATCGTCACAGGTCAATATCTCTAGTTCACTTTCGATTCTGAAACCCACCTCGCCGTCAATGTAGTAACCTGGCTCGTCAGTCAAGATTCCACCAGGCTTATAAACATCAATCTGGCTAGGACCACCGCTAGTAGTCAGAATCGATAATGGACCCTCATGAACATTACCAAAACTGCCCACACCGTGGCCCGTACCGTGGTTGAAATCCAAGCCCTCATTCCACAAGGGCTGTCTAGCGTAACCATCGAGAATTGCCCCTGTATTTTTCGAGTTTGGCGGAAACTTGGCCATGGCTACCGCCAAATGGCCCTTTAATACCAATGTGTAGTATTTCTTGTACTTATCGGTTAAACCTTCATAGCCAAATTTGTAAGTTCTGGTGATGTCTGTGGTGCCTTCCAAGTAATGGGCACCAGAATCGATAAGATATATCTTGGAGGGGTCAATAATGGCGTTATCCTCCTTAGTTGGCGCATAGTGGATAATGGCTGCGTTGGCACCTGTAGACGAGATGGTCTCGTATGACAAACCTTTGAAATTGGGTAATTTCTCCCGAATCGAGTATATCTTGCACGCAGCATCGTATTCAGAAAGCACCTTCTTTTTCACAGTCAACTGGTGGTCCATCCAGGAGGAAAAGAGGATAAAGGCAAGCGAATCCTTGTATTGAGCAATTTTAGCGTTGAAAAGCTCTGTTTCGTTCTTGAAAATTTTCATGTTGGAAACAACAGACTCATGGATAACTGATCTCTTGCCTACCGAGTCAGGCAAAGAGTCGAACAAAGCATATGTGGTGGCATCTTTGTTGGGCAACACAATCGCAAGCTCCGTGTTGTCGACCGTCACTTTTAACTGCGACAAGTCCTTGTAGAACTCCTCGTACTGTCTGACCACAAGTCCTGTGATCGAATCCAAGTACTGGTGGAGCTCCGGCGCGCCAGCTTCAACTTTGACCTTATCCACATATAAAAACACGCTGTCCAAGGTGACAATGGCATTTGAGAAGAAGGTGGGGTTGAACGGAATGTCGGTGTCGGATCTGAGATTGAAGAGCCAGGCAATGTCGTCCAAAGCCGTGATAACCAAATGGGTGCTGTTATACTTGGTCGAGGTCAAAAGCGCTCTGATTTCAGCCAACTTGTCGTTGGTATGTTTACCCGAGTACTTCAAGGGCAAATGGTAGATGGGGTCCCGTGATCTGGCCGGTTTCTCGGCGCCCCACACCTCATCCACCAAATTAACCTCGTATAGCGGCTTGAACTCAAACTTGCTGCGGTAATTCAACAATCTGACCCGGTTGAAGTACTCACCTATAGTCAAACTGATGAGTCGCGGGTCACACGAGATCACATTGCTGAAATCGTTGTGGATGGCCCGCTCTATAGCAAACTTGTTCCAGGTGGGGTTGGAAGGTAAGCCCTGTTTGAGCAATTTCCAGTGTTTTGGATCGAGTTGTTTCTCGGCCTGCAAGAAATAGCGACCGTCGGTGGATAAAGCAGCCTGTCCGGTCAAAGTTTCTGCGTCTTCAAGCGTCACGACGGCGATCCCGGCGCTACCAGTGAACCCGGAGATATACTCCCGTCTTTTGTCCGACAAGGCCGTGTACTCGGACTGGTGCTCGTCCTCGGACGGAATGATGTACACTCCGATATTGTGCTTCTTCATGAGTTTCCGGAGCTCGGTCAACTTATCGGCCTGGCTGAGGGCCGATGCGGCTAGAACGATGGGGTTTACCACATAAGGCAAGTCCGGCAACGGTTCGTCGTCATCGGCGTAGTCAATTGTAGCGTCGGGGTTACTGTTTCCGGCTGGTTCCGTGACATATGTCTCCTTGAGCTGTCTGGTAAGCTGGGGGAGACATTGGAATGGTTTAGCGAGCAATGTCGTGAACGAGGGGCACGTTATAGTCAGGATTTCTGACTCGTTGGTCAATGTCCGTTTGCGGCCAAGAAGCGGCTCCTTCTCAGAGTAGTAACTCATGGCGAATACTGTATCTTGCAGCTGAGATATGCGTAGCAAAGTGTGTGTCATGCTTGAAGCCGTGTGGCCCCTTACCAAATTTGGTACGGTTGAGACGGAGTCACGTGACAGATATCTGGTGGGGCTTAAAATGGCCATTTTTCCAGATAAAATGTGGCTCAAGATTCAGCTCAAGTACTTTGCTGTAATTTAGTCTCTATGTGGTGTTTATGGATAGCACCGAATCCGCTTCTGGGTCCAGGACGGTGGTGATAATCTGGTTACCTTCCGTACCGGGATGATTCATTCCTGGTAGCGCGAGTATCGGAGACGATGTGACTGATGACGGCAATGTCGCCTTGCGACATCAGCACCACCGAGCGACATTTGCAATCGCGACCTGAAAAACGCGTCCTCCTGGTAAACACCAATAGATTGCCATTACTTACTACCATTCACCATCATCAGCACAACAGAAAATGGGTCGATTAGTGGGTCTAGAACTCCACAACTTTAAGTCCTACAAGGGTACTGCCCAAATAGGATTTGGAACCTCCTATTTCACGTCAATTATCGGTCCCAATGGAGCAGGTAAATCCAATATGATGGATGCAATTTCTTTCGTTTTGGGTGTCAAATCATCCCACTTGCGGTCCCAGAACTTAAAAGAGTTAATATACCGAGGTAGAAGAACCAACGGCAACTCAGCAGCAACTGATGCTGAACAGGATCCAATTCATGCTTATGTGATGGCAGTGTACGAAAAAGACAACGGAGAAGTGATTCGGTTAAAAAGAACGATCTCTTCCACGGGAAACAGCGATTACCGCGTAAATGACCAGTCTGTGACTGCATTAAACTATTCCATGGTACTAAAGTCTGAGAATATCTTGATTAAAGCGCGTAATTTCCTTGTTTTCCAGGGTGATGTGGAACAGATAGCTTCACAATCAGCAACAGAGTTGACCAAATTGATTGAAACAATCAGTGGTTCAACTGATTATATAAAGGAGTACGACGAGCTTAAGGAGGAGCATGAACAAGCCCACGAGTTCTCTAATTCTGTGTTTTCTCGCAAGCGGAATCTTAACTCCGAATCTAAACAGTACAAAGTACAGTTGGCAGAGCAGGAGGAGTTCGAGGAGAAGTTGATGAAGAAAACGGATATAATCAAAAAAATCAACTTGTATAAGATCTATCATAATGAGCAGAAGCATCACGAGGTGCTAGCAGGAATAGAAGAAAAGACAAAGGAATTGGCTCAGATTAAAAAGAAACTAACAGCAGAAAACAAGTTGTTTGCAAAAGCTTCAGCAGACCATGCCAAACAAACCATTGAACAGAAGACCCGCAATAAGAAGATAGACGTTCTAGCCACAGAGGTGGAAACCACCAAAAGAGATTTGATTCCAGTAGAAGCCACCAAAAGATCAGCCACCATAAAGATCGGTGGATACAGATCAAAAATCACTGATTTGCAGGTAGATTTGAAAAGACAGAAGCAAGTTGTCTCCGCTAACGAGAGACAGCTCAGAGAAGCGAATCGTCTCTATACTGAGTTTCAAGAGAAAGTGATTTCGTCAGTGCAATCTTCGGTATCTGCTGAAGGACAGCGTGAGTATGAAAGACTCAGAGCTGATTTCCTTGCTAATGATGGCTCTAGACTCGAAGAGGAAGTGTCGCTTTTGGTGAACGACAAAGAATCGTGTTTGGCTAACATTTCGAACCTTCAAGTACAGAAATCGAATGCAACTACTAGAATTGCCGAGTTAGAGTCCAGTATAAACACGGAATTGAAATCCAGACTCGCTGACATCAATCAGGATATCAACGAGACATTGGCTTTGAAACAGGAAAAAGTGGATGCCCGGTCCACATTAATAAAAGCCAAGGACGAGTACAAATATCAGGAATTGCAGTTGAACACGCAATTGAGAGATGTATTACTTAAATTGGATGAGTTATCCTCTCAACAACGTGAATCTAACAAACAACGGAAATTACGTGAAAACGTAGCTACTTTGAAGCGCTTGTTTCCCCTGGGAGCCATTAAGGGAATCTTGTACGAATTAGTACGACCATCAGAGCACAAGTATGAATTGGCATTACTGACTGTGCTCGGAAGAAACTTTGATAGCGTGGTGGTGGAAACCCTGGCAGTTGCCTACAAATGCATAGAAATCTTGAAGGAAAGAAGACTTGGTGTTATCAGCTTCATTCCATTAGACTCAGTCGTTAATGATAGCATCAACTTAAACTACTTGAGAAGCTTGCATGAAAGTGCCCAACCTGCAGTTGATATTGTTGAATATGAAGATAAACTGTTGGAACAGGCTATCAACTATGTTATGAGTGATACTTTGGTGATAGACAACATTGAAAACGCTCGTGCCTTGCGGTGGTCTTCAACCAGAGAATTTGAAAACAAAATGGTCACTTTAGATGGTTCGGTCATACACAGATCTGGTTTGATGACTGGTGGGCAACAACAAAAGAAATCACAAGCTAGTCTCGGTTGGGATAGGAATGAGTTCAATAACTTGACGCTATTGAAGGAAGACTTAGCGGACAAATTGACTAGATTGCACGAGTTGTCTCCTAAAGATATGGAGATCAATCTTTTGGCAGATGAAATAAGCGGTCTCGATGACAAAATGCCAGTACTAAGAAATAAGAAGATCAACGTAGAGAGAATCATAAAGGATAGAGAGGCCGATATCCAGTTTCAAAGACAGCAGAGTGACAACTTTGATTCGTCTATAAAGGCGAAGCATAATCAAATCAATAAAATAGAAATTCAGATTCACGATATTGAAGGAGAAATGAGGTTTTTGCAAGCCGAGATATACGCGGACTTCTGCCAGAAATATGGGTTCAAAAATGGTATAGAAGATTACGAAAACTTACATGGCTCTACATTAAGAATTAGATCCAAGGAAAGAGCGCAATTCAACCAAACAATTGCAACCTTGGGAAACAAGTTGAATTTTGAGAATGAAAGAGTGAAACAAACAGAAGCCAGAATTAAATCCTTGCAAGATCAATTAACTACGGCTGAAGCTGAGTTGGAGCAAATAGTAACCAAAAAAAATGAACTCGAGGAAAAGATTGACACACTTGAAGCTGAGCTCGAAGTTATGCAATCAGATAATGAACAGTTTTCAAAGGCTCTCCAATCCCTGACCAAGTACTCTAGAGCTTTAGAGTCGTCTATTAATGATATCGAAGGACAAACCAATGCGGCAAGCAAATCGATAGCGGAGTTGGAAGAACAATTACTAAAAATTGATACGGAAAGATCTAACATACTCAAGAACTGTAAAATTGAGAGTATCAATATACCCCTTAAAGATGGTTTGTTAGAGTCTATCTCGATTGGAGAGAACATTGAGAGCTTAGTCAAAGAGGTGTACGAAATTGAAATTGATTACTCAACATTAAAGCCTAAGTATAAACAATCATTCAGTTCTAAGATCGAAGCTGAGATGGAAGTAGAACTTCAAAATACGATTGATCAACTTGAGAAACTTTCTCCCAACTTAAAAGCAGTGGAGAGACTCAAGGATATTGAGCTCAAATTAAGAAATTATGATAGAGATTACACCGTTGCCAGACAAAAGGAACTCAAAGTATTTGAAAAGTTCCAGGAAGTCAGAAATAAGCGATACAATGCTTTCTCAAAAGCGTTTACGCATATTTCCGGAGAAATAGATGGTATTTATAAGGAGCTTACCAAGTCACGCGCTTCGCCAGTTGGTGGTTCTGCATATTTGACTTTAGAAGATGAGGAAGAACCATACAATTCGGGAATAAAATACCATGCCATGCCACCTATGAAAAGATTCAGAGATATGGAGTTTCTTTCTGGTGGTGAGAAAACAATGGCTGCTTTGGCTTTATTATTTGCTATACATTCCTATCAACCCTCGCCATTCTTTGTGTTAGATGAAATTGATGCTGCACTTGATAATTCAAACGTTAGTAAGATTGCAAACTATATTAGAAAAAGCGCAGGTCCTAATTTCCAATTCATTGTCATATCATTAAAGAACTCGTTGTTTGAGAGATCCGATGCTTTAGTGGGTATTTATAGGGAACAAAAGCTCAACAGTAGTAAGACTGTGACTTTGGATTTGTCTGAATATTCAGAAAGTGTTCCTGTGAATTAGTTTTATAGTGTATGAATACAAATTTTATAGTGGTCTTAACCTGTATACGTGCTTGGCGTATGGGTGCAAACTTTTCATGGTAGCGCCATCTCGCATCTCACTTCAAAATATTTTTGCAAGATTTAAAATCAGTATTACTCATTTGGAAGGCCAATGATACGACATAATTTATTAAGAAGGTATACGTTACAAAGTTGTTTACCAACTGTAAGATCCTTACATGTGCCATATGGTAGAACTAGAAAAGTGAGTGACAAGAATGTGCAGCAGATCCTATCCAAAAAGAGAGATAAACAAGTTTTCAAAACTCTACTGAAACTCAACAAGAAAAAGAAGAGAGACACTTCCGATCATACCAGTACAGACAGTATATTACTATTAGAGATTAGAAGTGCACTAACTGAATTTCTAAAAAAGTCTGGTAAAACTGTGATCTTAGATGATGTACGAAATCCTTCATCTATCATTAGCGAATTCCTATTTTCAAGATCTAGACCAGAAGTTATTATAGAAGCAGTAGACATTATTTACCAAACTAGTGAGGGTGAAGGATTGGGGATAGTACCAAAATCTGTATATGCTATGCCCTATTTGGAAAATGAAGAAGAGATATTCGATAAGTATACCATTGTGAAGGTACCTAAAACAGTAGTAGGTGACAAAGTGCAGGTAAAGCTAAATACTCATCACCATTACTATTCTGAAGCAGTCTTGCTCAAAGTTATGAGATCTAAGTCTTCGGCTAGAAGAGATAATCTCGTTTTATGTTCTAAATTCAATGAGTGTCCAGGCTGCCAGTTACAGATGTTGCCCTATCAAGACCAATTAGATTTTAAGCAAACTACAATTAAAAAGGCGTATAGATACTTTTATCCTCAGTTAGGAGATAAGATTGAAGATGATAGATTTGGACATGTGAATGGGGCACCCGCACAATATAGCTATAGGACCAAGCTTACTCCACATTACAATGTTCCCAAACGTGAAGGCAATAAACCTATAAATATTGGACTCAACCATATAGATCCAACTATGGGAATTGTGGATATTGATTATTGTCCTTTAGCATCATCAACAATCAACGAAACACTCAAACTAGAACGGTCTAGGGTACTCGATGATATTGAGAATGGAAAGATAGAAAGAGGTAAATCCTTCACTGTTTTCTTAAGAGATAGCGTTAGAATTAATAACGATACCGGTGATTTCAGCAGGGTATGTTTGACTGATAAGGCCAAAGTCATCACGGAAAAAGTTGAAGACTCTGTGTATCAGTTCACAAAATCTGGATTTTTCCAAGTAAACATAGATATTCTTCCTCATGTCTTGGATTATATGAGATACCATATTGAAATGACTGGCTACTCCTATAAATACCTCATTGATACATATTGTGGTGTGGGCTTCTTTGGAATTGGTCTTTCCAAATCAATTCATGAGGACGGCAAAATATTTGGAATTGAGATATCTGAAAAGTCCATTCAGTACGCTACACATAATGCTAAAATTAATGGTATTCCCGTTCCAGAAAGAATTCAATTTATTCTGGGATCCTCTGAAGCTATCTTTGAAAATGACAGTTTTACAAGTTGTTCTATTAATGGAGAGGATTCCATTGTAATTATGGATCCTTCCAGAAAAGGTGCAAATGAACTGTTCATGAGACAATTGCTCGCCTTCAAACCAAGGTTGATTTTCTACATCAGTTGCAATGTTTTCACTCAGGCAAGAGATTTAGCCATTTTTGAAGAATATCAAAAGGCTTCAAATACGAAGTACAAAGTTAAAGAAGTGTCTGGTTTTGACTTCTTCCCCCAAACAAAGCACGTTGAGTCGATTGCCGTATTGGAGTTATGTGAAAACTAAATGTAAATAATCCTCATTATCTGTACATAGTAATGCTGTATGCTATTTTTATGCTATTTATAAATATATCACTGTTCCTTTGAAGAGGCAAACTCTTCTATAATGTCGTTTAAGGCCTTCACACCCCATTCTAATCTCCTTTGCTGCTTCTTGCCAGAAATAATGCTGCTGTTTCTAACCTTTTCCTGTAAGAAATACTGTATACCTCTAAGAAGCGTAACTTGGTCTCTAGCTTTCAAGGTAATTTCTATCAACTTTCTATCGTTAAACTTCTGTTCAGAGTTGTGACCGGATTTCTTACTCAATCCAGCACCAATTGCGTTAACTTGAGACTTCTTACCCACGAGATCAAGGAAAGTGACAAAACACACTTCCATAAATAGAACCGTGTCATTCGAAGCTGTCAAAAAATTTATGGTTTTCAATAAGTGGATGGGAATAGCTTCTTCTGCGATTAAGTAGCCAAAGAATCTACCAAGATTTAATATCCTCTTGAGCTTAGCATCCCCATCATCACCGCTATAATCAAAGCCTAAAAAGTCTTCCTCTTCATCTTCATTAGAA
This sequence comes from Scheffersomyces lignicola, assembly GCA_030578435.1. NCBI lineage: Eukaryota > Fungi > Ascomycota > Pichiomycetes > Serinales > Debaryomycetaceae > Scheffersomyces > Scheffersomyces lignicola. The sequence continues at coordinate 288,660 of JAJMRV010000005.1, read as the reverse complement.
CCTTCAAATTCCTTAATTAAATCCCAAAGCATAAATTGGAAGGTTTTTCTATGGTTGTGACTATCACAAAGTTTCTTCGCCAATATTCCATAGTAGGGATTCCATGCCGGTTCTACACCAGTACAGTGAATAAGAACCCTGGGTATCTCTCGTTCCTGTGATCTCTTCAATGCTAATTTGTCAAGTTTCGTTAAAGCATCCACATAATCATTGGCTGACATGATGGATATGAAAATAGCTCTTCTGATGTCAGTATTCATTCTCTGGGCTCTGGCAAGTTCCATCCAGTTTGGCTCAGCATTATCCAAAATGTCATTAAGAACTGCCTCATCGACATTCATTTCCTTTTCAGTTGAATCATCACCCTTCCAGGCTGAGCCTACTAGCCACCATTTTCCTTTGGTTTCTATATTCTGAATATCGTCGAGCGAAACTCGAATTGGATCGTTGAACTTATTGTTGTTAATCCCACCTAAGAACTTCTTGAGTCTTATACTCAACTGTACATTGGCTTCATTCACAGATTTTAACTTGTTCTGTTTCAATGAGTTGATAGTTTCGATCAAGAACTCCATTCTTGTAGTCACCTCAGATTTGGGTAAATCATGGACTTTGGAATTTATCATTAATATTATCTCTTTCAAAGCTGATGGGTCATCTGATCTCATTTGATTACCCGAATTTCTTATAAGACGGAGTAACAACTCTGCGTTCTGTTCATTCAAGTTTTCAATTAGTAACTTAATGATGTCGTACAACAATTTTGAAGATGTCAACTGGAATAGATACACCGAAGATAACAAAGCAACTATATTAGAACACTGTTTATCCTTACCAGATTCCTTTGAAAAAGATTCAAATCTTTCAACCAAAGTCTGAACAAAATGAGCACCAAACTCGACACCCTGAATTCTGTAAATTGCAACCACGACAACAGCATGCAAGTACACAAAATTTTCTAAGAGCCTACCTTGCTGGATAACATTATCCAATATAATTAAAGTAAGTTCCTCGTTAATAGTATGTCTGGGATGTGACAAGAACAAGTCATTAATATCCTTCACTATGGTACCTACGTTGGTTTCAGATAATCTGTTCAACGGCCCCTTGATTGCCTTTCTAATATTCAATACTTCTTCACTCACTCCATTTCCTTCCGCTGCCAATTTTCTACGCAATGCAGGTGGAACATATCTGGTAGCTGATGCTTCATTCTCTTCTTCGGACTCTTCTTCATGATCGCCTTTAGATACTGGTGCAACGTATGGATTTTCTCTTTCGTTTCCAGACTCGTTCTCTGAAAAAGACCCTTCATCTTCATCGGAGAAATCGTCTTCTTCACTCTGTATGTTATTATCTGAGCCAAAATCGAGATCGAGTCCATCCAATAATCCCCCAATTACGTCATCTTCGTCCGTTTTGGATAATTTGGACCGTTTACCGTTCTTTAAGCCCAATTTTTTGGCATAATACTCCATATCATTATCATCTCTATCAATAATTTCCAGGTCATAAGAAGCGCTGTATTTGTCCTCACTTTTATCTCTTTTCCCCTTATTAGCTTGTTTGAGGGCTTTCAATTTCGCAATAGGATCTGATTCATAACCGATATCGTCATCGCCTTCTTCAAAATCTTCTGCGTCAATATCATCATCGAAGTCCTCTGCGTAGTCTTCGTTATCTTCAGAACTTTCACCAGACTTTTCCACCTCTTCTTCTTCATCATCAAAATCATCACCCGAATATTCATCATCTAAATCATCTTCTTTCACGACTCTAAGGTCATCTGAATTTGCCTTATTTCCCTTCAAAGCTGCTAATTGTGCTAATGGATCCTCGGTCACATCCTCTTCTACACCATTCTCATCAAAATCACTGAACTCTTCATCTTCGTCTACTTCATCAAAATCATCACTTATTTCATCATCTTGTAACACATCTTCTCTGACTATTTTTAGATTTGCCGGAGGTGAGTTCACATTTCTTTTCTTTTCTTTAAGCGCTTTGAGTAATGCTAGGGGGTCTTCTTCCATGGTTTCTTCCTCTTCGCTGAAATCATCGAAATCATCGAAATCTGATTCACCATCGTCCAAGTCATCCTCTTTTACAATTCTGATTTCGCTTTTGGAGCCATTCCTTGCTTTCTTTTCCTTCAAGGTTTTGAATTCTTTCAATGGATCATTGGACTTGCCTTTCTTTGCCTCTTTCAATGCTTTCAATGCGGCTAATGGATCTTTTTCGTTGCTTTTGGCAGTTTCATTATGTGAAGCTTTAGCAGTATTTGAGCCATTTTTTTCGTGTTTGCTGGTTGCACTTGGCTTGTGTTGCTTTTTTTGTTTCTTTTCCTGTCTCTCTTGCTTTCTCTTCTCCTTTCTTGATAACTGGGGCACTTTACGTTTCTTGCTGGTAACGGTAAATTGGTTATATCTTGCGGTTTCTGCCTCATAATCTCCTTTATCTTCCTTGCTTTTGATCTGTTCCATGATCAGACCGGGGAGCCTGATGGCTCTACTCTCCTCTCCATCCTCGTCGTTCCTTCTTCTTTTTACCATAATTGATGGTTGTGCTGTAATTCGATTTGATATAGGATTTGCAGTTGTGCCATACTCATCTAATAATTTTTTGCTGGTGAGATGAACCTGCATATACAATTTCTTCTACTATAGTGAGCTTGATAGTAACGGGTCATAAAATGGTATCATAGGTACAAATAGAGCAGTAATTAAAGAGGAAGAAGTTCATACCCATACTGGAATTACGTATTAAGTAACTTTGGACTTTTTAATGTTTTACGTCAATAAAGAAGTGGGTGCAGTTCCATTAGGCTCGTCCACGTGATATTTGTCATGTGACCCATTTTTGGCCACCCCCAGAGCAGTTATCATAGTATTCCAAATACTGCTGTACACATTTAAACCACACAGCCAGACGTTTGAACGAACCAAAAATGGCCAAGTACAAGTTTGACCTTAAAGTGGTGACCGATGTGGTCATCATAGCCGCAGCCACGGTATCTGCATACTACGTGTTGGACCATCTAATCAAAGACTATCTTGCATCCTCGGTATCTCTGCGAGAATCTACCAGAGCCAATACCATCCTCAAAAAGATACAGAGCACGGATCCCAAGATCAAAAGCATCAGTTTTACTCTGTATGAGAAGCTGTTGTTAAGCTCATTGGTGACCCCCGACGAAATCGACGTTACTTTTGACAAAATCGGTGGTCTTCAGAATATCATTGCCGATTTGCGGGAATCGGTCATTTTGCCGCTCACCATGCCGCATTTGTTTGAGTCACACGCCCATCTCATTCTGCTGCCCAAGGGGGTGTTGTTCTACGGGCCTCCAGGCTGTGGGAAAACCATGTTGGCCAAGGCTATCGCCAAAGAAAGTGGGGCGTTTTTCCTTCTGATCCGCATGTCTACGGTTATGGACAAGTGGTACGGAGAATCCAACAAGATCACCGATGCCATTTTCCTGTTGGCCAACAAGCTCCAGCCGTGCATCATTTTCATAGACGAAATTGACTCCTTTTTGCGTGACCGGTCATCGAGTGATCACGAGGTCAGTGCATTGCTTAAGGCCGAGTTCATGACCTTGTGGGACGGATTACAGTCCAACGGGCGTATTATGGTTATGGGTGCTACCAACCGTAAAAATGATATTGACGAGGCCTTTTTGCGGCGTTTGCCCAAGACTTTTGCAGTTGGTAGACCAGATGCGGCACAAAGACGGGCGATTTTTGAGAAGGTTTTGCAGGGAAGCAATCTCCACGACACAGATTTCGACTTGGACTACTTGGTGGCACACACAAAGGGCTGCAGTGGTTCGGATATCCGGGAGTTGTGCCGTGAAGCGGCAATAGAGTCGGTCAAGGTGTATATCCGCTCGATGGACTTGTCCAAAGACTCGGAACTCGTGGAAAAGGCACCTTTGGTGCCGATCAAGACCAGTGACTTTGTGACGCTCTGGAAGAAGGAGATAGTGGCGTCGACTATAGACTAGTGTACATAGTTTGCAATTGGTTAATAGCAGGATAGATATTGAGCGGTGATAGTAGTGAAGGCAGAGGTTGGGATAATTAGTGGCAATATTGCAAATTTCCAACCAGCAGAGCAAATCTGCCACAACAGCATTATTCGCTTAACATAGGCGTCATAATAGGATGGTGGCCTATAGGTGTTGCCTGCTATAATAGGGCTGAATGGGTATATGGTAGCGCCGGGTTACCCGCAAATGGCACATAGTGAAAAATTTGTATGCTGAATTTTCTGTACAATTACTCTCTTCTTGCTTCTCATCACTGGCTACCGGTTCAAGTAACAACCCATAGTATAGTGTGTTAATATACATGGACTCATAGCATCATTTGTAGTGACAAGTGGCGTGCCACTGCTGCTACCGGCATTTGCTCTATTTATATTTTCTTTAACTGGCCTCTTCGAAGATTGGCATACCTGGTCAGTGGTATGCCGATTCAAAGCGAAGCCTAGATAGACGACTTCTCACGACTAGTTTAGCTTCTATTCCTCAGTATACAAGGAAATCATACGCTAACGGGTAGAAGGCCTGCTGCTGCAGGCTGACAACTAGTCTGATACATAGTGTACTTGACAGTACAAACCACTGTAACATTGTAATCGGGAGCGGGCAAGGCATTTGGCCCTATAATAATGATGTACTCACCATACTGTAGTCTACCGTTATACGCTACAAATTATACGCTAAACACTGCACCCAAACATTAAGCGGATTGCGCTAATTGCTGTACTCGTATTTTATTCCGTTTTCGCACAGCAACCATTTCAGCCCATATAAAGTGGCAAGTTATTTCCAGCCACTACTTTTTGGCCAATTGCACCCAAAACACGCTAAATTTGCATATTTTGCTACCGATTCTGCTTCTAGCGACCTGCTGCATCATGCTCAGACCCTCAGCCGTGTGGAAAAGTGCCTTGCGCAGGCCGTTTTGCCACCCCGCCCTGGTTCTTCTCCCAGCCGCACCCCGGATTTATACCCTGTTCAGGCACTACTCCAAGGACATTGAACATATCAAGCATCAGGCGGACTCCAATGAGGCAGACACCTCGGCTTCAACTACCGGAGTCATCGATGTGGAGGCTCAGAAAGAAATAGTCTTGTTCTACGACCACGTATACCCCATTTCGTCTTCCACCAGCAGCTTCAAGCAGACATTGGCCATGTATTCATATCTACAGAACCTTTCGGCCGAGCAGCTCAAGACCAAGGTGTTGGAGGTGTCGGAGCCGCTTCCGGATTTGGCCAAAATCACCGAGTTCATCCCGTTGAAACGGGACTGCGGCGTGTTCGTGAAGTATCTGGTGCCACCCACCATGTCCTCCACGGATTTGTACAAAATTATCCAGAACAATGTAAAGCAGCAGAAGGAGCAGTACACCAAGGACACCTTCTGGTACATTTTTGACAAGGTGTGGCATCTTCCCTCTGTTTATGCTGTGAAGGGTACGCCCTGGATTGAGGATTTGCGCCGGTATCCCAGCACCCGGTTGAAGGTTATCTTTGAAGGGCACGCGCTAACCGAGGAAGAGTTGTACGTGTTGTTTCGGAGATATGGCATGATTGTAGACATAATTCCAGGCAGCGATACTGCTACCATAATCTTCAAGAATATCCGGTCTGCCATTGCCGCTAAAAACTGTGTTACTGGGATCAGCTTGAACAATGAGCAGACCGTGTTGCATTTGCAGTACATTCCCATCAAGCGCGTCAATTACTTGACCGAATTTGTCATCAACCACCAGAAGATTGCCATCCCGGTGCTCTTGGCAATATTGGCTACTGTGGCAGTGTTGATTTTCGATCCGATCAGACAATGGTTCATCGAGCTGAAAATCACCAAAAAGTACTCCTTGGACACCTACAAGAACTACAAGGTGGTGCAGTTCTTTGCTGTACCCTACAAGGCAGTCAAGGGTTGGATCACCAACAGCTACGACTACATTGATGAAACCATCACCAGCCGGTTTACTGATAAATTGGGCGACTCTGCCGAGGTACCGGAAGATGACACCACTGCTGCCGCCAGTCCCAATATAAACCTTTTGTGGAACGAAAGATACGAGAAATCCAAACAGTTGAAGCTCTGGATCTACGAAAACGTTAACACTTTTATAGTGGTAAAGGGTCCTAAGGGGTCAGGAAAGGAAGAGTTTGTGTTTGATCACACGCTATATGAAGACGAGAATCTCAAGAGTAAGGTTCTTTGTATCGATTGCGATGCATTGAGCAAAGCTCGTTCTGACAACTCGTTGATCAGCAACACTTCTTCCCAATTGGGCTATTTCCCCGTATTTACGTGGACAAACTCCATGTCCCAATTTATTGATTTGGGTGTACAGGGACTCACGGGTCAGAAGTCTGGTTTGAGCGAGAGCAAAGAGACCCAGATAAAGAATATGTTTCTGTTGACGACTCAGGCCATCCGTTCCATAGCCACCCTGGACTACCACAAGTATTACAATGCTATGGTCAAGAAGAACAACAAGTTACCGGATGGTGAGAAGATCGACATTCTCAAGGAAGATGAGTACTTGCAGCAGCATCCAGAATGCAAGCCCATTATTGTTGTCAATAAGTTTGCTCGTAGAGCAGACCAGAGCAGCAACGACTTTATATTTCCGCTTATTGCCGACTGGCTGGCTGGCTTGATTCAGAACAATTTGGCCCATGTGATCTTTGTTACTTCAGATGTAGGCTGTGTACAGCATTTGAACACTGTCTTACCCAACCAGGTGTTTAAAACAATTTCATTGTCTGATGCTTCTAGTAACAGTGCCAAGCAGTACTTGGTGGATCAGTTGAAGTTGCAGAATTCTAACTCAATTGAAGGCGTATTTGAGCCTTTGGGAGGCAGAATGTTAGATCTTCAAGCTTTTATAAGACGCATCAAGTCAGGTGAAGAACCCCGCGAGGCATTGGATGAAATGGTCAGTCAGGCTGCTGAGCAGGTTACCACATTCTTCCTTAACAACCAGAAGTTAGAGGAGGACGCTAACTGGAATACGGCGCAAGTGTGGATCATCATGAAGTTGTTATCCAAAAATAACGAGATTTCTTTCCAGGAATTGATCAAGTCGCCTTTGTTCAAAGCGTCAAATGAGACGAATGGTACTTTGATTACTTTGGAAAAGCATGACTTGATAACGTTAAAGAGAGATAAGGGGATCATGGACACTATTTCGACAGGCAGGCCAATTTTTAAGGCTGCCTTCAAGCAGTTGATCAGCGATGTCAATATTTACAAAATCTATGAGACCGATTATTTGACTCAGTTGATACTGTTGGAAGCTGCCAAGATCCAGAAATTGGAGTCCGAATTGACCAGCATTTGCCATGCGCGTGTGAAGCTTGATGGCCGCATAGCGTATTTGACTGGTAAGATAGAGGCTAGCAATACTAAGATAATGAACTTGGAAAGTAAGATAGCTGAGGTTGCTAATATCACTGCCTTGGACGAAGGAAGTCTGAAGGGGTTCTTGGGGATATTCTGATTGATTTAGTGATGTTGATAGTCGTATTTATATGTATATAATGCTGAATTTGTTATGATATTTTTGTTAATCTTAATATTAAAATTCGAGAACACCTATGCTACATTATAAATTACACTATACACTAGTCAAGTAACTGACTGGTCATAATCTCATACGTCATTCTCCTTCTGATGGTTTTCATATCATTTTGCGAATATTTCAATGGTTTGTTGAAAGATACGTATCTAGCTGCTGTACAAGTGAAAACACCACAATCGTACCCATTGGACTGCTGTGGAGACTGCATTCTGGGAAACAACTTGTACTCGCCAGTAAGGGTATGGTTCAAACGCTTGGCCTCCTGCTCAACATAATCCTTCAATAATGTTATAGCACGGATGTTGCCGTTTGCACTGATCAAAGAGTCAAAATACAGAATACTTCGGCTCGTGTTGTTGATAATTGCCAATGCCCAATGTGTGTTCATCACATTTATAGGCACAATAATCGCATCTTTCTCGAACAAATTCAACTTCTTCCGTTTCCCCCACCTTGCTATGCCTTGGTATCCCTTTGACTCCAAGGTGGAGAAGAAGTGAGTGGTCCAGCCAAACACTTTTTGGTTCGATTTTTCCATGATAAGGTTGATGTAGAAATCGATGATATTGTCATTGAGCCACTTGCCGTCTCTCAAAGTGGTCAAGTCCTGGTTGTACAACTCGATTTGGAATTTGGACGTGAACACGGCCTGGCTCATATTGTTCCAGGCATTGTACACTTTAGTCAACTGAGGAGTCGATAACGGCTTTACCAGTGTCTCAGAGTCGATTCTCGACTTGTCTACTTTGGAAAGTATTGAGTCATGGTAATTCTGGTAGAGATTGGATACTCTATCGATATAGTACTGAGGAATAAGGTTGTCCAACACCGAATACGATGCGGTGGAAATAGGTGTCGACGGAATGTAGTAATCAAGAACTGTTTTCTTGTAATCGGAAATCTTGGCAGGGTGTGAACCAAGCTTATCGAGTGATATATGGAGTAAATTATCGTCTTCCTCATCTTCGTCTTCAATTTCTATATATGTTGGTTTCGGGCTGGAGTCTGAAGAAGAGGCGGTCACGGGACTTTCTGGATAAATATGCTGGTATTTGTTAACACGATCATTCTTAACAAACAAATTGGTACCGTACTGGGCGTCTTTTCCGGTCACTGCTTGATACGATTGCAAGCGTTTATTTACAAGATCTGAAAACACAGAATTGGGCCTTGTATTGGAAACTGGAGCTGGAGATGGAATCTCATCGTCGTCAATTTCCTCTAAGAAGCTGTATTTTCTACCATTGTTTAATATATGGTAATCATTAGTGATTCTGTTGTTTACTTGGATGATCTGGAGATCACTGTCGTTTATGCTATCATCGAGGAATTGGCTAGTGTCTTCGCTTTCTGGTGCTTCTTGTGTTTGTGTTTGTTCTTTACTGTTGGGCTCGCTTTCTTTGATGGATAAATTGCTCAAATACGACTCTAGCATCGATAGTATATGGTAAATGTGTAAATATGATAGAAAGCGGTGTATGGTAGCTGCAAAAGTTGTTGCCGTATTGGTACTCTTGCTGGTAATGACAGGTTCAGCTACTACTGGAACTGGTTGGGCTAAATGCTGCTTCTTATTCAGCGGGGTTTCCTGATACGGTACTAGTAAATAATGATGTGACCTTACAAGCGGGTTTGCATAGTCGTTATCACGCATCACTTTTTTAGGTGTAGAGTAGTATGAGCTTATGGGTAATGTAAATAGTGGTAACTTCTTATGTCGCTAGATGGAGACGCCGCGCGACATTGTCAGCACACGACATCGATGCTGGTGGATGATAAGTGTTATATAATTACCGGTTTAAGACAAGAAAAAACAGTTAAACGGATACTTATCTGATATGGAAGCAGACTGGGTTGATGCTGGGTTGTTGTCTTGTCTGAATCATTGCATTGGTGCACCTATGGCGGTACGTGCATCTTCATCAGTAAAAATGTCGCACTTGCACCTAAACACTTTTTCTCAGATTTAGCACAGATTCTCGATAATATAAACAAAATGAACTATGTATTGACTGTAACGTTACATGAGCAAGAGAAGCCGGGAAGAAACATATACAGAAAATGATGCAAATGACATTCCTGTAACCACTATAAAGTGCGCAAACCCTCCTTGCAACGAAAACCCAGTACTTTTCGACAATTACCCCAGTTATGAGGCTCACGTCACCACTTTTCACACACATATCTGCCAATCGTGCCGTAAACGGTTCCCATCACAGTTAATTCTTAACCTCCACATAGACGAAAACCACAACCCATTTCTCAGAATCAAGCAGGAGAAAGGTGAGAAGGTTTTCCAGTGTTTTGCCAGTGGCTGCACCAAAGTTTGCCGTACTGCAAACAACAGAAGACTACACATGATACAGAAACACCACTATCCCCAGGAATTCCGGTTTGACATTATTAACAGAGGCCTCTAGCTATATATTACACACATTACACCCTACGTAGATGGAGTGATCCCGTTGGCGTCTAGCCGCCGCTTTTTCTTTGCACCAACCCCCGGCGTTTTTCCCAATTGGGCCAATATCCGCGGGTCAAATGCCGACTTGCATGCAGGACACAGCTTACTGTCCGGGATCACACTCATAATGCAGAGGCAGACGGAACAGACGTAGCCCAAATCGACCGATTTACCCGTGATGAAGCAACTGGCTCGGTAGTTGACGTTGGAGTTGGTTGGTAGTATGATGTAGTCGCGGATGGACGGCTCTATGAAAAACGCCGTAGAGAGGAACTGCATTATTCCGCGGGGATCGACAATGTGCAAATACACCCCGTCGGTAGCGTCAGACGCCTGCTGTAGATAGGACAGGTCCTTAAGTCCGAGCTTAACTATGTCGATGGCCACCTTCATCTTTTGCGCCGCGAATATCAGATTCATGATCGGGATGTACTTGACGTCATCCTCATCATTGGCGGAGATGATGAGAATACGCGACTTCATGGAGTTGACCGTGTTAGATGTGGCGCCGGTGCTGGCTGCTGTTTCGGACGAAGCCGAGTTGGTGGTGGAGTTTATCGCCGAGGCGGTGGTGGTGGTGATGGACTGGTCCAAAGTGAGCATACGGTTGGTGTACGATAGGGCCATGCTTAGGGCACCCGATAAAGTGGTGTTCTGTTTCTGGATGTCGATGTCACGTGCGATGTCCTTGATGTAGGCGTTGAGTTCGGCCAAAACAGCCTCGTCCACGAGCCGGAATTGTCGGTACATTCCCCGGTTGACGTAATTGCTGGTGTGGGTGCTAGTTTCGGAGCCATTCTCCGGGTTCTGCACTTTGTCGTAGTCCTTTTCGGGGTTCGGATACAAGAATTTGGATCCGGTGAGCGAGCTCGCTATGAACGCCACCTGGTTTGAGTTGTTGAGCGAGAGATGTGCGTTGAGAAACACCAATATGGCCTGCACTAGCTCATTGATCGAGATCTGGTTTTGTATTTTGTGCCAGCCATTGGGCGACAAGTCCAAAATCACGGTCAAGAGCGAAGGATCGTCGTTGCTACCTTCCTGGTACAAGTCGTCTTTGAACGCCCTATCGCTGATCTGGTCCATTTTGGACGAGTAATGGTGCAGTTTGAGTTGAAATTGGAAGTGCAAGCTTATACCATTTTTTTCAATAGCTCGCACCAGCCAATATCTCGTCACGTGCAAAGGCATACCGCATACGTTCTTCTACTACTACACTTCGTCACTATATTACAGTATGGTACATTGTTGGGAAACTAGAAAAATGTGAATTACAATGCTTTCAACAGCTATAAATTATTATTATATACACAGGAAAATTATTGCAGTCCTAAAACCTAGTTGACTAAAGCAGAAGCAGTAGCAGATTCGTACTTCCAGTTAGGAGGCAAGACAGAAACGGTTCTGTAGTATCTGGCCAATCTGTGGATTCTGGATTCGATCAAAATCAATCTGAACTTAGAGTCCTTGTCCTTTCTGTTTCTTTCCAAGTGCTTTCTGACAGAGACAGCCTTCTTGATCAAGTAGTACAAGTCTTCTGGGATTTCTGGAGCCAAACCGTTGGACTTCAAGATTCTCAAGATCTTGTTACCGGAAACAACCTTGGTCTGGGAAACACCGTGAGCATCTCTCAAGATAACACCGATTTGGGATGGAGTCAAACCCTTTCTGGCGTACTTGATGACTTGTTCAACAACTTCGTCAGAAGACAACTTGAACCAAGAAGGAGCGTTTCTTGAGTATGGAAGAGCGGAGGAGGAGATACCTTTACCCTAAAAGACAACTCAGTTAGTAACACAATTCACAATGGGAACAGTTTGAGAGGTTAACCATGCTGCACGTGACACAGGCGCCTCACCGTGGACAATACACTGAAAGTGTACGCCGCCGGCACTTGGTTCGCGTGCAACCATACACTTTTCAATAAGTGGTATCAACCAGTAAACGTGTGCGGGAGCAAGTTCCAGCATCAAGTACCATTAGCTTAAAGTAATAGCTCGGATAGAAGCTGGTGGGCTTCTATTTTTTATTGAGCTATTCACTAATGGCAAGACCTTAACTTTAATCTACCTCCCACACTACCGAATTGACCCTTTATTATCAAGAACTGTAATCGATGATTAAACTGCTGTGGAAATAGCACATACAGATGAATGCATACGACCCATTTTGACGGATTATTATTTGATTCTTTACTGAAGAAGGAAAAGAAGAAGTGTAGTGAAAAACTTTTGCTAGGTGTGAAAATTTTTTCTTATAGCCAGAAGAGGTGAAAAATTGGGAAAATGGTGTCTGCACGACCCGAAAAATTGTGAGAATGGGCGTTCTCACATGTACCGCGGCATGCGCGTAAATGTGGGCACAGATCCACATATTGGTGGAGTTCACCCCCAGCAGAGTGTGCTATGTATATCTTGGTTTATTGCTATGTAGAGTAGACTGCTATACATGTCATGCTATACAAGTCATCTCATATCCGGCCTGATTTTGGTGGATGTTGAATGGAGGCGCCTGGTCACGTGACCATTACCAACAGGTGCTACACTACAATTCCTCCTCGATGTTCTCGATATCCTCCTCTTCCTCCACTTTGATGAGCCTAAAAGGTTAGTAATGTCGCGGCAACGCCTACGGACTATATAAGCAAATACGTACTTTGACACGCCCGCCTTCTCGCGGAACTCTTCCACGGCCCCCGCGTACAACATTCTGCTTTCCTGACCACTGGTGGGTGGAATCCAGTACAAGAGAACCAAAGGGCTCTTCAATCTGCCGTCGTCCGATTTCATGGGGTATGAAAGCACAATGTACCGGGGGGTGTTATCGGGCAATTCCTCTATCAATTCCTCGATGGTATCTATGATATTGTCGTCCTCTCTTCTGATTTCGTACGACTCCTTATCGATTGTATCTGTCACGGTTAGTATACTGGTGTTTGGCCGGGGTGGAGCACTACTTACAAATAACGGCCTGCATTTTGTTGGCTCTGGCAGAACCGAATCTGAACTTGCGGAGCTCGCTGAGGGTTTCCAGGGAGAAACTGTAGAGAGAAGGCTGGGGGGTTAGTAATAGCGATGGTAGGAGCGGAAGCAGCTGTGTGCATGACGCATGTGTAGCGAGCAGTACTGGTAGTGTCTTCTAACGTGCTGGAAGTGTGCTCTAATGTGCTGAAAGTGTCTTCTAATGTGCTGATGGTTATAGCTAATATGCTGATAGTGCACTGATAGTGCACTGATAGCAGTCACCCCAGATACACCCAATTGAGGCCCAGACAGCCCGTTTTTTTTCGCAAAAAGACACTACCACACACTACCACACCCACATCACACGACCTGCCACCTATATCCAACATACCATGATATCTTGGTGAGGTGCTTCTTCTGTACCAGGCCCACTAGTGCCATTCCACCAGCGCTAAGTCGTAGCACATTTTTTCTTCCCAATCGGGCAATGCCCAATGAGAAAAAACGCGGGGTCGTGCGCGGCCCGGTTCATAAACATCCCCAACCATCCAAATCAAAACACACTAGTTTCAGTGTACAGCGGCACACCCAGCAGACAGCAGGCGTAGCAGCAGTATTCGGGATCGTAGAGAGCGAGTGCAGCGCAGCCGTCCACACCAGTCCTTTTCCACACCAAGTTCCGCCGCATTTTCCGCCGCTTGGGTTGTTTTTCCGTGATTTCTAGCGCATTTTGTGGATCCACTCCAGTGCAACCTCCAGACCACCACTACAGCAGCCGCAACCGGCCACCAGCGCCACTTTTTCCACAGTCTAACCGGCCCGATCCACAGAACCGGCCCCGCCCAGCAACTTTCCCCTACAAAAGCCATGGCCAAATCGCGCGTAAACGTGCCGTTGGTCGAGTTTTTGAAAAGTAAGTACCGTTTTCGGCCCTCCGGCACCGCCAAAACCGCACCGCCCCTACTAACCACCGTCGCGTCTAGACCGCATCTACCTCGGGGCATACGACTACGCCCCCGCCGACACAAATGACCTCGTTCATTTCACGGTGGAAGACACGTTGCCCTACAACGCGTTCCACCTCGACTTCGGCCCGCTCCACATCGGCAATCTCTACCGGTTTGCCGTGGTGCTCCACAACATCTTGAACGAGGAGTCGAACCAGGGCAAGGCCATTGTGTTCTACAGCTCGTGTGCGCCCAAGGAGCGCGCCAACGCCGCGTGCTTGCTCTGCTGCTACATGGTGTTGGTGCAGTCGTGGGCGCCGCACCAGGTGCTCCAGCCCATCGCCCAGATCGAGCCGCCGTTGCAGGGCTTCCGGGACGCCGGCTACTCCAACGCCGACTACGAAATCACCATCCAGGATGTAGTTTACGCCATGTGGCGTGCCAAGGAGCGCGGCATGGTCGACTTGACCACCTTCAACTTGGAAGAGTACGAGCAGTACGAACGTGTAGACCAGGGCGACTTCAACGTGATATCCAAGGATTTCATTGCGTTTGCGTCGCCCCAGCAGAGCAAAAAAGGTGCGCTCAACGAGCCGTTCAAGAAGGTCTTGAGCTACTTCACGGGCGCCAACGTGCAGCTCGTGGTGCGGCTCAACTCGCGGTTGTACGACGCCGGCGAGTTCACCCGGCGCAAGATGAAGCACATTGACATGATCTTTGACGACGGCACGTGCCCCACCATGGAGTACGTGCAGAAGTTCATTGGCGCCGCCGAGTGCATCATCAACCGCGGGGGCAAGATCGCGGTCCACTGCAAGGCCGGCTTGGGCCGCACCGGGTGCCTCATCGGCGCCCACCTCATCTACACGCACGGCTTCACCGCCAACGAGTGCATCGCGTACATGCGCATGATCCGGCCCGGCATGGTAGTCGGCCCGCAGCAGCACTGGCTCTACTTGCACCAGAACGACTTCCGCGACTGGCGCCACACCATGGTGTTGGACAACCGGCCTGATCCGTTCATCGGCGGCTTGTTTGCCTTGTGCCAGTACGACGAGTTCAAAGCCCGCATGCGCCAGGAGGCCAAGCAGCGCAAGTTGGCCGCGGCCCAGCACAGCTCGCCCGTCAGCGGCATGGACTCGTCGTTCCAGACCCCGGTGCGGCGCCGCAAGATCAGCGGCGCCTTGGCGGCCAAGATCCAGACCGCCGTGCCCATGGAGTCGCCGGGCCAGCCCCGCAAGTACATCGACAACGGGTCTCCGGAACCGGAGTTGGTCAACAACTCGGACGAGGAGAATGTAGACACCGTAGTGGCCAAGCAGGCCGACGACATTGACGACGCCGACTGCATGTCCATTTCGCCGGCCCGCGACGATTCGAGCGAGTGGCGTGTGTTGCGCTCCATCTCGTACGGAGCCAACAACACCGCCAACCCGCCCATACAGCTCACCAAGACCACCACCACCACCACCACCCGGACGGTCAGCACGACCTTGTCGTCGTCGCCCAACGCGGGCTCGCCGGGCAGCGCCATCAAGTTCCCCAAGTCGCGGTCCAGCTCGCGGGTCAATTCGATGATACAGGCCAAGAGCCCCGGTTACGGCGGGAGCCGGGTGTCTTCGGCGGGCATACGCAAGATCAGTGGGTCGGCGGGGAGAAAGTGAGCGGCTGGGTGTATTATTTAGATTTGTGTACTATACTGACTATATACTGTAAAATAAGCTTTGCGAACCGTTGGCACAGACCACCATGTGTGTTGTAGGAGGAGCCTGTAGGAGCCATGTGTGTATCTGATAATAGTAATTAGGTATTACTGAATGCATGTACCATGTGTATTGCTGTAGTATGACTCAGTGCAATACTCGTATTATATGTATCATTTATATTACTTGCATTACCGTAGTGTGTATGTATATTATTACTATGTCTTACTAGCCCGTAGTCAACCATACATTACCGACAACGTATTCCCATCACCAGCTAGTCCTCATACGCTGCCTCTACCACATCAAAACCGTCTTCCTCTCCATACGCAAATGCTAGTATGTCGTAATCGTGAAATGCCAACACCTCCAAGGTAGCATCATCCTTGATCTCGAGCCAGTCATTATCATATGGAGATGCCTTATCACGTGGCGTGGCGATCCGGATCTGCGTGCTATCCACATTGGTGATAATGTTAGCATCCTCTTCTACTTCTATACCCTCCATATACTCCGGCTTCGGCACTGGTATGCTATCCTCGTCTATATCTTCATCATTTTCTGGTGCTACAGGTTCTTCATCTACAATGGTTAACCCCCCGGAAGCATTCACCACTTTGGCCAATGTTTCCTGTAGAAATTCCACCGTTAACTTGGCAGTATCTACTGTGAGGACATATGTTGCGCGTCCTCGTTTGAGCTTTAGGATGGTAATTTCCGGCTTGGCCGTCTTTTTGGGTGGCTGTTGCAACGTCAGTATTTCAATTCAAGGTGTCTGGTGTGGTAAACCACGCTAAATCGCAGCATTACCCGCTTTACATACCATATTCAGTCCTGGTGGGTTTAGTATATTCTCCGTCTGATACTACTAGAGCCGCAGGTATTTTCAGCACTTTGAGTTTTGCACTCATTTTTTTTACAGGTTACCTGCTAGTTATCACGGCTATAACACCACCACGCAGCACATGGGGCCTGGCCTGTTATATAAGAAGGCTCTTCATGGCAAGGCGGTGCTATCGTTGTACCGAGCGCTACTACGAGGTGCTGTCAAGTTGAAAAATGTGCCAGCAGCACCAGTGAGTAAGAATGCAAAATATTTCAAGAACTTATCGTTCGAAATGAAGATGGGCATTAGTGAAGAGTTTAGGGCTTTGGCCAAAGACACAACAGCAGTTGCCCGAGCCATATTAAGCGGAGTAGAATTGTGTGATCACTTGAATCTAATTATAGGTGATAACACCAAGTTTGCACCTTTGTTGCAGTTTGTAGACGAGTACAGAAAGAACGCATGCACCATACAAGAGCTGCGAGCCGAGTACATAGCCAAGCGGAATTCGGGGGAAATAAAGACCGACAAATACAAAACCCAGCCGAAAAAGCCCACGGAACCGATCAAAATATTCCACAAGTTGTCCAGTCTTCAGAAGCGTAAAGTGCTATCGGAGGAAATCGACAAGGCGAAATACGAATCAAGTCATTTGCTACGGAGGTTTATTGAAATACAGCAGTCCCAATATAAGCTTCCAATGCCGCAAAAGCTACCATACACCGCGCCATTCCCGTTGGTCAGGGCGTCTGAATTGGGACAAGCTGCTTTTGGCAGCAAGCGCTCAGCCAATGCATCTGATATCTACGCTGCTTACGACCAGGAGTACGTCGAGGCAGTGGTGATACCATCTTTGGAATGGGATATCAACAAGTACCATTTTCTAGACCACTTATCCTGGAAGGTGAATGAAAGGGGTCCCGCCAAGGTGGCGATAAGGCTCACGAACGCAGGACCTTACGCAATGGCATATGTGGATTCGCCGCACAAACAGAGAGCCGAACTCACAAAATTAGCAATGGAAATCAAGCACCTGATTAGGCTCTACAGGATGAGAAACGTTTGGCTCTCCAACAAAGGGGAATTGCAGGTTGAGAAGCAAGAAAAGGATGGGTCGTACGGTATAAAGGGAAGCGGCGGGTTCGGACCCGAGGAAACATTTCATTCCAAGCATTATCACGAGCAGTTAGCCAAGAGCGAAGCCCAGTGGGAGTGTCTTCTCCAGCTAGAAGGCATGAATGGCCAAGAGATCGAGTCTAACCGCGACCGGTTGATGGAATTGCGAGATGTCACCATCAAATCATGGACAGATGATTTGGACACGGTCAGCAAAGTGTTGGACAAGGAGTACGACCGACTAAGACTAGCAAAGGCCAAGGAGAGATCGGCGGGGTCGAGTCTCGAGCAAAGTATGGTGAAGTGCCAGAAGAAGATGGACGTGCAATACCAGGCAATGTCGGATTCGTACGCTGCTCTTTTGGCCACACTCAACCATAAGCAGATACACAAGCACGGCGAGATAGTTAATCTCGGCGACCGGGTGCAGCAATCATATACGGGGCATTTGAACACAAGTTCACAGAACAGAAGAGCCATAAACGGCGTGTCGTTGCACGAAAGGAGAGGAATGGGGAAGACGCTTGCCGACTACTTGGCGGAGGCAGGGAGCGCTAACTTCTTGTGGGGGCACAAGTTCCACAAGCGGTTTAAGTTTTGATGGAGTTAATAGACCATGTAAATAGTGTAACATTAGGAGGTATAATCTGTATGCTCTATGATAGCTACGTGTGAGGTACTCGTAGCCCAAAGCTCTATTCGGAGCTACGGCCGCTCATATAAATATCCACTCGTAGCTCATACCCATACCCAAAGCTCTGGATAGATACATCTGATGCACTCGTATAACCCGTCCCAGCTCATACCCACTACACAGCTCTATTCGAGCTACGGCGACTCATAAATATCCATTCGTAACTCGTACTACACTACATACCCCCCAAAGCTCTTGCTGCTGGTAATATAACCCTCTACGGCACTGGACAAGTCCTCCCTACTGGCGCCGTCCAGCTCCTCCTCATTCTCGCCATTGTCGTGGCTGGCAAGCCCGCCCTCCTTCTCGACAATCTCCAAGTCCTGAATCAACTTGACCAACTGGCTGGCGTCGCCGCGGGCGTCGGGATCCGACACGCTCAAGCCGCTCATCATGGCCACCACGTCGGCGAGCGACTTGCCCTGGTCCCGGAGCTCGCGGTGCCGCTGCAACACCTCCTCCAAGCACGTGACGCCGTTCTCGTACCAGGACGGCCGCCGGGCCGGAAACGGCGGCACGCACATGATGCCGGAGCGGGCAAAGAGCGCCTCGCCCGACAACTGGTTGCGGTAGAACACCGACGCCTGGTAGTGCTCCTTGCAGCAGTACTGCGACATGTACGTGTTGGGGAGAATGATGGACGGCTTGCGGCTGTAGATCTGGTACCGGGTGGCGGCGCCGGGCTCCCTGGGCGACGCGGCCACCGTGCCGGTGCCGTTGGCCGACATGCGGCGCACCCGCAGCCTCGGCGACCGGTCGCAGGTGATGTACCCGCACTGGTGCTCGATGTTGCGCTCCTCGACAATGTCGTCGTAGGCCGCCTCGGTGAGAAACCGGCTGAGGAACTTGAGGAGCCCGAGGTCCACGTAGTGGTCCACGAGCAACTCGGTGGTGATGAGCTGGATCCGGGACGCTTCCTGCGGCGTTAGGAGCTCCCGGTTGGCGAACGGCTGCAAGAGCGCCGTGTACTGGTCGAGGCTGACGTATTCCATTCTGGCGTGCGAGGTGGTATCCGCCTCTGTGTCGCTCCTGGTTGGGTCCCAAAGTAGGTGGTGCTACCAGTCCAGAAGCGCAACCAGATGGCCGGAGTTGTGCGCGCATCCACCCATTTTTCACCCTACACTCACCAACGCTCACCAACACCCTCCGGCATCAGGGCCAGAGACTCCGTATCGGTACGTAACTTACACACACTCCATGGCGCGGCACCGGCTCAACAGCGCCGGATCCCGGGCCGGCCACCGGGCGGGCGGCGCCAAGGCGCGCCCGGAAACCGGGCCGCTTTCCCGGTCGCGGCTGCGATCTTCCAGTCTGCACGGGACTACTGCTGGCAATGGGCGAGCAACTGGTGACTACGGCCCGGCGGGCGCGCTTGCGGCGCTGCTCCGGGCGTACGTCTCCGACAAGGTGCGTGCTCTCTACGGGTTGCTCCTCCTCGAGTTGAACATGCCCACCGGCGACACCGCGACACGCGGGCCCGGCGACCAGGACGTGTCGTACGAGGAGGTGGTCAACATGGTGCAGATCCCGTACTACTTGGAGCAGTTTATGGTGTTTGGGCTCGCGGTGTGCTTCAACTCGTTTCTCACGCTATTCACGTTGGCGCCGCTCAAGATCGCCATTGCCGCCGGTAGCGGCGTGCGGGCCGCAGCCGGCCACTGGCGCCGCACCGGCACGCTCGGGCTCGCGGCGTGGCTCCACGGCTTTGCCTGGGTCAAACGCGACATTATCACCCTCGGCATCATCGGGCTCTCGGTGTGGGTGCTCACGTTACCGCGGCTCGACATCTCGCGCTTGTACCACGAGGTGAGAGGCGAGGCGCACATCAAGTTGTACGTCATATTCGGGGTGCTCGAGGTGGCGGAGAAGCTCTGCTCCTCCATCGGCCAGGACATCATGACCATCTTGTACAACGTGCCCATCGACAACGGCGAGGCCGCCCGCAACTACCCCAAGTTCGTGCTCTTCTTCGCCTTGGCCACCTTCTACGTGTCGTTCCACGGCTACATTCTCATCTACCAGACGGTGGCGTTGAACGTGGCCGCCAACTCCTACTCCAACGCGCTCATGGCGTTGCTTCTCTCCAACCAGTTTTCCGAGTTGAAGAGCGCCGTTTTCAAGAAGTTCGAGAGAGAGGGGCTTTTCCAGGTCTCCATGGCCGATTTGACCGAGCGGTTCCAGCTTCTGTTCATGCTAGGCATCATCGCCGTCAGAAACCTTCTCCAGCTCAACAGCTCCCAGCTAGGGATAATCCCCAACAGCTGGAAGAGCTGGAACACCTGGTTTGGCGCCATTTTCGGGCCCGGCATAGTGGTTATCGGGAGTGAGATATTCGTTGACTGGCTCAAGCACTGCTACATATCGAAATTCAACAAGGTCCGCCCCAGAGTCTACCAGAACTTTTTGTATGTCTTCAGCTTGGACTTTCTAGAGGTTTTCAGTCCTACAACCAACCAGCACGAATTGACCGACTACATATTTTTGACGAGACGAGTGGGCTTGCCACTCTTGGCGGCGGCTGCTTGTTTTCTCCGGATGACGCTTCCCGATCTCCGCTGTGTCGTCATATTTCCGGTACAAAATTCATATGTGTACTCGTTCGTTGCGTCGTTTGCCCTAATCATCTCATTCTTCGCCGGCCTCGTAATAGCTCGTTTGATTTTGGGTCTCGCCATCCTTAAAGCCGCTAATTCGATCAAGCGCACCCACATGAGAAGTCCCAGTCCAGCGGACCGTAGGGTCAAGGAAGAAGTAAACGGTTCCCATATTATTTCCCAGTCTACACCAGAACCTGAAATCAAAACGGAATTCAACAGCATACCCACTTCAGATGTAGACGATGAAACACACACTTCCATAATAGATTCATCTTTCTTTCCCGGCATTCCAAACACAGAAGCATCCTCTATTAATCCGAACACAAGAAGCTTTCTTTATGACTCCGATGAAGAGATTCCCCCCACACTAGAGGAAATTAGAAACAAAAAGATTCTAAAAGAGTCTTCACAAAAGAATGTGCAGAATGAAATAGATAGCTTGGACAAAGTCCTTCGATACAAGATGTCAAGCAAAAGGATATGGTGAGTTACTTCAATTCTTCAGTTTGTTTTATTATTATGTGGCTATGTTGGTTGCATTTCTCCAATCCAAAATGTATATAGACACTTATCGACTAATATATTGTA
The DNA here is from genome assembly GCA_030578435.1 of Scheffersomyces lignicola. NCBI lineage: Eukaryota > Fungi > Ascomycota > Pichiomycetes > Serinales > Debaryomycetaceae > Scheffersomyces > Scheffersomyces lignicola. Next base: position 267,148 of record JAJMRV010000005.1, on the reverse strand, counting down.
TATCCATATGAAATTATAATTGACCTATTTACACGTTTTATATACACAATTTCTAATTACATTCAAACTTTTACTTTCAAAAGTTGGTCCTTCATCATCTTATTAATATAGTTTACTGCACCTGATCTGGGGGCCTTCAATCGGGCGGAAAATACCATACACGCCGTAAGCAATGCTAAAGCACCAGCCTGGTGAGCTGCTGCTAATGGAATAGGGACCAAATAGATCAAGGTAGAAATACCAAGAGTCACTTGTAATGTAACGAATCCCATCATTGCATGCATCAGTTTAACTACTGGCTTAGGAAGTATGGCCTTGTTTCTGTTGATCACCATGTGAGCGGCTAAAACGGCAAAGAAAGTCGTAGTAGCAAATATACGGTGCACCAATTGAACAGTCGTAGGGTTTTCTAACAAGTTTCTCCACCACATATCAGACTTGTCCTCTTTTCTGGAAAATACAGGAGACATCAATTCTCCATAAGTGGGAACAATGTCGTCACCCATATGCGGGAATGTGTTATAGATTAAACCAGCATCCAAACCAGCAACCATGCCACCAGACATGGCGGTGATAAACGTAAGTCCTAGTAAACCACCAGCCATAAATCTGATTCTGCGAATAGCTGGGTTTTGCAACATAGCGAACATCAGTTTCACTGCCTCGGGAGACTTTTCTGACATCTTCAACCATTTGTTCTCATTCAATATCTCAAATGCAGTCCATAACACCCCCAAGTACATTAAAAATGCAGCACCTAAATGGGTTGTCAAACGGTACTGGGATACCGTGGGCTTAGAGTTTCTTTCAGTCAATTGCTCTTCGTCTAAACCAGATTTAACCATCCACCATCCAATAGCACCTTGCAATCCCAAAAGACCAGTCAAACCAACAACTCTTTTGGTGACGTGCGGTGTAAACCTGCCCCTGGTATAGAAGTAAATAGCTGGAAGTATGAAAAACATTCCGATACCCCTGCCGACCAATCTGTGACCCCACTCCATGCTGTAGATAAACTTGAATTGTTCCAAGTCAATGTGCGAGTTTAATTGTTTGAATTCAGGCGATTCTTTATACTTGTTGAATTCAGCTTCCCAGTCAGCCTCACTTAAAGGGGGCAAAGCACCTGTAACAGGCTTCCATTCTGTAATAGACAATCCTGATTCCGTTAAACGGGTCAAACCTCCTAGAACCACGATACCGAACACCAATGTGGAGGTACCAACCAACCAGTACCCTACTACCTTGGAGGAAATGTTGTCATTTGTTTTCCGGAAACTGATTTTCGATTTAGCAATAATAGATGGACTCAGAGATTCTGAAATAGCGACATTCCTAACTGGAATGGTGGAGTAGAATCTGGAGTTTATGGAGGATATGAACTTGTTTAACCGGAATACTGGTTTAGTTTGAGGAATTGACAAGCGGCACCCCTTGCTCTCAGCAAGTGTATTCAACACAAACGAGTTCTTGGTGAAGAAGAACCGAGTCTTGGAAAGCATGGCAAACCTTTGCAAGATCTAATTGCTTTAGTAAAACAGCTGGCACCGATCAATACAGAAATAAGAAGTGGTACCATATTAGTACTGAAAATTTCTGAGATAATGTCGTAAGCTGGTTTTCAAGGCTAATAATTGGTGCGACAAATTTAGCAGCTATATTTTGCGACATCACCAGAATATACTTATTGCTTATCTCTTTCTGCCGTTAAAGGTATAAAGTTTACAAGGCGGCTAATGGTATAATGATAATAGTGAAATTGGAACAACCGCCACTACTTGATGATGTACCGACAGTATCGCTACTGAGACGTAGTCTCCGAAGATCTCAAACAACCCTTTTGAGGAAGCGAGAGGTAGGGTTTTCGAACCCCAGTGATGTCAACTTCGGATCAGGTCTACTATTGGGCGAGGATCCTTTACTCCATTCATTAAGTGCAAAAACTATTACTCTGAGTTTGGAGTATTCAGAAGAGGACTTGTTGTCAAATGCTGCTTATATCTTCATCCTTCTTGTTTTTGCAACCGTTGTAGTAGGCGCCATAGTGTTTGGGATAAGGGAATATTGCTTGTCTTTCAAGAGAAAGGCGGAATCTGCTACTGATAAAAAGATAAATGATACAAATTGGAATAATATAGCATCAACCGCCCAACTGTTGAAAAAAGCAGAAATGCAGAGGGCAGCCGGGGATATCCAGTTAGGCAGAGTATTTCCAAAAGAACTCTTAGGGGTTAGCGAAAATGATCCCAATACCGAAACTATCTGTAACAATGAAGAAGAAAATATGTCGATTCAATTTCCCATAGAAGCAGTGTATTCCCAATTCAAGGATGATGCCGATAGTGGTGATTTGGGCAGTGGTGGAAACGATCAAGAATATGTTGCATCACAACAAGACCAGAACGTGCAAGCCATCAAAATATTCCACGACGAGTTGACATCTCCAGACTTCAGTGACGGTTCCATTACTAAGTTTTTGAATTCCGAGTTCAAACTTGAAGGTATAACTCTCTTTCAAAAGGGTATAAAATATAACGTGAAACAGTTGTACCAAATAAGAGATGAAATTGAGACAGACTTGTTTTCCACATTGCAAACAGAAGATGGCGAAGAGAAGTTATACATCAAAATGACTTCTATATTAAGATATTCCCAGCTGATTCCACAGATGAACTTTCCCAGTGTACTTCTTGCTAACAAAGAAATCGTTGATTCACTAGCTAGATTGTTTGGTAAATCGAATGAATACCGAGAGAAATCATTGAAAGCTATAGAGGTTCTCAAAATACTATCAATAGGGGCATCATACCAATTATTTGATAACCCCAACTACTTTATTCCCAGGTTTGGAGATTTGATAGAATATATGGTGAAATCAAATGTTCTATTCGAGTTGTTAACAGATCTTCCGATTTCGAGCCAATGCTTATTGATAGAAATGGTTCTCATTTATTGCTGGACCCACTATGCTTTTAAAAAGGCCGAAGTAGAAGCATTAAAAGAAAAGTTTGTGCAATGGAAGCTAGCAGAACCCGTGATTCAACCTAGACACAGTGTTTTCAGATATCTTTGTAATGTACTAATTGGATTGAGTGAAATTGATGGATTGACTAGGAGCTCCAGAATGGAGATTGAATTGAAAACATTTGTTTTGCTTAGAGAGTCGGCCAAGGGATCTTTCTGTAATGAATTCATCACCATGATTCCCATGATTGCGCAAGGGGTTGAAGTCGCCAAGATTCCCGATACCAAGTATCTCTTTTACGAATTGTTAAGCTTAATTGTTAGGAAACATTTGGATTGCTGTATGAATGATTACTTAATGGAAGCTGAAACTGATTTAAAGGCTTTGATTCAGCATGGGTTGTGGCACAACCACGAGATTAAAGTAAGCGTCAAAACGAAGGATGTGTACCTGTATCTCTTGAATAAGAATTATAATGTTGTTCAAGAGTGGAAGGCTGAAGTTGATAATGGAAGAATATACATACCGCCTTCAACCGCAATCAAGCAGCAGCCAACATCAGAAATAGCAGTCAAAGCAAAGACTGCGGTGGACAGCCTGAAGTTTATGACAGCATACCCCAGACCAGTCACGCCTGGAGGATGGAATATCGTAAGAGAGTCTCCAGAGTTGAACAAGCCCGTGGATATACAAAAGCCAACAATATGTCACATTAACAGTCAGAACTACAATTATTAGCTTGCATCTGTGTATTACAAGAGCGGGATGCAAATAAACGAGCAGTATACGAGTAGTCAGAAATAGATAACTACACCCAATTTGTTAGATTCGCAGCCGCGTGTACGCTCCTCACCGCAGATGGATCTTAGACAGCAAGAATAGATAGTCGCCAACAAACACATCACGGACGGATCATTTGCAGCTATAACCGCGGACTTAGGAGATGACACAAAACGCACGATGCGGAGCGAATTTGCTTATTTTCCATGTGACCAGCCGGTAGCATGGACCGAGCATGTAAAAAATTGCATCTTTGATAGGGTGGTATTATAAAGCCAGACAAGCAGTGTCCAGCACCCAAATTCTTGTAGCGACTATATGCATTCTTACAGGCCAGCAGTACGACTGGCAGCGTAGTATATATGCTGGTATGTAATAAACGTGGCAGTCGGCCTCCTCGTATACCTATACCGTTGCATTCCTATTCGGGCAATTTTTGCATTCTCGCCCGAAAAAGCACATGAGTTAAAATCTACCACCAAACTTCGTGCTAGCACGAACTGGGATCTAATTGCGGAGACACAGGGTGTGATAATCTTTCTGGTATATATTGTGAGCAAATCGGTGACACTTTTGTTTTACTCTTCCGCCTCCACTGCTGCGCTGTACCAGGTATCACCAACTTCATCAGGTGACTAGTAATACTGCTATAATTGCTATCACCACTACTGCATACTATGTCTGGACTAGAACTCGCCGTGGCCGGCTTGGTAGGCTCACAGTTGCTTGAGGCCAAGTGGCACATCTCGGAGGACTTTTTCCTCGCCCAAAGAACCATTCGTGGTGCACTTCCCTACTTGTACCATTCATCTCATGGTAAGGCCAGTTACTGGTACTACTTTGAGCAAACCGCACTCAAAAAGCCCAGCAACAAGGCCATCGCCTTTCCCAGACCTCGTAAGGATGCTGCACCACCCAGGACAGACGAAAAGGGATTCAAAGTCTACGACGACCAGTTTGATGTAGAGACATACACTTACAAAGAGTTGTACGACATGGTGTTGCGTTTCTCGTACATTTTGAAGTACGACTATGGTGTCACTTCCGAGCAGACCATTGCCGTGGATTGCATGAACAAGCCGCTTTTCATTTTTCTCTGGTTGGCCTTGTGGAATATTGGTGCTGTTCCCGCCTTCTTGAACTTTAACACGAAGGACAAGCCTTTGGTGCACTGTATCAAAATTGCCAATGTGCTGCAGGTGTTTATTGATCCCGACTGCGCTGGGCCTATCCGCGAAACGGAACCCAGAATCAGAGACGAGTTGCCTGCTGTGAAATTGCACTACATCAACGAACCAGAGTTGTTGAAGGTGTTAAGCGACCCTTCTAGACCCAAGCACAGAGCCAGTGACAAGACTAGAAGGCCAGAAGATCGCGACTACGATTGCAGTGCCTTGATTTACACTTCAGGAACCACAGGCTTGCCAAAAGCTGGGATTATGTCGTGGAGAAAGGCGTTCATGGCTGCGTACATCTTTGGGTACATTGTCAAAATCAAGGATACATCCAATGTTTTGACGGCTATGCCGCTTTATCATTCCACTGCTGCTATGTTGGGTGTATGTCCTACCCTTTTGGCCGGTGGGTGTGTTTCCATCTCACAGAAGTTCTCGGCTACTTCTTTCTGGACCCAGGCTCGTTTGACTGGTGCTACGCATATGCAATACGTGGGTGAAGTGTGTCGTTACTTGTCAAACTCCAAGTACCACCCGGATCAGGATGCCCATGGTGTCAAAATCGCCTACGGCAATGGGTTGAGACGTGACATCTGGTTGGATTTCAAGAAACGGTTCCATATTGAAGCCGTGGGAGAATTCTACGCCTCTACAGAATCGCCGATTGCCACCACCAACTTACAGTACGGTGATTTTGGAGTTGGTGCCTGCAGAAAATACGGGTCGTTCTTGAATCTTTTGATGTCGTTATCGCAGGTGTTGGTCAAAATGGACCCAGAGGACGAAAGTGAAATATACAGAGATCCTAAGACTGGTTTCTGTAAACAAGCAGACTACGATGAGCCGGGTGAATTGTTGATGCGTATTTTGAACGCTACCAAGCCAGAAGAAACATTCCAGGGCTACTATGGTAATAAGCAGGCTTCTTCCAAGAAGGTGCTCCATGATGTTTTCAAAACAGGTGACGCGTGGTTCAGAAGCGGTGACTTGTTAAAGATGGACAAGGATGGTTTATTGTACTTTGTCGATCGTTTAGGAGACACTTTCCGGTGGAAGTCGGAGAATGTTTCTGCTACAGAAGTTGAAAACGAGTTGATGGGCTCCAAAACAATAAAGCAGACCGTTGTAGTTGGCGTGCAAGTGCCCAACCACGAAGGTAGGGCTTGTTTTGCAGTCTTGGACCCATTGGACGAGTACCTTGAAACCAGCAAACACGAGGATATCTTGGCAAAGATATACAGTCACGTGAACAAATCATTGCCAAAATACGCTGTTCCGCAGTTTATCAAAATCAGCAGAGAGATCGAGGCTTCTCACAATCACAAGGTTCCAAAGAACCAGTTCAAGAACCAGAAGCTTCCTAAGGGTGCTTCAGGAACCGATTTGATCTACTGGTTGAACGGTGATAAGTATGAAGAGTTGACCAACGAAGCATGGGAAACCATAGTTAGTGGCCAGTCCAAGTTATAGACTGTTAGATTAGAAGTATTTATTGTAGCTTGTTTTAATAAAACACACCGGAAGAGTGTGTAGTAACTGTGTATGTTAGAGCAACAGGAAAGATACGTTTCAGGTATTAGGTTCACTACTCGGTACCTCACTACTCGGTATATCATTGGGCCTGGTACTGATACAACGGGTACTTGCGTGACATTCACTGCATCAGTCTACACGGCTCGCTTACACAGACTGTGATGTTTTATTGTGTATAGACCTACTTCTCGGAAATAGCAACCACACCTGGCAATTCCTTACCCTCTAACAACTCCAAAGAGGCACCACCCCCAGTAGAAACGTGGGACAACTTGTCAACCACACCAAACTTCTTGGCCACTGTGGCAGTGTCACCACCACCAATGATGACGGTGTTGCCGGCCTCAGCAGACTTGACGGCAGCGTCCAACAAAGACTTGGTACCAGCGGAGAATTTGTCAAATTCAAACACACCTGGAGGACCGTTCCAGACAATGGTCTTAGCCTTGGCCACAGCAGCGGCAAACAACTCTCTGGACTTTGGACCAGCGTCCAAGCCCATCCAGTTGTCGGGAATACCCTCGGACTCGGTGGCCACACCGGTCTCGGCATCCTTGTCAAACTTGTCGGCCGTGACGAAATCAACAGGCAAAACCAACTCAACGCCGTTCTTCTTGGCCTTGGCCACCAAGTGCTCGACGTTCTGGGCACCAGCCTCGTCAAACAAAGAGTCGCCGATCGGCATCTTGTCCAACACCTTCTTGAAGGTGAAGGCCATACCACCGCCGACAATCAAAATGTCAACCTTGTCCAACAAGTTGTCAATCAACTGGATCTTGTCGGACACCTTGGCGCCTCCCAAGATGGCCAAGAAGGGTCTGACCGGGTTTTCCAATGCCTTGGCAAAGTACTCCAACTCCTTGGCCATCAAGAAACCGGCGGCTCTCTTTGGCAAGTCAAACCCAACCATGGACGAGTGTGCTCTGTGGGCGGTTCCAAAGGCGTCGTTCACGTACACGTCGGCCAAGGCAGTCAATTGCGATCTGAACTGCTTGACGGCTTCGGCCGAGGCCTTCACCTTCTGGCCATCCACCTTGGCCGAGCCCTCCTCCTCAATGTGGAATCTCAAGTTTTCCAACAAGAAGACAGCACCGTCGGAGCCGGCGTTCACGGCCTTCTCCACCTCTTCTCCGACACAGTCGGACAAAAAGTGCACCTTTTTGCCCAACAACTTCTCCAACTCGGCCGCAACCGGAGCCAACGAGTACTTTTCGTTTCTCTCGCCGTTGGGTCTGCCCAAATGGGAGGCCAAGATCACGGCCTTGGGCTTGTTTTCCAACACGTACTGGATGGTGGGCAAAGCAGCCACAATACGCTGGTTGTTGGTGATGGTTTTACCATCCAATGGCACGTTGAAATCGACCCGGATGAAGACTCTCTTGTCTGCGACATCTAAGTCCTTGACGGACAACTTTTTGGATAACGACATGGCAAATAGCGTTCGGTTTATGTATAGCTTAGCAACTGGCTGCAAACCCATCCAATTGCTGGCGCGGGAGGTGGTGGCAGGCGTCTCCCTTAAATAGCAGTGGCCGGATGGTGGTGGCCTGCCAGCTCCGAGGGGGAATCACCTGTCGACACCGGGACTGCACACAGACTTCCGAGGGCCCCACTTCCGAGGGCCGCCCGGCGGATCGTCTTCCGTGCACGCGGGCTCCCGATCACCTGATCCGGGGTGGGCCACCAGTCTGGTGGGCTGGTGGTCCCGCCGGCTGTCTGGTGATCTGATGTGGCTTAACGTGTTGTGTGGTTGTGCGGTACTGGTTGTTCCGTGTGTTCCTCCTTTGCTGGTTCCACCTTGGTGGTGGTGGTGGGAGGGTGCTCTGTCACATGCGTTGTCACGTGCGTTGTGTCATGTGCGCTTTGTCACGTGCACGTGTCGCGTGTCGCGGCCCCAGAAGGTTCCACGCCGCGACATTTGCATCACAATTTTTTGCCGCTATATTAACTAGCCAGTAGTGCTAGTGTTCTTTATTGGGATAATTCCACAGCCAACCACACTCACAATGAACAAGTTACTCAACTGGTCGCTTGCACACGAGTCCGGCGACGCCGAGGCTATTGCCAAAGTAGGCAAGCCCGACCCAAAGATGTTAGAACAGCTATTTGGTGCTGCCGATGACCCCAGTCTTATGAAACAGGCCATAGTTGTCATTACCAACGACGAGTCCACGTTGGAAAACAAGGAAATCGCGTTCGACAACTTCGAAATGCTCATTGAAAATTTGGACAACGCCAACAACATTGAAAACTTGAAGTTGTGGCCCGCTATAGTGCTGCAGTTGTCTCCGGAAATACCCCAGTCATTACGGGTATACGCCGCCTCTGTAATTGGAGTGGCGGTTCAGAACAACCCACAGTCGCAAAGCGACTTTAACAATACAGACGGTTTGCAGAAGTTGATAGCCATCACTTTGGATGCCGGTTCGCCCAAGGAGTTGTTGTTGAAATCGCTTTTGGCGATTTCTTCTGCCATCCGTAGTTTTGAAAAGGGGTACGACACATTCAGCAAGAATAACGGCTGGGACATTATCCAGTCCATCAACAACAGCTCTGCACACGACCACAAGATCAACTTGCGTTTGCTTTCGGTGATATCATCGGTGTTGTCCACCGGTTTGAGCGCAGACAAACAGCACCAATTGAGAGAACACGGGCTTATCAAGTTTTTGGTTTCGATTTTGCATAAGGATGGTCATTCCGGATGCATTGACAAAGCGCTCAACATTGTTTCGCAGTTACACGGTGAAGGATTCGAGTTCTCCGCCACTGAAATTGCCGAATTATCGCAGGGATTGGAAAACATCCAGCATTTGAGAGAGACTTTGTCCGAGGATGATTACGAGTCGGCCAAAAAGGTTGTTGGGTAGTCGTTATCATTATGTATATATAGAGGAAAATATAGGTAGATTAATAGTGAGGATTCTCATGTACTTTCGTTAATGACCAAGTTCGGATCGGTGGCAGTAAACAAGTTCTTTATAGCAACATCACTCAGCGGAGGTACGATATTTTTACCTGCTGAATCCTTACCTAAGGTACCTGTTTCGAGTATCGTCTTGTAGATAGAATGCATGGTAGGGTAGAACATGTGCAACCGTTCAGATTTGGCCTCTGTTATAAACTTGAACTGTTGAAAGCTCTGCATAAAGGTCGTCTTTATGTCCTTCCCCGATCTCACAGTTCCCAAATTCGCCAAACTGACGTTTCTTTCGAATTTGTCGTACAATGCCTGCGAAATTGTGTATGTGAACGATTGCAACCAGGCTATGGCATCGGCACTGTTTCGTACAGGGAAACTGACAATTTTATGTACAACCTGAGCTTTTTGAATGATATACTCAACTTCCTTTGCTGACATGGTAATTTCTGCGGTTCCGTCTGTCTTTTTCCTCTTGGTCTGAGAAGTTGGAACTTCATTGGGATTCATCCTTTGAATGACGGAGTCCTTATACTGCTTCTGTTCCTTATTCTTAATTCTACTCAAGAACCCGTCCAACCCATCTATCATGATGGTGATCACAGGGTCCTCCTGGGTCTGCTGCATGGATTTATAGCACTCTTGTACCCGGAAGACATCGTACTTGAGAATATCGTGTTGTATCTTTCTACAGTACTCTTCGGCTGCATAGTACAATACGATATTCTTCTCAATGATATCAGTTTGGGCACACGGCACGAATATATCCCGCGACTTGTCGTATAGCGCTGTTACTCTTCTTTTCCAGTATATGATGGGTATGTCGTGAATGGCCAGTTCCAACCGTGCCGGATTCATTATCTCTTTGAATTGCTGCTGATCGAATCGGTCCATTACTGTGGATGATACATGGAGAATCATCTCACTGAGAAGCTCATCTTTCGATCTAGTCACTCTGTTTGCTTTGTTGAGTTCTTGTCTGTTGATTGCGTCCTGCAATTTCTGAGCTTTCGTTGTTTTCGGAGGTTTTGTTTGCTTCACCTTAGCGGGAGGCGCATCTTTAGCAGGAGACGCTGGATCTGAGGATATCATGTGGTCATATACTCGAGTGGGTGCGGGCGAGCTCTGGGTTGGTTTACTGGGTTGAGATAGTATTGTGTCCGTCGCAACAGTAGCATCGATCTTAGCAGGCGTATATGCTGCAGAATCGTCCAGCGGGACAAACAAATCTCTGCCAGACAAATCTGCTATAATTGGGGCATTGACGTTTATGTTTTTGCTGGCTGTTGGCTGTGACAGAAACAAATTACTACTGGAAACTTCGATGATTTCGTCTTGTGTTCCCAAGGTTCTCGGATCGGGAAACAGTTGCGACTTCCGGGCCCTTTTCGGCCCGGAATTGTACTCGCTATCACTGTCACTGTCAGATATCCAATGATGGACATCCAAGATGGACGTGTTGCCAGTTTTTGAGCGCTTTTGGCCAACACTTGCTTGCTCTTTAGAAGCATGGACTACTTTCTCATTGCTGAATGAAAAGGACGAGTCCACTATGCTGTCGTGAAATGACCGGGAAGGTGACAGCAAGATCTGAATAGCTTCCAGCACAGCTTCATCTGCTATACCACCATGGTGTGATTTCATTGCAATACTGGTATCTCCCTCCGATAGTCCATAGTAAGGTTAGTACGCGTATGTCTTAGTAGCAAAAACAGTAAACACTCACATTTCAATGGCCAGGACGTGGTTTTCGTTGCCCAAAATGGGACCAGCGTCGTCCTCATACTCATCGCTCAAGTCAATGACCTCGTGCTGGGTCATATTGGCTCGGTGGTGGTGGGATAATCAGCCATACGACTTGGCACTGAATAGCTAAGTATGTATATAGCCTGCACACAAGACAAATGCAGTGTATCACGTGCTATCATTCACGTGCTGTGTCACGTGCCCGGTCTCCAGACGAAAGTCGAGATCATAAACCCACAACTGCACCCAGACGTGCCATTACCCCACCAAGATCCCACACCAGTCGCAGCAATCATGGTGCAGCGGCGGCTCTCGTTCTCAATGCCCCGCAAAGGGTCCAATTCCGATGCGTTTGAGTCCATGTACGACTTGAAAGAGGTGCAGAATACCATCAAATACGACTGGCCCGAACTACTACGCGAAGATGCTAACCCAATAGAAACAGCCATGTATCTTTTGGACGATTCCTCGGTGGGCTTGGCTCACAGAAAGGGCGAGTTTGACATGATCCGTGAAAACACGGAAAACTCGCTCCGCAAAGTGGTCAATGACAACCACGAAGTCTTCAACAACAGCATCGGCTCTTTCCACTTGATAGTGGACACCTTGCACGACTCGCAGCAGGACTCGGCCGATATCAAGACCGTGCTTGACTCCACGCTGCAGGACGTGCACGATCGGTCCGAAACGCTCCACGAGTTGAGCCAGACCTCGGCCCGTTACTCCGAGCTCATAGAGATTCTCGACGCCATAGCGGAAGTGTCTTCCGTTCCGGCCAAAATCGACCAGCTCACCCAGGAACGCAAGATCCATGAGGTCTATGACGTCATTGCCCAGGGCTACCGTACTGCGGACAAGTACCATCTCTGGACGTTGCCGGCGATGAGCGGCACACGTGACATTCTCCACGCCCAGTCCAACCAGCTCTTTGATACCATCGTGGAGGAGTTGCAGAGCGAGGTGTACTTGAAGGGGGTTGCTTCCGTGACGTCACGCTCCCAGCAGAACATGTACCTGGTGGAAACGTTGTCCAAATCGGGAAACCCGAAACTCGCGTCACTTAAGACGCTCCTTGAGCTGGGCACTCTCGAACAGTATGTGTACAACTCGGCCAACTTGGACATAGCCGAGGTGTCCGACGTGCTATCCGAGCCCGTGGAGACGTTTCTCACCAAACTGTTGCCCACCATACATGACCATTATGTGCACAACGAGGGCCAGCTCAACTATGCCATTTTGGTGGACTCCACCATGAACCTCCATTCTGGCTCGTTCCACTACATCTACATGCTTTTGCATACCGCCGCCAAGTTGGGCAAGTTGTCCCAGATAGTGGAAATTCTCATTGGCCGCCACCAGCTGGAGGTCCATGGGTTGTTGAATCGCATAACCGAGGAGGTGAAACAGACGAATGCGGCTGTGCTTTCCAAGTTGGCCAAGCTCCAGAAATTCGACCACAACGCGGAATCCAGCTTCATTGGCCAGTCCGCATTTAGTGATTCTGCGGTTGTCGTGCTCCAGGATCTCTTTGGCTCCATATTTGTCAAATTTCTCGCTGTTTTCCAGCGCCACAAGATCATCGCTGAGATTGTCAATCTCATTGAATCGGGTTCGAAAGTGACTGGTGGCGGCAAATTGGTCACCAAGTACGACCAAGAGTCCCTCGCGGGAAGTTCTAACCGCTACGACTTGACCACGGTGTGGAACTTGCTCAAGAAAGAGTTGAAGAATGTGATGCTAAATTACATCATCGACGATAACCTGCTGCATGTGGATGCGAATGATTTCCTCATGTCGCGGGCTAAACCAAAGTCCTACGATACGCGTCTTGTGAAGAACATTTTCCACTTTGAAGACGTTTCCTACGAGCAGTCAACCCCTTCCAATCCCGATTTTCAGGGCATTCTTCAGGATATGTTTCCCGGGTTCAATTTACAGGAGACAGACAAGAACGGTGGCTTGATCGATGTGCTGTCCCCTTATATACAAAGCGAGGCCACTAATGCTTTGGTTGAAGTCTTGGTACCTAAGAACCTTTTCAACATGAGAATCATGTTGGAGTTCTTTTTGATTTTCATCGAAGGTTCACAGCGACTTTTCTTGAACTTCAAGAAGGAACTGGATATCAAGGGTCCGGTTAACAAGAGTGGGTTGCAGTTCTTTGACGATTTCATGAAAATATCATTTCTTGCTCATGTTAAGGAGAGCTTGGACATCTCGTTCAAGGAGTATGTAGGTGGTACAGTTATTCGTTCCGCACATGATCAGAGTGGTGCTTCCCACTATTCCGGCCTTAAATTGGACTTGATTTCGTTACGCCAAAATACGGCTACCAACGTCATATTTAGCTCTTTGCATGATTCCACAGAATACCACACACTCACAGTCTATGAGAACGCGTTGAACTTCAAAAAGCTTTTCCTCAGCATATGTTCCATCCTCAATACGTCTCTAACGTACAGAAAAGAGTTCAGTGATACCGCACTTAACTTTCTCGAGAACTTTGCTAAAGCATACTCGAACTTCTACTTGGAATTACTTTCTACAGGAAACTTCCAATTAAATGGTTATGCCAATGATATCGACTCCAGTGCAAGACCTGTGCTGAAAATCAACAAATGGATGAAGATCCCAGTGTTGACGGAGGTGAGTGGCACTGTTCTTAGAGCCAATGCGCTAAATGATACGGGGTTGGATGCCTATGTAGCCCAGGAAACACAGGCGATGCTTATGGAAAACGATAACGGAGCCAATGCATTCAACATATCGAAAGACGATGTTTTGGATAAAGAATCGTTTAACCAGGTGTGTAATCTTTTGTTAACTGCGTCTTGGATTCTCACATGGTTGCCCTCTTTGAAGAGAGAGTCCAAGTACACCGTGTATGATGACGACGACATTGAAGATGAGTCTATACGGCTTTCTGTTGTGGACAAACTCAGATATAATTGGTCTTTCCTCGAAAACGGAAAGACATTTGTTAATGTCACGGCAGGCAACGAAGATATAAGTCAGCAGAATATCTATTTGACATTGACTCCTGAGAAAATCAGTGTGTTTGATGAATTGGTACAAACTTTTGAGTCCATCCGGGACCAGACGTTATTGGCATTGCGGTATGATTTACGGTGTAAGTCGATCTACTACATTGGTAAGTCATTCCGGGATGTCGACTGGACCCCAATCACAGAACCAGGTGATTCAGACAACTACATTGCCTCTTTGAACCAAGAGGTCTTCTCCATAGATAACAACCTACGGAAAGTGTTGACACAGGAAGAAAGAGATAGTATTTTTGTGGGAATTCAGTATTTCTTGAACCGACTCCTTATTCGGGGCTCAACACTAGTGAAGAAGATTAACAGCAATGGTATCAAGCGTGTTCTACTCAACATATACACACTCAATCAAATGCTCAGGAATCTTTTGAAGGATCCAGAGCTGATCGATTTCACTCATTCTTCTGCCTATTTTGATCTCTTTGTTGCTAACGAGTTCAACTTTATCAATTCCGTGAAACAGAAAAAGACAGAATACTCCTTGGATGAGTATAAGAATCTCGCAAGATTGGTTTATAGTGAGAAATTGGCTGATGGAAATGGAACCCAGTTCAATAAATCCAAATATGCTGATTTGGTTAAGAAGATCGAGGAAGCCGTGAAACAGTGAGTTTCGCAGCCATTAACAGGTTATAGCAGTGCAGTAATGGACAAGTAGAAGTAATATGTATTATAGATAAATGCTTTGCAGTATGGTCATACAAGGATTCATGTTTACATCATTTCTTTACATTGTTTCGAATTTGCAGAAAATTGTGACCATTTTATTGCAGTTCTTGGTGTAATTAGATTTATATGTAATTGTCTGCTATTTCGGAAATACAAAATTACAAACTCTATTTATTCACATAGTAGCAATCAGAATTGGCAATTGTGGTCTTCATCAGGCATATTATGCGTGTTGAGTATTAAGAAATGTAGTATACTGCCGTGAGTCATATACATGTTGATCATTATGTGGTTGTGGCACAACAGTATGCCTTAGGTCCGGTTGTCCGTATCTCCGTGCTTATAAATAGTGGTAATTTTTCACCATTATCAAAAACCATAATCAAAAGCCATAATCATTTGCGTCTACCACTGAAGAGAATGACGATTCCATTAAAACCACATTTCACTACTAAAGCTGGCGTTCTAATTACAATTGGAGCAGGTTCTGGTACTGCAGTCAAAGCACTCAAAACCGCAGACCCTTCTAATTCAGAAGGTATTGTGGAAAGACTCGTTTACTCAATTAAAGCAGGCTACAACCATTTAGACACTGCTGATTATTATGGAACCCATCCTGAGATCCACGAAGCCGTGGTCAAAAGTAAGGTTCCCAGAGAGGAGCTTTTCATAACCACGAAGTATTTTCCCAAGTCTATTGGCCCGTTAGAATTCACCAAGGAAGCGTTAGAGGCCCTCGGCACCGATTATATTGATCTTTTATTAATACACTTCCCCTTCTTTGATAAGAAGTCGTCTGGCATTGATTTAGAAGATGCTTGGGCGGAAGTGATAGCTGCCAAAAAGGCAGGCTATGTTAGACATATTGGTGCCTCTAACTTTACTGTTGATCATCTCAAGAGAATTATAGCAGTCAGTGAAAAGGAGGGCAGTGAGTATTATCCGGAGGTCAATCAAATTGAGTTCCATCCATATTTGCAGAATCAGTCTGAAGGTGTCGTCAAGTTTTCTCAGGAAAACGGTATGTTAGTAGAAGCTTATGGACCTTTAACCCCGCTTTTCAGAATCAATGATGAATCTGGAAAGGAAATCGCAGACCATCCTTTGAAGCCCATTTTATCAGAGTTGGCTAAGAAATACAACAAAACTGAGGCACAGATCTTATTGAGATACACTTTGGACAAGGGAATTTTGCCTATCACCACTTCCACCAAACATGAGAGAATCCAACAGGCATTAGATATCTCCAATTTTGCTCTTAGCGATGCTGATGTGAGTTTGATAGACGAAGAGGGAGCTAAGTTTCCCCACAGATCCTTCTTCCAGGGGTATTTCTAGAGTATAGATACTTTACTTCAGTATTAGCAGTGAAAATATTTGCAGTAATAATTATGTCAAATAATTTGTCAACTGGACAGTATTATCAATATTATACCACCTCTTTCGTAAGAATTACTAACAATTACAAAAAATTACCATTAGACTGTATATTCCGATCCACGGAACTCTATTTACACTATTACACTTATCATGACACATTATACTGCTCTAACAATGCAGGGAAAAGCCACCAGCTCTAAGACTATATTTGCCAGATAACTTCTCAAAGTAGAATCTGCCTACTCCAGAACCAACCACCACCGCAAAAAAGTATGTTAAGGTATATGTCATAGCGGCCAACATTAGCGAATAGCCCAAGAGATCAGGAAGCACACACAAGACCAAACGTAAAGCGTCGCGCAAAAAACTCAGGGCCATAGGCAAAGTGGCCGACTTATAGGAAGCAGCATCATCTACCGCGTGTGACTCAGTTCCAACCAGTTCAGACTTGTCAAAACTATCGTCAGTGGATCTTGATCTCACGAAACTGGGGATCTTGGGTTGCAGTTCAAAATTATTGGCGTAGTTTGGATTCTTCCACACTTTCTGTTCAAGATACATCCTCAAGAATTCGAGCCCTCTCGCTACAAATGCCACGAAGAAGAGCAATACAAAGATACCAAAGGCTTGGCCCTTATCGGAAGCAGAAAGACCTTTGAAAAGCACTGGGTAGTTCTTGAACTGGGTCGTGAAAAACATGTGCATGCTAACCATATCATCCATACCACCCATGTCCATACCTGTGGGCATCGACATAGAGGAAGAAGCGGTGGACAGAGCCATGGCCATGGCCATAGTAGCACTGGCTGTAGCAGAACCCATGTTCATGTCCATATCAGCGTGGCCCATGTGACGACGTTGCATTTTTTTGTCCGTTTTACTAGCAGCAGTGAGATGTTGGAGCACCGGAATACGCCTGTTAACTGGATTTCAATGCTGGTAGCCGTGTAGAAAGGGGCATAACAGGTGGTATATATATTGAAAAATTATCAGATCTGGAAATGTTAGCCCTTTTGGGGTGAGCAAATTTGCAGTTCTCAATCCGGTGCAGTGCGCAAAATAGGACTCCCAATTAGGCAATCCAGATCTTACCAACACCGATTGCGAAAATGAAAACCGCTCGTTTGCGACTTGACGACATCGCGACATCCTGCCAGTGCTAACGATTACTACTACTGGTACTGCTAATTTGCTCTTTTACGTATCGTGTAATAATAAATAACTGCTACATTTGCGGCCCTAACTGCCCGGGTTCTTGTCATCCACATACGGACATCGTCTCTCTGCGTTTATGGTAAGCACATGTTCGTCTAGCCAGTCGTTGGCAATTGTTCTGAGTCCACACGCAATACAGGTCCCTGAAAGGGGAAGCTTATCGGTCAAAGTGTTGGCCGTTTTCCCCTTAGGATCGTCGAACTTGAAGTGCATGTGGAGCAAATGCTTTTTGTAGTCGTAAGGTCTGTTGAAGTACTGTGTCTTGTGTTTGCACATGGCCTTTGGATATATACACTGGAAACGGCCTACTGCGTTGTGGATGCGCATGTGCCGCGTCAAATCCCGGCTGATGTACTTGTTGCACACAGGACAGGTTGCTCCCTTGGGCACTTTCTTCTTCTTAGTCTTATCTTTCTTGGTATCCTCTTTGTCGGAAGACGCCGAATCGGTGCTGCTTGCGCTTTGACTCGACAATGTGCGCGCCAATTGTGGCCGTAATAGGAACTCCTGTGCCACTGGGGCAAACCCCGAGTCGCCTGCATCCGACGCTGCGTCCTCCAAATTGGAACTGTCTTTGTCAAAGCCCACCGAGATAGGCTCGCTCGTGTCTTTCTTCACGTGGTTGTACGGGGATGAGTTGTCATCGCTGGTGACGTGCAAATTTCCCACTTCCTTGGGAGTGTCCAAGTACTGGTCAAATAGGTGGAACTCAGAGGACGCATCGTAATTGGGACGCGGCGAGTTCAAGGTGTCGGTGTTGACACTGTCGAGCTCGAAATAGCCACTAGACGTAGGTGGCTTGTGTGAAGGTGTTATGATCGATTGGTTAGACGAAAAGCGCTGCAAATCAACTAAATCGTGGTCCAGAATATTGATATCCAGCTTGGCTTCATTGTCACCAAACGTAAACGCTCCGTGGCTGTTTTTGAACTCTACCAAGTTGTCAAAGTTGTACATTCCAGAATCGGACTGCGAAGAAGAAATCTCATGGGCATGGTAGATGTGGTCCAGCTTGATGCTGTCGAGCTTGAGGAAAAAGCCGGGGTTCTTCTTGTTCTTCCGGGGTCTTCCGCGGGGGTTTTTGACTGTAGTCTTGGGAAGACTGCGGGATGTCTGGTCGCCCGACACCGTGTCCCAGCTCTGGGCGTCTAATGTGTCACGTGAGAACTGCTCCGGCTGGCTGGCGCTGGACACGACCGGCATCAGGTTCTGGCGTAGGGTAGGGGGCTTGTAGGCCTTTGCTTTGGGGAGCTGGGAAGTCACGTGCAGTTTAGACCCGCTAAGTCGGCGTTTGGCAGTGTCGTGGAACTGGTCCTGCACTGCGAGGGGGTAGTTGGGAGGAATGTTGGGGGGAGTGTTCTGAAAATGTAGGGGTATGTTCTGGACATTCGACGGTATGCTCGATGTACTATGCATGTTGTTCGGTGGGGTGTGCATGTTTTGGTTGTTGTGCTGAATGGTGTGTAGTTCTATGTTGTGGCTGTTGTTGATATGGCTGGTCGGTGGAATATTATGTAGTGTCTGACTGTGTAGTGTCTGACTGTGAAGCGTCTGACTGTGAAGCGTCTGACTGTGAAGCGTCTGACTGTGTAGTGTCTGACTTACATGCTGCATTGTCTGGTTGTTCGGCTGTACGATATGGCCATTGTGCTGGACATGGCCGGTGTGTGCACCGTCGGATTTCTGGGTGTGGTTAATGTATGCGTTTTGCGGCTGTAGACCTAGTAGAATGTCGGTGTTTTCGCTGCCTATTCCGTCGGAATGGGCATTCTGATAGTGCTCGTACGGCTGGTTCTGGAACTGGAACTTGTCTGCGTCGAGAAGCGGCTCGTTGTAGAACTCCTGGCTCTGTAGCTCGAACTCGCTGGTCGGTATGCTTAGATTCAACTCTTGGTAGTACGCATGGTCGATTTTGGATGATGGCACCGACACAGAACCCTCGTATGTAAAGTAATCAAAATCATCGTTGGTGGAGTTGAGCGTATTCTGGTTATAGGGGGTCACGTTCTGGTACATATGGACACTGTGATTGTGCTGGTAATTGGGGTTCTGGCTCGGGTTCTGGTTCGGGTGCGGTTGCAGCAACTGCTGCGGATGCAGAGCGATCTGCTGCTGCTGTGGATAATAATTGTGGGTGCCATCCACATCCATATTGAAGTTGGGTATGGGCTGGAAGCTGGGTGGCATGTAGCTCTGGTTCTGCTGGTGGTTGTGGTGGGACTGGTTATCGGTGGTCGTGGTGCTGAATGTCGTGTCCGGGAGGCCATACAACGGCTGGTGTTTAGATCCCCCGCCACTCATGGTGTGTGGACTGGCTATGCTACGTGCGGGACTTTACGGAGCTAGCGAAAACAGAGTGGAATCCCGGTACTGGGTGCTGAAACTGGGGCCGCCGATCTGGATAAGCTTGAAAATGTCTACCGTTTTTGTTTTGGCACTGGTTGCGACATTTGAGTCCCGTGACAGCAATTAGACAGCATGTCGCGTGTCGTGAGGGAGATAGCATTATTGGGGGACCCCATTCGGCCATAGTTACGATTCGGGCCATGTACGTAATTGCCCACCCGCTACAAGTAGCTCCGGGCCACCGAGTAGTACTGGACCAGCTATTGTGGCTCCGGTTATGATCGTGTCTCAAAACCGATGCATGGCGCTCTGATAATCTGTGTAGTGTACCATATAGTTGACAAAACAATGTATATTCTGTTTAAAGTGGTGCATAAGGGTCGGTAAGATCTAGTAGGTCGAAGATATCCAAATCGCACTTGTCTACTGCGTAAATACTAGAGCTCACCATCCTGGTTTGCAATTGGGCAAACCTGTGAAGCGCCCTACTTCGCAGCTGGCCGGTTACTTTGCAGAAGTACCTGTGTATGAAACTGGTGAGCACGGTTTGGATGTTGTAGCTTCCTCTTTTGTTGGTCAAACATAAGCAGCTGGCTTCGACCTCAAAATCTCCTTGCTCATAACTCTTTTCTAGATCCACCTCAATGGCAAATGCGTTGGTGTCGTCTAAAATTACCCCAGCTGTACCGCCGCCAGCAAGCATGGTTGTAATTAGCGTGTTGATGATTTTCTTGAAGTGGTTATTGTTTTCGGCATCAATATTCCTGTAAAAGTACTGCTTGTAAAGCCGCCCAAAGCTGTGTTCTGGGCTTATTATTATGGGAATGTAATGCTTATCCCCTTCGATCTCATTCACAAAACACAAATCAGGCTCGAAGGAGTACTCTCCTTCGTAAAAGGTTGTTCCTTGCCGTATCTCCAATTTCGGAAAGCTGCCCCGAAGCAAAGTATATATTGTGTTGAAATACCATGGTTCATAAACTAGTTCCATGTAGCATTTTGATTTCAAAAGCACTTTCTGCAAATAGGGTCTGCTGATGTTGATGTTGACCAAGTCCTGTAGTTTGATTTTGAACTCATCCACCAACTGCCTTGTCCGATTGGTTTCGTTGATACGGCTGAAACTTACTTCCAAATCTAGGATATCCTTTTGCATCTCCTCTGGGTCATCTTCGAACCCAAAGTTTCCGCTGAGTATATCGCGGTATGTGACAAATTGTAAGGCATCTCTTGAGGTTTTGATTGGAGGTCGAGGGGCCAGGAACAATATCGATAAGTGGAGGAGGTTGTGACAAACACAAATCAAGGTTTCTTTATCTGTGTTTATAAACCTGGTATCATCCATTTCTCTGACCAATGTCCTGGTTTCATTTTCTGCTTCATGCCAGCATTTCAGGAGTGTCTTATAGTACTTTTGAATTTCCGATGAATCATATTTAGTCAAACATGTCGTAGAAGGGCCTTTAAGAACACAAAAGCAGAAGGTATTAAAAACCCACTGCTGGCAGCTAGTTGACTCTGAATTGAAATTATCTAATTCATTTGCAATCGTTATGTTTAACGCAGTCAACTGCCGCTCTTCACCTGGCTGATGAAAGAAGTCATGATCTAAGTCTTTAGCTTCCAATAACAGGTGAACGGTCTTAATGGAATTTTCAAGGGAACTTCTGAGGAATTCAATCATCTTAATGAGCTTGGTTTGATCGATAATATAATTTTATGTATTAGGATTTAGGATGTGGGATATATTTATATTGTGCTTCTTACCTCGAAAATTGCAACTACAATTTAGCAGCCTAAAATCCTTTTTCAACTTTTTTTCGCTAAAATTTTTAAATATTGTTACGGGGCTTAGATAAGGCAACTAATCTCCAACTACTAGGAGATATAGTAAAGATTATAGAAGCAACACCTAAGCTGATTATTCTCGTCTTTCAAGATAGATATGAAAAAGATAGATATGAGAGGAATTATACGTTGACTATCGCTTGCTAACATCTGCTTCCAGGTAAATGACGTTTTTGCAGCAGATAATGGCAATAATAAGCCAAATGTAAATTATGTAATCTACAGGATTATATTTGGACGCTAAGTAGTTAACTTTGTGTAAATCCATATAATCGAGTATAGAAATGAAAACTATCGATTTGGTCTTTTTGCAGCATCAAGAAAAAAGAGGTGAAACAACATTCCGAGAAATTTGCCTTTGAATGATGTGTTCCTGTCAAACACAAGATAATTTTGCTGTATCATTGTGATTCTCTTTGAAGTTCGCTTTATTTCTCGCTGGATATTATGGTATTTAAAGAAAAGGATTCTCATATTGTAAAAGCTTACTCTGCTGATTCAATATCAGAAGACTGACATAGTATCAATTAAACTGAAATGGATAATACCCAAATTCCATCAGACTTAGAATCAAGATTCATAGCTGTCAAAAAAAGACTAATTAAACCAGAAAATGTTGCAAAGGTAACATTGAGTTGGAAGAGACTCTTGGCTGCTATCGATGAACAATGCAAAGAAATTTCCAAGGCTGGTCCTTCTTACGTGCCCAAAGTCACATTTGAAGAGATTGTATCCAACAATGATCTGCTTCCTGAAGCAATTTCCAAGCAGTTCAAAGAAAAGGGGGTTATTATGATCGATAATGTGGTTGATAGAGATCAAATAGATATCTGGTTCAACGAGTTAGTAGAGTTTTGCAAGGAACATCCTGAAACGGCAGGATACACATTCCCCAATCCAACAGCATGGTACAATGTCTTTTGGACCAAACCACAAACAGAAGCTAGAAGCCATGAAAATATTCAAAAATTACTTCGGGCTATGTCCAAACTATTTTACGTAACTGATAAAACATTACCAATTGATGTCGACAGTCAAATTGTCTATGGAGATAGAATTAGAATAAGAGAACCTGGGAAGAATGCTTCGTTACCTTTACATTTAGATTCATCTTCTATTGAAAGATGGGAAGACGAAAACTATTGTAAGGTGTACAGAGAAATTTTTGAAGGCAACTGGGAAAACTGGGATCCATTTAGATTGGATGAAAGAGCTAATGCTATAGAAAATCTCTATGATGGCGTGGACGTCGCTCAGCCTACAGTATGTTCTTCATTCAGAACGTTACAAGGCTGGCTAGCTTTGAGCGATAACAAGTCTGGAGAGGGAACATTAAGAGTATTGCCTAATATAAAGTTAACGATCTCATATATCATGTTAAGACCCTTCTTTTGGAATGACGCGAACGACTTTCAGATTGACTTCGAGACTCCAAAGTTCCCAGGAACTGAACCAGGCACTGGTCAGATCTTCTTGGACAATACTTATTTTAAACATTTGAACCAATTAGAATCAGTCATAAGTATACCAAATGTATCAAAGGGCTCTTTTGTATTCTGGCATGCTGATGTTGCTCATGAAGTTGATAAGCAACATAATGGTGATGGCCATTCAAGTGTATTCTACTATGCTTTGACTCCATTATCATTGATTAACATCGATACATTACTAGATACAAGATCCGCATTCTTACTGAACTCGTCACCAAAGGATTACCGTTCTCAACTTACTGAAGAAGAAAAGGAAAACGAATATCAAGGTGCTGATCTCAGAAATGTGAAGAATGAGTGTGGTCTAGTTTTAATGGGATTAAAGCCATTTCCCCTAGATGAAAGTCTAACTAGTGGCCAATTTAAAATTAGACAGCTAGCCAACGAGGCAGTAAAGAATAACAAATTTAACGCCCATGAGTATATCAAACAAAACATTCAACTATAAATTGTTTTGTTCTTTAAATATAGTATATGATATCATCAAACGTATTTTAAACATCACCTATATAAAAGCTTATGGAAGATAAGCTTCGACATCTCAAACAAAGACAAACAAAACCTATATAATAAATAAAACGCTGAAATCCGTTGTTCATAATACTTAGTCGATAATATACGAAATAACGAATGTATATGCCTCGTACTTTTTTAAATGAGCTTAATTTTATTTTTTTATTTTGTCATTTTAATGGTATCAATGGGATAATCTTGCTTTGGTATGAATTAAAGTCATCCTTTTGTTTCGTAAATCGTAATCGTTGATAGTCTCAAGCTAAAGAAATAGCGTAATCTTCGTCAACAACGTATTTCTCCCAGTCATTTTGGAAACCCATATAGAGACCACGCTTAGCTATAGTGCTCTTTCCTTCACCACCTTCTTCAATTGTCTTTCTGACATATCCAAAACTATTTTCATCACTGTTATCTAAGTCCCTTCTTTTCCAAATATCCATGATAATTTTTCTGGTTCTTCCAATATTGCCTAAAGTATTAGATTCCAAGAGATCCAATATTTGTAAAGTTAAATATCTTAACTCTTCACTTTCCTCACTTAGGGAGCTGATCTCAGAAGCTGCAATGAATACTGACCAGATCAAAGTGGAATACCATTTGAAGTCATTCTTAATGACAATAAACTCCAACAAAGTGAAAATTTGACGAACCAACCTTTGCATTAGCTCATCCTCTGGTGATTTATTCAAAAGACAGCTCTCCAAATAGACAATAGTAGCCAAACGCTTGATTTCACATGATAACAAAAAGCAAAATTCTTCCACTTCCATTTCGGATTCCACTAAGCACATTTCAGCCTCTTTAGGAGTGCTTGGTTCGGTTGACTTAAAGCTGGAAGATTCAGAATATGATGCTTTACCAAACAATAAGGAATCCATCATATTAAGGCTCAAATTATCTAGTCTTTTTCTCATATCTTGACATAAAGTTAAATAATTAGCTTCAGAAATATTTGAGCTGTATCTTTCAAAAGATAAATCGGTAATATCAGAAATTACTTGCATCAAGCGCTTGTCACATCCCATCCAAGACACGAGGGTAACTTGTTCAATAGGCTTAGGTTGCTGTTGCTGCTGATGTCTTCTGACTATCTCTGAAGGAATCTGTTCAGATGGATGAAGGTCTTTTTCAGCCTCTTCTTCGAATACGAGGAAGAAGGAATTTTCATCTTTACATGCGGTTCTTCCAATAGACTCCTGATAATCCAAAAACTCTAAGGCAAACTTCAACAACGAGTATTCCATCGAATTATGTGGCAAGTTGAATTTTGACGAGTGCAAAATCTTCTTACACATCTTCAAGTAGATCGTCCATTGGGGGTTACAGTCATTGGCCAATTCGTAAAGAATCAACAACGTCAATGAGATTAACACGTCTGTCTGGAATATTTTCTCGGGAATTAAATCCAGATCCTCGACTAAAAACAAGTTGTTCAAATCGTTCTTGATCTTTTCTATTCCCAACTCCTGAAATAACTTTGATTTTGACATCCATTCCAGTTCGCTACTGTTATTTAATTTCGACAAATAGATTGAACCTAGCGACAAAATCAAGTAAAAGAGGTTGTTATTATTCTGGGAATACTGCACCAACGATGATAAATCTAAACCTTTTTGGACAACAATGTACTTGTTGGAAGTGCTGGAAGTTAAATTGAAGTATTTGGTCTGGTTTCCAACAGGATTTAAGATTGGAGATATGAAGTTGATGTAGTATGTCAAGGCAAAATTCAAACTGGAAGGATCGTCACTTATTGCACTGGAGTTAAGGATATCGACTGGGATAATGGATGATTGTAAGGAGCAATTCAACCTATAGTTCGCATAGTAATTTTTGTTCCTTACTATATCCTGATAGAAAAAGTTGACAAACTTCAACTCTTCAATGTTTTTGATGTTCTTGTAATAGGACGACTTGGATTTTAATATCAAGTCAGTGGCTGACTGCGCATTATTAGCGTTCTCTTTTTGTTTAAACCACACACCTTCCCTGCCGAACTTTTTACCTTGATGTTCCAAATCTTCTCTGAACTTGAGAATTATCTTATAGTTACATTTGATACCTCTTGACTTGCATCTAGAGCATCTGGGCTTAATTTCGTCACACTTGATTCTCTTTGCTTTGCATTCTTCACAACCAAATCTTGATCTAGATCTGGAAGACTTATCATTAGCACTTACTATCGACTTCTTACGCTTGTTAGAAGTGAGCGAGTTCGTGGTGCCAGGTTCGATTTTTGGCGTCACCTTAGGCTTGCGTTTTGTCTCTTTCTTGACACGCGACTTCAAGGTCACAGGCTCTACGCTTTGCTTCTGATTGGGAAGATCAAAGTCACGCTGTTCCTGTTCCGTTTGTGGTTGTTGGTAGTAGAAATCCGCGTCACCAGATATTATAGACGAGGGAAGTGAAACCGGTGCCGGTGGTAAAGGTACATCGGTGTCGTGATGGTGGTGGAAATGGTGGTGGGCCGACTGGAGCAATATTTGTTCCTCTTCTGGGGTGAGATGAAGTCCATTTGGAGAAGGCACCGAGAAGATGGAGTTGGAGCTGATATCACTGGTGGTGGAATAAGGTGACAAATGGGGGTAGTAGAAGGTGGACAAAGGCGAGCCCACGCTTTCAGGGGTTAAGTTGCTGGAGGTAGAGTCCATTCTTGAACACAGGCTATGAAGAAAGCGTCAATCAACAATTCTAGCAGAAAAAGTGCCAGGCAAAACCAGATTACTAGACTGGCAAGAAGTGGTGTCAAATTGGTAGAAACAAAAGTTGAGCTCGAAGTTAAAAAAATAAAAAAGGTAAAACGAGCCAAAAAAATAAATAGTGCAATAATTACAATAGGCAAAAATGTACAAGAAACTCTCCACTTTTTAGGGAGGAGAGCATTTGGTATGGAATTTTGAGCTATTTACAACTATAACCCGGTCAGGTTATTGTTGTAGACCGATGAAGACTCGGTACGGCCGGTCGGAGTACAGCCAAACAAACCTATTTACATTGTAGTTTATAGATCTGGCCCTGGGCCGTGTCTCGCAAATGTGATCTCACAACGCTCTGACACAAAGTAAAAAGAGTACTACGTGAAATTTGCAGTTCCCTTGTCGCTGATGACCAGATCTGGGCTTGTATGGAACATAAGGAACTGAGGAGAGCAACTGTGTTTACGGTAGTAGCAAATAATGTAATTATGCACATATTACAAAGCAAACTGAAAGAATGATCGCTCCTTTGCATCCAAACATTGACGTATTTCTATTGGTACCTTAGTGGTTCAGTTTAGTACATATCTCCGATTGGGAAGTTGATCCTACGTGTATTACAGTGTTGGTGGATTAATTTGTCATTGGTGGATAAATTGTGGAGAACAGAAAAATTTAAAAAATGTGGGACATGAGAGGGGTAAAAAGTGGGGTGAGGCGAACAAAAAATGCTACCTTAAGATTGTCCCGGATAAACATGTCCGCTTTAATACAGATACGATCTATGCTGTGACAGATTCTAATACCCTTTTTGTAGCACCGCAATTAGTGTTTATCAGATTTTCAGACTAGAGTTAACTCGGGGTTTTTATCGTTTGCCACTTATCAGAGGACCCTCTTTTATTACCTCTTCTGAAACTTTATTTTTGAGTTAGTAGCAACTCTCCCATTATATATATCTGGGAATAGTATCTGTGACACCGGTGTTTAATGCCAAAACGGCTCAATTCATCCCTAGTTAACTATTCGTGTAGGTTTTGCTTGTGTGCTCGACTTCTGTCCATCAAAATAAGATAATTATACTGTTACTATCAACAAAATGTCTATTATAATCCTATTAATATGTACACATGACTAATCTAGTTTGGATTCGGTACTAGCCAGTTTCACAATTTCAATTGCTTCCTTGTTATCATGATACTCATCAGTAGCCTTAATCTTGTCACTACTAGCTGATGCTTCTTCTTCTTCTTCTTCTCCCTCTTGCTCCTCTTCTTCCTCCTCTTCTTCTTGTTGCTGATCTACTTTCTTATCACCTTCAGCAGATCCACTAGTAGCAGGTAATCTTCTATTTGTCATGAAAACAGATGATACTGTTCCAATCAAGGCAAAAGCTAATGACAAGTAGAACACATTTTTGACTGCTCTGAGAATAATGTTCTTAATGAAAACTTGTGCTAAAGGTGGCAATGCTGCAATATATTTGTGATCTGATACAACAAGATTCAAATCCTTACCTTGTAATGCTCCCAATATTTGAGGATTTGTTTCACGTTCAACTTCAGCTTTCAAGTAATTCCTCAAAGAAACAGAGTAAGCCACATTACCAACAGCAGTACCCAAAGCTGAACCAACAGCTCTTGAGAAACTATAGAAAGTAGTAACCATAATAGTGCTGCCTGGAGTTTTAGGGGCCATGATCTGTGAACTAATTAATGATGGTTGAATCATGAAACCAACGGCAACACCTCCAAGAATGAAAAATCCAATCTCTTTACCATTATTTGGTTCTATACCAAATAATAAATATAACCCTGCTGCAATTGGGGCTAAAATACCAGAAGCAATACTGAACGGTTTGATATATCTGAATTTTTGAATTGAGACTCCGGCTATAACTGAGCTCACAACAATGGCAAGACAAACAGGTAATAAATGAACACCACACCCTAATGCACTATATCCCAATACAATCTGGAAGTAGATAGAAAGATAAGTAATCGAGGTAATAGAAAATGAGAAAACACCAGTAATTGCCATTACCGATGCCATAATTTGTGGAACTGTGGTGATTTCATTTGGAAATAACTTGTTCTTTGAAATGAAAATGTTCCAAATAACAAATATAATCAATACAAGACCCCCTACAACAAATGATGCAATCACAGCAGCCGAGTTCCAGGCGTAGTTATCTGCGCCAAAGGTCAAAGCCAACAACAACACAATCCAACCGGAAATCAACAAAAATGAACCAAAGTAATCGAAGCTCCTCAACTCTTTCTTCAAGTCAATTTTTGGTCGAGGTGGATTGAATGCCCATGCCAAAAAGACAAATGCTACAGCACCAATTGGCAAGTTGATATAGAAACACCATCTCCAAGTCACCTTTGAAGTAAAGGCACCACCAATCAAAGGACCCAAGATGGATGCAAATGCAAAAACACAGCTCATAATCGCCATCCCAATTGGTCTCTTTTCAATGGGGACGATTTCACTTATGATAACGAAAGACAAGCCTTGAATACCAGCCGCACCCATTCCTGCTACAACTCTCCCTCCAATCAAGACATTCATGTTAGGCGCCACACCACAAATCAACGACCCTAATTCGAAAATGACAATCGCCACCAACATGGTGTACTTTCTGCCAAATATAATCGACAATTTTCCAAAACTCTGGATGAAAGCACCCATAGTCAAAAGGAACCCAGACACCAACCAACTGATTTCTCCAAATGCATTGAATTTTTCACCAACGGTAGTCAAGATAGTAGCAACGATGGTCTGGTCTAGCGCAGTCAAGAACATACACAAGAATATAGCAAAGAAGCAAGCAAAGAGCTTGGACCCGTGGAGATACTGGTCTTCCCTCTTGGTTCCATCACCAGCGTCACTCTCGATAAATCGTTTCTTATCCTGCTGGTTTTCCACGTCCGTAATTTCTTTCGACATCCCTACTACACTACACGCTACTCGTATTAGAACATCCCACCTAGATGAGAGAGATGACGAGGGTTCATATATATATAGGTACGAGTGGCTTTTCCGCCTGAAATCAAATTACCAGATGTCTCCGTATAAACTCCGGCATGCATAAATTTTGCCTAATCGGGCCGAGAAGAATAGCATATTTTTTTTTGTGTCTATTATTGTATCTCATACGTATACGCTACGCACAAGTTACGATTACTAATGTACACGGAGGTAAGACTTTAATGGATATATATTAAGCGGGTCTCTAAGACGTAAAGTTGTATATACATAGTTGAAATAGCGAGAAAGCCTCGAAAGAACTCAATTTGAGTGGCTGTTATTGGAAGTTACGGATGTCGGATGAGTTTCTGGTTTGTTTACGTCCGTATTGTCACTGTCAGAGCTAATTATATGCTCTGCAGCTGTTCCAGCCTCGTTTTTGTCAAATTCGTCACTTTTAGCAGAGTCTGGATTTTGCAGCTTCTCCGCAATCCGCCCACTGACCGTAGGAAGTTTTTTATTGGTGATGAACAAACTCGAGATAGTAGCAATACAACCAAACCCAATACTAGTGTAGAAGACATTTCTAAGCGCCTTCATGATCTGAGTCTTGACAAACAACCTCGCATCTGGAGACAACTCCTGAACAAAAGCGTTATTTGAAATTAGTTCCCCTATATTTAAGTTCAGTAACTGACTCAAAATTTCTGGATTCGTCTCATGCTGAATAGCACTGCTCATGATATTCCGCAACGAAGTGGTGTAAATAGCATCTCCCAAGTCGGTACCAATGGCTGCCCCAATGCATCTGGCAAAATTTAACAAAGTTGTTACCATAATCGTACTTCCGGCAGACTTTGGTGCGCTAATTTGAGCAGATATAACTGAAGGTTGCATCTGGAGCCCTACCGAAACACCAGTCAAAATCAATAATCCCACTTGCTGCGAAAAGGGTGAATCCACCCGCAACAAGGTCAATAAACCTGTACCAATAGGGGCAATCATGGCTGCAACCAAACTAAAGGGCTTCACATAATGAAACTTTTGAATCATAACAGCTGAAAATATGCTGCAGAGCACAACAGGAATAATAATGGGCAATATATGTAAACCAGACCCCATGGCGCTGACATCACGCACCACTTGGAAGTAGATAGCCACGAAAATCACATTGGTGATGAAAAAGGCAAACGAGGCACTCATTGTAGTTACTGAAGCAATAATTTGGGGACTCTTGATAATGTCTAAGGCGAAAACTGGATGCTTTGATAAGTAAATGTTGTATAAAGAAAATACAACTAGCAAAACTCCTCCCAATACAAAACACAGAATCACAGCTGCTGAGTCCCATCTGAAGTTGCTTCCACCAAACGCTAAAGCCAACAAGAAAAGAACACAGCCAGAAATCAATAGAAAGTTTCCCAAGTAATCGAACTGTTTAAGCTCTTTAGTTATATTGACGGTAGGTCTGGGAGGGTTGAATGCCCATGAGAAAAATGCCAACGCAATACCACCTATAGGCAAGTTGATGTAGAAGCACCATCTCCAGGTAACATGTGTAGTAAAAGCACCTCCAATTAAAGGGCCCAAAACCGAAGCAACAGCAAACACACAACTGATGACTGCCATACCAATTGGTCTCTTCTCGATTGGTACGATTTCACTGATTATCACAAAAGAAAGAGACTGGATTCCAGCAGCTCCTATTCCAGCTAGGACTCTACCACCAATCAATGTGTTCATGTTATTGGACAATGCACACATCAAGGAACCAGCCTCAAATACAACAATAGCGACCAACATAGTGTATTTTCTGCCAAAGATAATTGATACTTTCCCGAAAGGCTGGATGAATACGGCTGACGTCAACAAGAAACCAGAAGACAACCACCCCACTTTGTCAAACGCATTGAATTTGTTACCAACTGTGGTCAAGATCGTTGCAACAATCGTCTGGTCCAATGCTGCTAGAAACATACATAAAAATATACCGAGGAAACAAGCATGCAAATGGAATCCGTGCAAATATTGATCCTCACGCAATGTTCCATCACCAGCATCACTTTCTATGAATCTCTTGTGTTCGGCCTGTTTCTCGGGGTCGGGGCTGTTTGCAGACATGTCTTATGAAGTTAATAAAGAGCAGCTTATGATAGTAGAAACAGCTGGGTATTTTATTAGTGATAAATTTGACACATGGAAAGAGTGATACCTTATTTTTTAGCTACTATTTATAAGGCTGATCAATTCGATTAGAGAAATTAGGCTCCGCATTAATTCCGCTTGCGGTGTTAGAAGTGTTTTTTGTATACAATAATTGATCGTATCTGTGGCCTGCTCATACACGGATTGGGATTGTTCTGCGGACATAACCGTGCTATTTTGCTATTGCTATTGGGTGTAACGCCGCTTCCCGACTATGACACAAAACTATAGCAGAGTGGCAATGCCAAACCTGCATATACCACTGGTTGCAACTCTACACAAGTCAATCCTACTGGTCTATAAATATATTCTAATACAATCTAACCTAGTACCGTTATTTACATGATCTCTTGTGTGTGGGTCTTCTCTTCGCCTTCACTTTCCTTGTCTAATTCATTGTTTTCATTTTCAGTGGTGTTCTCATCTTCCTCCTCTTTTTCAGCAGAGACCGTAGGTGCTTGTACATCTGGTAGTCTTTTGTTGGTAATGAAAACGCTGGAAATCAACGCAAGAGCTGTGAAACCAATGCACATGTAGAAAACATTTCTAATAGCTGCCATTGTTTGTGTCTTCACAAAGTATTGTGTGGCAGGACTTAGTTTGGCAACAAATGCATTATTAGAAACTAATGCCTGCACTTCAATACCTTGCAACTCGTTCAAAATTTCTGGATTAGTTTCACGCTGGAGCGCCCTAACGTAAATAGATTTCAACGAGGAAGAGTAGACTGCATCACCCAAATCGCAGCCAATTGCAGCAGATATGGATCTAGAAAAATTGAACATGGATGTAACAATGATTGTACTACCAGGGGTCGATGGAGCTTTGATTTGTGCTGACAAAATAGAAGGTTGCATTTGCAATCCAGCTGCAATTCCTGCAATTATTAGTAACCCTACTTGTTGCGAAAATGACGAATCAACATCCAATAATGTCAATAAACCACCACCAATGGGAGCTAGAATTGCGGCTGCAATACTGAATGGTTTGACTATTTTCAACCTTTGAATCAAGACACCTGATGCCATAGCACTAAGTACAACCGGGATAATCAAAGGCAAAGTATGTAAACCAGATGACATGGCACTAGCTTCATGGATAACTTGAAAATAAATCGAAAGATAGACAATACTGGTAATAAAGGCGGCAAAAGCACCACCGATTGTAACAATAGACGCCATAATTTGAGGGATTCTGGTGATTTCATTTGGAAATATTTGATTTTTCGAAAAAAAGGTATTCCAAATTACAAACACAACTAAGGTCATTCCACCTAATACGAAACATAAAATGACTGCTGCGGAGTTCCAAGCGTAAGAATTGCCACCAAAGGTTAACGCCAACAAAAGTACAACAAATCCGGCAATCAATAATAATGTTCCAAAATAGTCAAATCTCTTCAACTCCTCTTTTATATTGGATGTAGGTCTTGGTGGATTGAATGCCCACACAAAGAATGCTAGCGCAATACCTCCAATTGGAATATTAATGTAGAAACACCACCTCCAACTGACGTGAGTAGTAAAAGCGCCTCCGATCAAAGGACCCAAAACAGATGCTACTGCAAATACAGAGGACATCAAAGCTATCCCGAGTGGCCGTTTGTCAATAGGAACAACTTCACTAATGATAACGAAAGTCAATCCCTGGATACCAGCAGCACCGATTCCTCCTAAGACTCTACCTCCAATTAACATATTCATGCTGTTAGATAGAGCACATACCAAAGAACCAGCTTCAAAAATAACAATTGCAACTATCATAGTATATTTTCTACCGAATATTATTGATAACTTCCCAAAAGTCTGAATGAAAATAGCCATAGTCAAGAGGAAGCCTGATGATAACCAACCAACTTTATCAAAAGCATTGAACTTATCACCAACTGTTGTTAATATTGTAGTGACAATGGTTTGATCTAAAGCTGCCAAAAACATACAGAGAAAGATTGCAATAAAACAAAACACTAATTTCGCTCCATGCAAGTATTGATCTTCTCTTTTAGTACCGTCGCCAGCATCGCTTTCGAGAAATGTGTTGGGCTTCTGATTTTCTTGGTCTAGTTGAGACATCTCTTGTAATATTGTTTTCTATGGATACTTATAACTGAATTTTAAAAACATGTGTACAACAATTACTTGAATATTTATATTGAAATCATTTGAATGCAAAATTTAGAAACATTTTTTTGATGTATTTTCTTTTTGGTGAGGCTATCTAAAGCCCGTCTAAACACCGTCACATAGACATACATCCGGATCCTACTAGGAACCAAAATGGTGAGGGTTCTAATTATGATTCAAAGCTATCATACAAAGGTGGAGATATCTAATTTCTTCAAGAACCTCTAACTGAGTTGGTACGAGTATAGAAGTAGAATCTACTGCTGGTACGCTTTATTGCAGCAAAAAATCAATATAATGAAGTACCTACTATTATGCTGTAGTACCATTTTGTTAACTATACCACATAGCTGCTGCAAAAGCTTAAGAACTCAATTGCAGCAAAGCGTTGTTACAACCGCAATACAGCCGCAACACTCTTGCGGCTGTAGTCCTCTTAGATGGAGTTAACATCCCTTTTAGGAGATGAGTGCGCATTTAAATATAGCATTGGTGCGGCGAAATCGGCGTTAACAAGGAACAAACTATAAAAAGTAACAAATCAAAATTTGCAACCAACCTCTGAACCAAAAAAATGGTGGGTGCAACAGTAGAGAGATTTAGGAACAAGACACAGCATATTGCTGTACCGTCCTACAGCTGAGCAAGCGAGAAGTGATGCCATCTTTCAATAAATCTACCATAGAATTTCAATAAGTTGCGCTCTCCTGCTGCAGATTTACCCAAAAGTTGACCTTTAGTGTCATTCCAATCATGGAACTGGATCTTCTCCCATTCTTTCAATTTTTGGTCTTTAGTTAACCCTAATTTTAACAAAGTTGGCGAGCTCAATAATTCAGGATCTAATTCACTTTCATTGCTTGGGTTGCAGAAATATATGATTATGAGCCTGTTAAAACCGACCTGGTCCTTTGGTGGTTCAACAACTCTGTGCAAACATGCTTTGAAATGCCCTCCTGAGATAAATTCAAGAGCGTCTCCAATATTTACAATCAAAGAATTGGGTCTGTGGTTAACGTATCTCCAGTCACCACTATAGACATCTTTGATCTGCAAACTCAAAATTGGCTGAGATGTGATAAACGTAAGGGCACTGATATCCAGATGTCCTCTCAAATAAGTGTTATCAGTTTCCTTCAAGCTAATAGACTCTTCGTAGGGCTGGTAGAGCATTAATCTTCCATGACTTCCAGAAGTGTCTTTATTGGTGCCATAGTTCTTGAAATAGTTTTTCAATAAACTACCTTCAGGGATATCCAAGATTATATCGCACAAGCGTAATAATTTTGGAAGAACATCATTGTGAAGAAAATTATAATAATCAGCAAGCTCCTTCAAATGAGCTTGTAGCAATTCAGGATGTCTTTCTGGATGATTCAAAAAATCATCCCAGTAAGTGTCTCTAACATTGTAGAGATCAATTGAATCTCTTACACCGTTCTTGATTGACCAATAGCCTTTAGGTTTAAATCCTTGACCTCTTTCACCACCAATACTTCCAGGCTTTTCATCCTCCTTCCGAGCAGCACTAGCTAAATACTTCAACTTTTCCTCATATGGGATTGTCAAGAGACTCTGACTGACAGCGCGTAAATGCTCAATGGTCTCATTCTCAATTCCAAAATTGATTAAGTTGAAGAAACCATAAGTGGTTATAGAACTTTCTAAGATCTTAGCCAACTCTTTCCTTTTTCCTAACCCTGCTTCTCCATCCTCAAATAAAGAAAGATCAATTGCCGTCAATGTAAGTGGATTGACATCAATCGTGGTTGGTTGGGGGTCAACGAAAGGTCTAACGTTGTATTTCTTATCAATTTCTTCTACGTTCAATACCATTCTCGTTTTTGGATGATGACTTCAAGACAGTTGAGAAACCTCCTACTCAATTAGGTATATATATTATGCCAATTACGGTTTGGTGACTAATCTCCTATATATCTCGGACAGACGGTGATAACTTAGTTTGAGCAAATTTCAGATCTATCTCCCGAGCCGAAAATAATTCAAGATTAAATATCAGCCAATGGAAAAGTGTTCAATGAGTTTAATAAAGGATGGTTGAAACGATTCGGGTTAAGCTTGCTTATTTTAGAGCTTCATCCTGATTATAATTGATACTGTAATTAATGGTGTAAAGTATGGCACATATCGCAAAAAAAAACTGTGGCATCTTTGTGTCCGATCATTTTTCGCAATTATTGCAGTTTCTCCGTATGCGCCTGTGCCTGGTTCCTTTCAGTAATGCAAATTAAATACTTTGGCTATATATAGAGAGTGACATATCCCGTAATATGAGTCGAAAAGGATATGTTTCACTTGGCAATAACAGCACTAAGTTAAACATGGTCACGTTGCCATGGTTCATACCTCAGTATAGAGAAGTTGCAGACTCAGTTAATGAAGGGAATAATTTGATTTCTAAGGACAATAACTCAGACAAATTTGAGGATCTCGATAATAGTTCAGATGATATTGCAAACAAGATTGTAATTAAAGAATACCGTGACGAGGCGAATCGGCCTTGGTGGAGATTCTTTGACGAATTTGAGTATCGTTCTCTGACGGAGGAAAGACTAAAGGCAAAAACATCCGTTAAAGAAGATTGGTGGAGATTCAGGTGGTTCAACAAGGCATATACCCCGGAGGAGAAAAGATTGTTAATAAAATTGGATTTGACTGTAGGTGTATATGCCATTTTGGGTTATTGGGTGAAATATTTGGATTCAGCTAACTTGAACAATGCCTACGTTAGTGGGTTGAAAGAGGACATTGGAATGAAGGGCAATGACTTGATTAATACCCAAGTCATTTTTCTCATAGGAAATATTGTCTTTGAATTACCTTGGATGTTCTTGTTACCAAGAGTCTCATTACCCTACTTTTTATTTGTTGCAGAATTGATATGGTCCTTATTCACGTTATTGACTTATAGGGTCCGCAACACCGCAGAATTACAGGCTTTCAGATTTATAGTGGGAGCTGCAGAAAGTCCATTTTTTGTAATCTTTCACTATTCAGCTGCTTCTTGGTATTTGCCAACGGAAATTGGTTCTATCGGTGCTATCTTTTATTGTGGTCAATTTATTGGTGTATTGACCAGTGGTTTACTACAAGGAGCCGCGTCAACCATACAGGGTTCATTAAAAGGCTGGCAATATATGTTCGTGATAGATGGTTCGATTTCGTTCTTTGTTGCATTTCTATCTTTCTTTTTACAACCAGGAACACCACAGCGATGTTATTCAATCTGGTTTACAGATGACGAGATTCGATTGGCCCGAAGAAGAATGAAAGCCAATGGTACTGATACCTCGCATGACGTCAAATCATTTTTTGATAAAGATACATGGAAAAGTCTTGTTACCTCCTGGCATGTCTGGATATTAGGAACCTTACAGATGTTTGGCTTCAATACAAATAATACTGCGAGTGGCTCATTCGCATTGTGGTTAAAGAGTTTGAACAGATACACTACTAAGGAATTGAATTATTTGACAGCCATTCCGCCTGCATTAGGTGTCATCTGGATTATGATAGTTTGTGTTGGTGCAGATATTACTAAAAAGAGGTTCGGAATGATATTTTTCAGTTTTATCATGAACTTCATAGCGAATATAATATTGGCAATATGGGATGTTCCAGAGAGAGTGAAATGGGCAGGTTTTTATCTAAGCTATTGGTCATGGTCGCAAAGCAGTGTTTACAACCCTTTGATTAGTGATATTTTGAGACATGACAGTAATCAACGTGCTATCAAATGGATGGTGATATATATCTTGGGGCTTCAGTCAAGTGCTTGGGCCAGCAAGTTGATGTTTGAAACTACAGCCGCGCCGCGGTTCACTGCAGGTTTCTCTACTTGTGCAGCTCTTTCTTTGGCATTCAATTTATTGTTGGTGGTGGCTTATTTTTATTATAAGAGAGACGAAAGGAGAAATGCGTTAAAATCTGGTATCTTTTTGTACAACTCTAACACCGGGTTTATTCCTGAGGAAGTTAGAGCATTACAAAGTGACAAGTCTTCAATAAGTTTAAAGAAACAGACTTATACAATTGCTGTGGAACTGGACGATCAAAATTCTAATAAATAGTTTAATTCTCTATCTTGAAATCTATAAAGGTATAAACAAAATTCAAAGTTTCGCCTTTGCTTCAAACACCTGGTTGATAGTGTCAATAACTATTTTATCCAATGAAATGAATTCAAATTTCAATAAGTTTCTCGTCTCCGTATTGTCAACCTTTGCCAATGTCTTGATGTCAGTGGGACCAGACCCTACGGTTCCAGTTGGAATTATGGACTTCAATTGAGGAAAGTTTTTGTTGATTATATCTAACATCATCTGAACACTAAAATGCCCATTGGTCATAAAAACTCTCTTTCCAATTAACTCATTCTTTTCAACTGCATATAAATGAGCTTTAGCGACATCTCTCACATCAATAAATCCACCCTTATCGTTTTCAAATGTGTCGTTTGGTCCAAGTTTAATTAAATTGTTGATAAGCTCATTTGAGACGTTCAAGGTTGGTTTAACTTCGTTCAAGAACGCTTGGGGTCCAAAAACATAGACAGGATTAACTGCAATCAACTTGAAATTTGGTTTCTTTTCCTCTAAGAATTTCCAGCTCAATTTCTCAGCGAATGACTTAGCACCATAATATGCTGAAACCGGGTTCTTCAAGGAATCTTCGTAGCTTATATTGTTCCAACTTTGCTCGTTGAATGATAGAGCCGAGTTTTGTTCATCGTCCGCAGAATAGATGGCGGCATCCGAAGAAGTGATAACAACCTTTTCGATCAGTGGCTGATACTCGTTTACAGAGTTCAAGATATTTTCAGTACCCTTTATAGCTGGGATGATTAGATCATGTTCAGGATCAGTGGTATCATATGTGAATGGCGATGCAGTATGCAAAAGATATTTGATACCAGGGTTTGCCTCCAAGGCCTTGTTAAAAGCACCTTCTTTAGTTATGTCAGGAACAATTTCATACTTGAAGTTGTCTGAACCTAAGTTTGCTTTCAATTTTTCACCTTTGTCTTTTGATCTAACAGTGCCAATAACGTAATAACCTTTCGAGACGAATAGCTTAACTATGTGCTGGGCAATAAATCCCGACGCTCCGGTAATGAATACTTTATCAACCATGTCTAAGTTTACTGCTATTTCAAGTTAATAGAAAGGATTGGGTAATTCTCAATTGCTTCTTATTTTTCTTCTTATATATAATTAGAGTACGATAAGTCGAATATCGAATAGTAACTCGCATATAATTTCCTAATCAGGTAAATCTAAGATCGATACATAGTTAGCCGCTAATTTTTGGAAAATTTGATCTTAATCAGTCTAATTAACATAAAAATGCTTCTATAAATACAAAAGTGAACTAAAATGCTATATAATTCGTGAACTCGACTTAAATTGTATCTTGCTTGACATACCATCTTTCGGTGTCTACAACTCTGTTATTAACATCATTAAAGTAATCCCAGGGATCCTTTCTGAATAATGGTAGAGCGGTTAATTCCTCTATGTCAACCTTTTGCTTCTGCAAAAGCTCGTGTCTATGTATACAGTCTTTCATAATATCATACTCATCCTGTAAAATATCGTTGGAGCAAGCACCTT
This sequence comes from Scheffersomyces lignicola, assembly GCA_030578435.1. Classification (NCBI taxonomy): domain Eukaryota; kingdom Fungi; phylum Ascomycota; class Pichiomycetes; order Serinales; family Debaryomycetaceae; genus Scheffersomyces; species Scheffersomyces lignicola. Next base: position 227,876 of record JAJMRV010000005.1, on the reverse strand, counting down.
CGTAAGTCAAACTATTGTTGTGTTTATCTAATCTCAGATGATCTCCAAGGTATGGGGCTGCTTTGCAAATGCTGTCAGGAACCCACATCTGGATGTCGGTTTGATAGTTATGATGCTGGAAGTTAAGTCTCGTGGAAATTGACTCTTTACCGTATTTACGTGAAAGGATTTGAGTCACATTGTTGGGAATCAAAACCTGAGACCCTTCAAAATAAGTTGATTGTAATGGTAACAATTCATCAATCGTATGCCAGTTCCAATTCTTGCAATGGACAAACATAGTCGATAAATCGTTAGCCCCTTCTATTTGATCGTATACTTTCTGAGGTGGCTTAAAGTTTGAGTGACTCAATGCAGTCAAATCTATGTAGATTCCACTGTTAATTTCGATGAATCTAGCATCAATGAAGTTCTTACCATTTCCTTGCTTTATATAAGTTGGGCTGACTTCCAATAAGTATTTGCCATTACCATATCTTGGATTTTCAATGATTAATGATTGGTTAAAATCTCTTGCTAACCTGTCCAATTGAACAATTGGCATTTGAATATCAACATCTGTATCCCAAGGCATGTTTAGGCCATTATATTCCCAACCTAATAATGATCCGTAATTTATCCATGATGTGAAACCATTTGTATTAGCAAACTGGAACCATGCTCTAATCATGTGGTGAATAATACTTTGACGCTCACGATCACCAATGAACCTTTTAAAGAATGGATAGGCTAAGTGGTGTGATCTACCAGATATAACATCGGTGATAATCCATGGGTATTTGAAATAACGACCGGAATTGTCAGCTGCATAGTTATTTGAATATTCCAAAAATCTTAAGTAATTCAATTCTTGGTCATTGATCGTTTGGTCATTAAGCTTTCCTTGCAATTTGAAGATTTCTAATTCGGGGTTGAACACAAAATCCTCCACGTCCACATCTACTCTCAGTTCGCTCTCCGTATTATATGACGTGGTTTTGAATTTCTTAACCGTATTATTCTCAAACTTTTCCATCTCTTTGACCAACTTTTCCTTAGATAAGTCTATATTACTCTTACCATCAACAATGTTGTATTCCAACCTCTTCTTTCCGATAACAGGAATAGCAGTCATGGACTTATCATTCATGACAAAAATATTCAGAGGTATGCTTTTCAAACAGTAAAGATTGGACATACTTCTCAAAACCTTCTTATTATAACTCTCCAACCAGTATCCATCAACACTAGCATAATCTTGGATTGATGCATCACATTTTCCTGTCGGCTCCTGTTGACGATAACGATCTAAGAGGGAGTTACCTGGAGACAAATCCGTCCAATCATCCCAATGGAAGAAGATACCGTTTGAGTCTCCGATGGATGGATAATGAGGGTTATTCAAATAGGAATAAAGAGCAAATAATGAACTGCGAGGATTGAAATTGGACTCGCGCTGCTGCTTCAAAGCTTCGTCCTCCAAAATGATTTGAATGAGATTATTATTAGTTGAGAATGGAATTGGTGATGATACTGGTGAAGAAATTCTGAAAATTTGGAAGTTAAAAGATAATGCTATGGTGGATAAAATGATTAATAAAACTAAAAAGTTTTTAAACCTCTTATTGTAAAACTTCGGTAGCAACATTGCCATGTTGTGATAATATGGGGGTATATGGATGCAAAAGTTTGGATTTGATTACGGTTATGGTTATGGTCTGATGTGTAGCCGTTAGCGAATAACCTTAAGTTACAGGGCTTTGAAAAAGATTAAGGTTCTAGGACAAAAGCCTTCCTGCTAGCAATATGAACTATTAACTTGATATATTTATAGCTGTGAAATACCACAAACTTTAGGTGTCTGTGTTATGGTGACTTGTAAAAAGTTTTATGGAACGGCTTTACCAATGTGTGACTGGTCCTCCCCTCTATCAATGATAAAAACACTGAATTCACTAGGCTTTGAGTGATAAATCGTATGAAACAGTAGTATGTGTCCTCTTTGAAAAAGAACGACTATAGTATTAGAAAGAAGTGGATGCGAACACACTACAACGATAACAGCAACAAAGTTTTCAGGAACTGGACAATCTGGAGAAAAGTTTGGTTTTGGTATATATTTATATATACTGATATTTTGCCGTGTCAAAAAAAAAAAAAAAAGCCTGCAACAACCTACTTTTATTTCAGACATTTTATCTGGAATCTGACATTTTCGAACGGGTGTGTTAGCCTTGTTTTAGTTACAGAAATAATCGTCTACAGTACCACATTCATAATGGTGCATGTTTCTTATTGTTGTGACTGCACATTTTCGTTTCATCTCCAGCGATTTGCTGTGATGTTCTTCGTCAGGTTACTGGAGGTATAGTCACACTAGAAGTAACTTAATGGAATTTCGAGACAATTTTCCTAACCATGCAAAAAAAGAAATTCGCAAAATTTTTCGGGTCACCTTTTCTGTGCCAGATGTTTTTATTCGGCTGTAATCTGATAATCGATATAATCCGCTGTAAGTATCTAAGCCTTAGCTAACTAAAAAGGGTGAGCTACAGTACCATAGCCCAGTACTTGTGTAGTGACAAAGTGATGGATAACTGCTCAACATGCTTGAGATAGGCAAAAATATGCAATTTCAAATCCAGTAAGCGATTATGTAAGCGCTGGGTTAGCTGGAAAGGGAATTAGATCCGTGTGCTAATCTTTTATCAAATAGGAGAGCGCGACATTTACTGGTCGTGCGACATCTTCTGACAGTTCCTAGCGACATTTCGGACTTTTACATTACTTTACTCCAATACTTGGCACCAGCCGTACGGACACTTCTGTAATCTGTGGTTGGTAGCAAGTGTGAGGACGGAGTCTTCGAAATGCACTACCATTTCTTTACTGCGACAATTGCGTCCTACAAAAGCGTTCTGGTGTATCTATAAGCGACATTCTTAAATACGAAGTTTGATACTGGATGTATAACGCCAATAAAGTCGAATAGGGGTCCGTATATGAATAATTAGTTGGGAAAGGCACGTGAGCAGTGTACGTTAGGTTTTAGCCTTTGTGTATAAAACTATAACACAAAATCTGCAAGCCACTTCAATCGCAAGGCTTTTGATAAACGTAAAAAGTGTCGTCAAAACATTATCTGGTAGTCTAATTGGCATGGTTCTACCTGTTGCTACATTCTTATCATTATAGTCTAACCTCTGTTACTAAGCTCGACAAACAGCCATTGTAATGGTGTGGCTTTTTACTTTCCTCTATAGCGACAACTGGTCGCGAGACACTTAGACGTTTTCTCGAGAAATCCTGCATGAAATTTTTGTCTGAAATTGTCAAGATTTCATACTGCTACACGGCTGTTAGGCACTTTCATTGGTCAGAATTAGAATAGGGATGTTAATGCAGATATGGCCTTATACAGATATGTTCATATATATATGAGGTTCGATGTGTTGTGTCGTTCACTGTTAAGTAGTTTCGAAGATACCTCTTGTAAATTGTAAAAAATATTAAATTTAACAGTATACGGAAAACAAGGCTGTGCAGACTAATTCTCGTCAGGAAGATACAAAGGATCGAAGAAGTATTCCAAACAAGTGTTTTTGAAAACTCTCATTCCCATAGTTTGACTGTTTATGTGATCACCTTTCAAGCGAGCTTCAACGAAGCGTTTGTCATTTCTCATTAACCATTTCTTCAAAATTGAAAATGTAAGAATACTGTAGAGCATTCCAATGAAGAGATCTAACCTCCAATGATGATCTAAATATATCGTGGCCCACCATTGCAATATGACAAATGAAAGCCCGACTAGTTTAACTATCACCCATCTAGAATGATAACTCAAAAAGAAAAATACCATAATTGCCATGGCAGAATGCAATGACGGCAAAGCCCCAAAAACAATGGGTGATATATGGAACCCATCTGAGTTCAAATGTGTTCCCAATGCCATGTCGACTCTAGTCAAACCAGCCGCGTAACCAGGCATATCATAGTTGGCATCTGAGTTTTCTCCATAGAGATGAATAAACCATGGTGGTGCATTAGGAAAAGACAAATGAGTTAAAACTCCCAAAATGTTTTGAGCTCCTAATCCTATCGAAAACAATTTCAAGGATCCCGGAGCATGAAATACGTACAACCAGATTGCTGTGAATAATGGGGCACAAAAGTGACCAATGACATAAGAGAACCATGCCAAAATGTCTTTCAGTGTGTATATTGGTTCACGGAACATGTAATAATCCATGTTTAGTATGAACCAACTTGATGCTAACAAAAGTGGTGGTGCTAAATACCAACAATTCAAGGGTCTATAAGGGTTGGTTGAAATAAGTGATCTGTCGCTTATGATTCTTTTCAATGCGATGTTATTAGGAATGTATTTGGTGTGTTGAAAGAATGTCAAATCCGAGAAGTGATTTGTATTATCTTGATCTTCTTGTTCGTCGTCAACTGTTAATGTCTCGGAAGATATGTTTTCTTCAGATGATGGGGCTATTGGTTGTTCTATTGTTGATTCTGTTGAATCGAACTCGGTTAATTCCAAAGAATTTGAGTGGACTGAGGAAGTGTCATAACTCTTCAAGAATGGGATATTGTATTCGTTATCAACAGCATCGATCCTATTACAGTTGCCGATTGGTTTGTAAATTTTCAAATATAACAAATAAGACAATGCACCACATAGAGCAATAAAGGTGATGTTAACAAAAGGATGGTGCACGTCATACAAATAGGTATCAACCCGATATGCCAATTTTACAAATATGTGGGGCCTAATGGATTTGGGGATTAGTCCTGCGTTTTTGAAGATCAATAGCCATATGAAGACTGGTGAGAAATTTATCCAAAAGTTCAACACCAAACCTAATATTGATTTGGAATTCAACCCCGAGAAGAACACTCTCAATAGTAGTTGGAAAACAAATATGAATGGCTTCGCCAAATATTGGATGTACAGCTGTAGTATCATTCTGAAGTAAATGATGAAACCCGAAAGATCACTGATATGTACTTGGAAAATGTGAAATGGTTTGAGGAAGAGGAAGGGAATGGAATGGATGCCAACTCAATATGAAATACAAACCCGAAGTTTATATACAAGTGACTGTCGCCACTATGCTGTTGTCTGAAATCGGCCCTACCGAACGTACAAGAGCGGCACGGAAATAAAGTGAAAAGTATATAAGCAAAACAAAAAAAATTTCAAACCACCAGACAATGAGGAAGGCAAGAGTAAATTTATATCGATTACAACTCGGCACACGAATGGATGTGTGTTGTGTTCAGCAGTGGCTTAAGCCGCCCTCAGAGAAATTTTATTGCCAATCGGTGGTTTCGGAAGTGGGGCGGAACGATTCAATTCAGCCACCAGCTGTTTTGCTTAGCATAGTTTAGCGTGTAACTGGGATGCTTTGTGCTATATTCTACACTCCGCAAACTACATCAACATAGGAGTCGTGCTACGGCTTTCGATATACTCCGCGAAACCAACTTCAAAAGTTAGAACATGCTGCAAACCAAACTTAAATATGCAATTACGAAGCTGTTTTCCTTCCGACACTCCTTCGCTGCTGGTGTGATTTGGGTTTTCACAAGGGGTAGAATACGACCTTGGTTATGTGAGAGGGGGTTGGTCACAAGAGAGAAAAATAAGATTTCCAAACACCACACACGAGCTTAAAAATAGGGTGACCATAAATAGGCCCTACTGGTCACCACCATGGCTAAAATAGAAACTCCTATTTATTTGGGGTACCCGTATTTATAGCTACCATGTATTCTTAGCAACTGCAAATATTTATAGACTATACAGTTAATTTGCTGGGCAGTTAAACTCCGTTGTACGATTCTCCTCAAACAATTTTTTTTTCAATGCTCTAACGTAAACAGTCCGATCGACTAGATTATGCTGCGGCTGGGGCATGTCGTGATTAGATTGATAATTCTCGGCACTATGATTGGGGCAGTATTTTGCCATTAGAATGACGTCCTGTTCCAATAGTACTCTTAATTCATCTGCTATTGTAGCTTGCATCACTATGTAGGATACGGTACTGACGAGACTTCACGGGTATCGGAGTCTAGATTCTATCCACTCAGGAATTACTGTTTTGTGAAATACGGAGGACTTTAGATGGAGTTAAATAAATCCTTTTAAGCCGACCCGAGGGGTCCATGAGTGCGACATTTGTCGCAACCGATTTCTGTTTCACACGACCTAATCAGCATAAAAGTCTAATACAGCACAAACTTTATTTGTTAGGCATTCAGGAGTTCACTGTGACGTAACAATTTATGGCAGTTTGCACATAACGTTTCTTTGGTTTTGGCCGTAATTGGTTTTGTCATTAACGTTTACAGTGTTTCCAGCAATTGTGACTCTACCACATGGTCGTTTCCATAATGTTACTCCAATACTCTACAAAGCTATATGGAAGAGGTGCTGGTTGTAATTAATCTAATGTTATAGCTAGCTTTGAAAGATATTTCTACGTAATACCTAAACCAGGGTAGTGACATTTTTCAAGAATTCACGCCAAATTGATGAAAAAGATTAAATACCATCGAAACTCAACGCAAAAAATAATAGCACGTAGTAGCTGGTGTGAAGCTGTTGTTGCGAAACCGCTCCATTCAACTGGATTATTCTCGGAGTTCATAATCGACCCTCGTGCTATAGGTGGGGTAGAAGCTTAACTTTTGCAGCATTTCTCATTCTGTGCTTAAATCAGAAATAGATGTATTATTGAACCCCGGCGTTTTTCGTAGCCAGAGAAAAATATTTCAGTCGGCTCCGAGACTGGGAATGTTAACTATGAGGAAATCTAGTAAGCAATCCGCAATTTTCCGGGTTGTACCCCAGATTTTCAAAGCTTCCACATCCCAGCCTTACGTTACCTTTCGTTTAATATACAAGACGATCTCTATGAAATAGCTGTTTACTTTCTCCACGTTGTTTATTGATTGAATTTCGCTCAACTTTCATTTTGCTGTGATCAGCAAGAGCCACGGCTATTCAAAAAGACTAACGTCAACACATCTTCTAGCATTATCCTGACGTATACAACATTGGCGTAAAAGTAAAATCCAACGTAATCCTCAAGCATTAACTCAAATGACGAAGAAGCTAACAGTACAGGAGAGGAAGGAAAGGAGACCCGCTTCCAGAGCCTGTACATTTTGTCACGAAAAGCATCTACAGTGTTCCAACGAGAGACCTTGCAAAAATTGTGTCAAAAGAAACATTGCCCATGGATGTCAAGACATAGTCAGAAAAAGGGCGAAGTACATGAACATTAAGAAAAGAAGTTTGGACGAGACTGAAATATTAAGCTCAAATGTTGGAACCTCGACTGCCTCAACCCCTGTTAATATTTCTACTCAGAACCAACAAGTTAAGGTGGAAGTACCATTTGGATTCGAAGGATCCCCCACATCAAACAATTTTGATCAATCTATACCGAGAATTCCACCCACTACCAACACCCAAAACACAATGCTAAACACTACGAATGATGTTTTGAATAAGTTGTTGCTAGAACAGAATTTGTCTACCAATAGATCCAATATACTATCACCCAATGATTTAATTCCAACACAAGATACTAGCTTGAATCCTTCGATATCAAATAACAGCAATATGAATTTCAGTTCAAACTATATAAATCAAGAGTACCTTATGTTAGGTGATATTATTCTACAATCAAAGCCAAGTTCTCCGTCTCCTTCTACTACGAGCGTTTCCGAATACAACAACCCAGGAAATTCATTGAGCTCACCATCAACCTTTTTGTCGCCAGCAGCAAGTTTACTCCATCAACAGCAACAAGTTCAACAGCAGCAGCTACAGGCACATCACAATCAGAACCAACCTAAAAGAAAAACGTTAAAAGATTCACGACCATTCATTGCATTGGGTTTTCTGAATAGCTTTATGGACGAAGAAAAGAATAATCTGTCTGACTTTTTGGACAGCAATACAAATGCATCTGGCATAAATCGCAACACCAATGCTGACAATAGTCTAAACGATTCATTTAATGCAACGAAGAATCCAATTATGACAAAGTTAGCACAATCTTCATCAATCCCTACAGAATACATCTCCCCTTTAGTAACTCATCATTTATACCAGTCAGTGCAAGATATTTATTCTAACAACATAATGAATTTTGAATACCCACACTCGTACCATTCATTAACATTCTTTTTGAAAAAGCGATTTCTGGGAAACAATCTATCTGCACCTGAAAAGCAACAGAAGAGATCTAACTTGTTAATTATACTTAAATTAATTGCTTCATACAGACCAACATTTATAAGTGCCCACAAATCCTTATTAAAGCCATACGATTTGCAATTTTTAGAGATGTGTTTTCAAAGGAGTTTGATTGATTATGAAAAGCTATCTCAATTGAATTCATCACCTACTATCATATGGAGAAGAACTGGCGAGATAGTCAGTATAACAGACGATCTATTGAGTTTATTAGGTTATAACTTAGCTGAAATATTATCAAAGAGAACATTCATAATGGAATTAATGTTCGACGATGAGTCAATTATCAATTATTTCAAATTATTCAAGTCAGTTGCTATTGGTAACTTGAATTCATCCATTTTTACTAAATGCAAGCTAATTAAGAATCCGAACAAAATTATTGAATCATCTTCAACATCTCCATCATTGTCTCTCCACACGAGCCATGATAGTGATGAGTCCAACTTATATATTGAATTTTGTTCCGTATGGACAGTCAAAAGAGATCTTTTTGATATTCCAATGTTGATAATTGGTCAATTCTTGCCCATATTACCTGCTGGAGATGGGGTGAGAATGTACTAAAGTGTGTACATTATTGGTAGTTAATTAACATATTTATTGTAACAAAAACTGATCTATTTTACTCATAACAAACTGACTCCAGAATAGGCAAATGGTGCAACTTAATACGTGTTACCATCCTGTGCAATAGCAATCATCAGGGTTAAATATCACACCAATTAAGAACTGGCAAGTGTCTGCGTACAGTGGAGTGATATTTTAATTTTAAGTAACACCACTTTTTTTTGCAGTGTAATTTTTCTCAGCCAAATCAATTCTTGAAGAATGATGCAAATTCAATCATAATCTCTTAATCCTATAAATAGTCTCATTTTCTCTAGACCCAAAAACTTTGGACTGCTAAGTCGGCAATCAATTTTGATTATAATCAAGAACTCTTTTGAACTACATACATATTCACATTCGCATAATGTTGGCTCCAGCTAAAGCTTTGATGATCGGTGGTGCTTTGTACGGCGCTGGTGTTTACTACATGTTCAATTACTATTATAATGGCTCCTCAATAAAAAGGGCTTTTGTCAAAACAGATAATGAATACAATAACATTAAAATAATGCACCACCCTTGAGTGTACCTTTTTGAGAATTGCACATCTACTATATAACTAATACAAACATTCATGAATAAAGACGCCATGTAGAGTTAGATTAGTAGAGTAGCTAACACCAAAATCTATATATCTTATAATAGAGAGGCTGAGATGACAACCAAAGCTTTTCATCGGCTATTTCATGCCTTAACTGCTCTAGGTCAACATCCCTTCTACCAGTATCCAAGTCGATATCCTCCAATTTTACAAATATTCTGTTCCAAGATCTATGATATGTTTTGTGTCCAATAATCATCAATAACAATAATGGCAAAGATAAGCAATTTTGCCAGAATGTCACATTTGAAACTCTTTCTCCAATAGGCCAAATCGAGACCCATATTTCTCCAACAACAATTAAAAATAAGATGACAACACCAGAGTAGGAACCAAGAACCCCAATTGGAGAGACAAAGGCAACTTCATCCAATGATCTGCCTTGTGCTCGTAATGCCCATCTCCATCTAAGATGAGTAAAACAGATAGCGGCCCAAGTAAAGAATGACGATAACGAACAGACAGAAAAGAACCAGGTAAATACAGTGTCCTGATTGGCACTGGCAATTAAAAATCCTAGCAATCCAATAACATTTGTAAACATAATGGATACCATTGGCCTTCCTGCTTTGTCAATAAATCCAAATATAGAAGGAATCAATCCCTGGGCTGCTAAAGAAGCTAAAGTTCTTGAGCAGCCGTAAACGGATGAATTACCAACTGAAATTACAGCCACTAGAATAACTGCATTCATTATATGTGGTAATACCTTGATACCACCATTCTGGATTGCGATGACGAATGGAGACGATGTGACATCTTCGTCAGAAGAGCCATCTAATAACTGAGGATTAGTCCAAGGAACTAAACAACCAATAATAATCGAACTTACGATGTAGAACAACGTTATTCTCCAAAACACCTGTTTAGTTGCCTTTGGCAAAGATTTTCTTGGATTTTGAGTTTCTGCAGCTGCTAATGCAACTAATTCAATACCTCCAAACGAGAACGCTGCACTTATGAATACAGAACAAACCCCTTTGAATCCGTAAGCAAAGGCTCCAGGATCATGCCAGTATCTTCCCCCAATATAGCCCTGGTCACCTACCCCACTGACTATGCAAATACCTAAAATACAGAAACCGACCACGGCTAGCACTTTTATCATAGATAGAACAAATTCAACTTCACCATATCCTTTGACACCAAAAAAATTAATGGAAACAACGACAACGTAAAATATAGCCACCCAAACTGCTGGATTGATAGAAACATTCCAATACTGGACGGTTATGGCACATGCGATCAACTCGGAAGGTAGCGAGACAAGCCATGAACAAGCATATAAAATACCCAAAGTCCACCCCCAACTATCATCGATGAATCTTGTGAAATAGGAGTTAAACGAACCAGAGACAGGAAACTGCACCGAGATCTCACCAAGGGAGAAAATCACACACAATAATGAATAACCAACTAGAATATACCCTATAAGCATACCTGCGGGACCACCTTGAGACAAGGCATAGCCTGAACCAACAAAGAGACCAGTACCAATGGAGCCACCTATGGCAATCATTTGCAAATGTCTTGACTTCAATCGTCTTGCCAAAGGGTGTCTCGAGTTGGCGATCACAGCCTTTTCAATGGCAGTCATGCCGGTAGTGTCGATCCCATCTTCTTCGAGGTCTATTGCTCTGAATGAATCAATGAAACGTTCAAACCCTGAGAGATTCTTTGACCTGGAGTTTGAGCCGTTTGAACCCACTTCATGGGTAAATGACTCCTCCTGTGCGATCTTAGTCACATCTTTTTCATTTGAAATTGATACGGGATTATTTTCGTAATCGTAATCGTTAATGCCCACCATTGAATTCTTATCACAGCACCCACAAGCACAAGAAAGTAATTATACAACTCTGGAAATGACAGTGAAAAATTCTGGAGTATCCAAACACAAATGCAGCTATTTTTAGGATTAACGAGACATTGTTACATCTATATATATGAAATGACAATGGCTCACTTTTGCCTTAATTTAGATTAGGCTGCTAACCGCCAAAAATGTCAACTATTATTTTTTCTCAACTATGGCGCTCCAGATTGGGCATACGGCGTCAACCTGTGCAGTTAGTGTGATGCCATTTTTTGTTATCTATGTACCGGATAAGCTCACAAGTCATAGTACGGCAACTGCTTGTATAAACCAATACGGTCTTTAGCATTTGCATACTATGAGAGGGGATACACAAGCGGTTAGGTTAACTAATTGGATTTGAAAAATTCGGACCATACGAAACGGACACAAAGCTACCAATTCCTACCAGACTGTGGCTACCTGGCACACTTTTGTCGGGCAGATTACAAACTGGTTTACCGCTTTCATACAGGTTACCCTTTTCAGCCTCAGATTTTGGCTTTTACAACTCATTGTTACTGGTAACGTGAGATAACAAATCGTATCGTAGCGTTATCAGCAATTTTCTCCTAGTGTGCGCATTGTCACCAGCATCCGTATTTGCGTTTTATCTGCGGATAACGGATGCTTGTGGCCGATAAATTTTGCTTGTTGCAGAAATTTCGATGCGGCAACAAATTTGCTGAACCGGAGAATACAACCACAATTACATGAGCCACCAGGTGCCTAGCTGTGCCCAGATGGAATTAAAAGGAGATAACCTACAATCTCCTATTTAAATAATAATATTACTAGTAATCTTACGGGTCGTACTCTGAATTGCGTATATTACATAAATCATTTCTGTCAAGACCAGCCTTCTACTGAGCCGCGGACACCGTTTCTCCGCTTACAACGTCAGGAAGAGATTCGGTAGAATTATCTCCCCCGTTACTACTTGCGTTATGGGTCGTACCGTTGCCATTCTTACTAGCCTTATAAGCAGCCATAGCTTGAATCGCAGCCAATGGCTCAATAATATTACCCTGGTCGTCTCTTTTCACAGGAATTGTAGCGCCCGCAGTAGCCTCGTACAAAGGACAAGCCTTGTTGGTTCTGATGTGTCCAAAAGAGCCACACGAAGCACATCTTCTCGTAGTACTCTTACCTTTCCCGATACCTTTGCCACCAATGGCATAAGACCCATCGGGTAATAAAACAGTATTGGCGTCAATAATAGTCCCACCAGCCGCTGCAGCTGCATGAATAGAGTCCTTAGGAGGCTTCTTGGCTCTGCTCTGCTTGGCTCTCTTCTCTAAGTTGGCCAACTTCTCCAACAACGCCTTACGCCTGACCTTATTCAACTCCTTGTCATTAGTTGGCAATATTTCAGTAACATCTGCATTCTTCAATAACTCATCTTCAAGCTGTTTCTTGCGTTTGATGTATGCGTTAATCAACCGGGGATCTGTCAATGTTTCGACTTTTCTTTGAACAATACCATTCTCATCTCTCACTCTTCTTGTAATTCGTAATACCTTCTCGCCGATATGAAAAGCTTCTGGAGTACTATTTGATTTATCTTGTGCTAATTTCTTCTCCTCTTTTACTATATTCTTGATGTATTTTTCGTGATTAGCTGGCTTATACTCGTCATAGATGGTTTGAAGATTGAATTCAGAACCATGATCAACCAAAGAACTTCTCTGCGAATACCACACTCTTTTCACTTCAGCCTCGTACAACTTTTGTTGATACGCGGCTGTATTGACTTTGGGAACCTTTTCCTTAGGTGGAGGAAACAACGGCTTAAATCCATTCTTCTGTGTGGATCTTAATAAGGAATAACCCAAACCAATACCAGACGGGTCACCTTCGCCATTTAATTGAAGCATGTACTTTGCCAGTGTTGATCCTATGAAATTACGAGTGATATTCCATGGAGATAATTCTTCATCAATATCGATTTCAGCATCAGGATCTCTAGGTTTTCTGACCTTTTCCTTATCCTTTTTGTCATTGCCATCAGTTTCATCTTTACTTGGTTCTGCACTATCTTCGGTCTTCTCTTTCTCCTTCTCTTTCTCCTTCTTTTCCTTTTTGGACTCATCCTTTTTGGAATCCTCCTTTTCACCATAAAGTAATGCTATATCATCAAGTAGTTGTTGACCAAACTGCATACTATCAAGTAATGAGGAGTCCTCAGGTGTGATCATGGCTCTGATTTCCTCTTCAGTGGGAACAGTATCGCTGTTTCTAATTTTCCAAAAACCTTGATCATCCCCTTGTCTTTGATATTCCATGAATTCTTTTAATCTTTGTCTATTCTGCATATCATTTTGATCTGGAAAATGCTTGGATACATCCTTCACTGAAATACGAGCATTACCAATGCCATTCATCACTCTAAAGACAACCATTTTAAGTCTGTTCTTGGAGGTATTTGTCACTTTTCTGGAGTGAGGTGCTGGTACTTCAACGGCAGGGAAAAGATTACCAACAGCAAATACATTGTTAATGGCTCTTAAAAAGTACTTTTGGTGGGAACCTGCCCCTTGAGATCTGATAAGTAAAAAGTCAGTGCTTTTAGGCTCATGCTTAAATATTGGCGCTCTGACCATATTATTGTATAAAGTAGGAACAAAATCACCAGGTGCCACCTCCCCATAGTTCCAGAATGGCGATTTGTCTTCCACTCCCAAAACATGTGTTTCACCAACCAGAGTCTTTGGTCTTGAAGAGTCGTCTTCTCTTTCCTTTCTATAGTAATTAATAATTTTTGACCCCATACCAAAGTTAGAAAATATGGCGGGATACTCTTCAGAGTACTCAAACCCAAAAATAGGAGCCGTATCGGCTGCCGTCAAATCTGTGGTCTTTGAAAATATTTCCTGTAAAGACCTACCCTTATCCTTCTTCTTTTTCCGCTGTTTTAGTTTGGCAAAGCTGAGCAAGGAACCAGGTCGAATAACAAATTGAGGTCTATGGAAAAGACGTGCCTCCTGTTTGGTCAACTTGACCTTGTAGTATGGGCCTTGGAGACGTAAAGCTGGAATAGAATGTTCAATGTTCAAATTACTCAACTGACTTCTGACTTTAGTGTTATAGTTATCTTTGAGAACATCGTATGCCTTATCGTTGGAAATATTGAACTTCATATCCATTGACTTGTCACTGGAAGGGATAAATGCCTTAGACAAGGACTTTGGTTTCTGTGGTATGAACAATAGATTCGGATCATTCCTATCCAATTTGATGACGTCGCTGGTTAGTTGAGCGTTAAATATGTGTTCATCATCTTCATCGGACAGCAAGTCCAACATGTTGGTATCCATACTGGGCACAGTTCTTTTAACTTCGTCGTCGTCACCTGCATTAATGATCGCATTGTCATCCCAGTCTGCCGCAGAAAGAATCAAATCCTTGGAGAAATCAGTGAACTTGTCACTGCTGGTCCAATCCTTGCTTAAGAAGGGCTCTTGCCGCAAAAATGTCTCCTTCTGGAGGCTTTTATAGTTCAAGGTCTTGATGAAATCTATATCTGCTGCTGTTATCTGTACTGTACCCTTGTGGCTATCTTTTGACGCAGTTGTAGGGATGGGTCTGTTGGTTTTGAAGAACCGCTTCAGATCAAAATCCAACTCAAGGTTCAATTTGGTAGGAATGAGTGGTTTCACGCTTTTCCTGAATGTGAGATACGGTCTATGGTACCTGTAGTACTTTGGCTCGGGCTGGAATAAGGAGTGGTAGTTGAACGGCTTATGCTTGGAGTACTGAGGGAAATGGTAGGCTATGTTGCGCCGCACCTGTTTGGCCTCCAACCGCTTCACTATTTGCTCGAGTTTCCGCTTCTTGCGCAAGCGCTCCTGCTCCAGCACAAGATCACGCTTTTTGACCACAGTCTGGCTGTTTTCTTCGAATATGCCGCCCATATCCAAGTCTTTGAGCCCATCGTCCTGGTTGTCCATGAAATGGCCATCATTTTCCAAATCGTTGAACAAATCATTATTCATTCCCGCGGACTCGTCACCAAACACATCGTCCCCGTTTCCGAACATGTCGTCAAACTCGGCGTTGGCTTGCTCCTGGAGCTCTTCTTCTTGTGCTTCTCCACTAAGACCATCGCCATCAAAACCGCCATTGACACCAGTGGCTGCTTCCTCTTCCGGCAAATCCTCATCCTCTGCCAATTCATCGATATCCTCGTAGTCCACCGCATCATCTGCGTGTACCGTTTTGCGTTCCAGAAATATGTCTTCTATGAACTTATCATTGGGCACCTCGGAGGGGTTTATTATATCGTTGAGGAGCTTGCTATCGCTGTCACCATCACCATTACGCGATGAGCGGGCAGCGCCAGGCATTGTTTCCCGATATTTACTAAGAAATAGTGGCGGTATTCTTGTTGCACCGCCCTTGTACACCATTTCTTAAGCGTTTTCATTTTCGGGCCCACCAGATTTTATATGGGCGTGCGCCGTGACCAAAATGTAAATATATCACCACCTCTGTGCCAGGGTACTTTAGCAGTAGCAAGGACCAGCAGGACAATATACGGCAGGATGAGTCTAGGCCAGTTTATGACCAGCGCTGCAGAGAAGAACTTGGTGGTTATTTTGCATAACGGGCCCAGTCTGGGCGTGCAATACGACGCTACCGACCGCAGCGAAACATACACCATAACAAACCCCCTCCCGTTCATGGATTACGTGAGCAATTTGTTGCAGAAGAGGTACACGGAGAAGTACGTGGTTGTTTTAGTATCGGAGATGGAAGAGTTTGTGCCGTTGCTTAAGGAACTCCGCGGAATTGCGGGTGATTCCGATGGGTACGCTGACAAATTCAAACAGCAGTACTACTTCTATTTGAGCCAGGGCCAGAACTACGACAGCAATGCGCTTCTGGTCGCACCAGACACTGGCCACGGCGATAGCGCGTTCCCGTTTGAGTTGATCACGGTGCTAGACCAGCAGACCAGCACCAAAACAAGCAATAACAGTGCCATTTCCGAAGAGCGCATTCGAACGCAGCAGTTTTTGCGCTACTTCACGCTAAAGCACGGAGGCAGGTACATGCAAGTGGATCCGGTACTGCTGTTCTTGGCGGCGCCCTTTGATTTCATTGACAGCCTCAACAAGATAGTAGAGCCCCAGCCGATCTACGAGGCGTCTGGCCCTTCCAGTAAGGGAAAAGTGCCCAATTTGTACATACCCAAGGGGTGGGACTCCTGGAACAAGATCGTCCTAGTGTCCAAGGCCAGCGTGCACCACGACAGTGCTGATTTGCTTAGCAGTATAGACGCAATATCGCAATTAGACAGCCGCTACAACCAGTTTTTGGCGGACAAACAGGCCACGCAATTCGCGCCCGTAAAACCGGCCCCGGAGCAAAGGTCCAGACCGCAGACCGCCGCCCAGCTCCTAGACCCGCCGCTTCTGTTCAGGGAGATGGTGGATCGGGCCTCGCAGTAATTACACTTCCCAAATAGGCGATCCTGCACACAGGGCGATGAACGAAAAAATAGTCCACCAACGGCCCACTACAGGAGCCGGTTGTGCAACACCGAAATAGGCAGCGAAATACGGTAGAAGCGCAATTTTGTATTTATGGACGGCGGCAGCAGTGCACTGGGGACCAAACTACACAAATAACTAGGCACAAATCGGGGAAAATATGTCCGATCCGTTGAGCCACAGGACTGCTCGATTGTCAATATCCACTCTAGACGTTGAGCACGATAATCCGCAGTTGCAGGTCAAAGAATTGTTGAACAATGTCGGGGCCGACTTGACCCGACGCGATTCCGTGATTTCCATCACCTCGTTGGAAGAAATCGAAGCGAACATGCCTCCCGCGGCCGTCAAAAACAGGAAAGCTGCTAAAAGAAGACGATCCTCGGTGCCGGTTGTGAAAGATGTATTGGAGGGCAAGAAGTACAAGATAGATAGCAGCAGCAGCGGCGAGCGGTCCAAGAAAAGATACAAGTGTCCCACCTTGACGTTCGACGTGACAGAAACCGAAAAGAGATTGCCATTCCATTGTATACGAGAACTAGTGTTGAAAGCTTTCAACTGTACCAACGTCAGCCCCAAGTGGTTTAAATTTGAAAATGAAAGTTTCATCCTGAATGTGGTGTTCTTGATGGTGCCTGGTCTTCCCCAGGAGCAGTTCCCGTCTGAGCAAAATGAACCTCTTGAGCCGGAGCCAGAGCTGGGACCCAGCGATGAATTTCTGTTCTTTCGCGACCACTTTACCCAGGTGCTTCAGACTTCGTGTCCGGGCGGGAAAGACTCGTTGTTTCCGCCGTTGCAGGCCATAGCCAATGTCCCATTGACGAGACGAGAGAAGAAAGAGATCCTCAACGATCCAAAGAGCAAAATCATAACGATCCACGATTTATTGCTCACAGACGCACAGTTGATCCAGAATAACTACCCGTTGGACATCGAGGGGAAGACCGGCTGGGTGGAAACTCAAGAGTTTGAGCACGAAGGATCGCACATTTACGCCTTGGATTGCGAGTTTTGTCAGTCGGATAGCGGGAAAGTGCTCACCCGGATCTCTCTAATCAACTTTCAGGGAGAGATAGTGATGGATTCACTAGTGAAACCGGAGGAGGAAATCACCGACTATCTCACGAGATTCAGTGGCATAACAGAGGAAACACTAAAGGACGTCACTACCACGTTGGAAGACATCCAGCACACGCTTCTTGAAACCGTATCGAAATCGGATATTTTGATTGGCCACTCTTTGGAGTCCGACTTAAAGGTGATGAGGGTCAAACACGAGAGAATAGTGGACACGTCGGTGATATACGAGCATGTCCGAGGCCCGCCATCCAAGCCCTCGTTGAAGTGGTTGAGCACCAAATACCTCAACCGCAGCATACAAACAGGTGAAATCAAAGGAGATGGCCACTCTTCGGTGGAGGACGCCCAAGCGTGCTTGGATTTGGTGAAGTTGAAGTTCGTGGAGGGGAAGTACCACGGCTTGAACATCGGGGAAATCTCGATCTTCAAGCGGATCAGCAAGGAGTTCCGCGACGACAAGTACAAGTCTCTATTCATCAACTACAGTGACCATAAGTACCAGGAAGCGTACAGCGAGCCGCCGGAAAACAAAGTGCAGGTGGAGTATGTCAACAACGACGACGAAGTGGTGGACAAGTTTGTGGCCAACTACAACAGCGACGTGCGGTTCACGCTCATGACATTGCGGGAGTTGGAGTTCAACAGCAACCACTTCACCAGCAACATCCCCGAGCACTACAATGGGATACGATACAGCCACAACCCGGCCCAGTTGTACGAGAAGCTCAACGAGCGCCTCAACACCATCTACAGCAAACTCTCACCGGACACGCTCGTGATTGTGCATTCTGTGGTGGGGGACTCCAAAGAAATGTCCCGGTTGCAGAGTATCCGCAAGCAGTTCCAGAAGCTTGAGCGGGAAGGTGCCGAGATGGCCGACGTACCGCCGGAGCAGGTGTGGAGCGCCGACCGGTTGCCGGCACTCCAGGAGGCGGCGGACAAGGCCAAAAAGTCAATCACGTTTATTGGCTTGAAACCGGACCCTAAATAGCCTACATAGCTGTATACCAGTGTACATTACATAACAGAAAACCGGGCGGCGGCTTCAGCCCAAGCCCGAAATGTGGCCCTCGTCGCGGCTGAACGAGATGGCCGACGCAAGCTCCTTGGACGACACCGCCGTGTAGTTGTTGTCGTTGGTGGTGTAGCCGTCGTCGTCGTCGTCGTTGTTGGTCATGCTGTCGTTGGCGTCGTCATCCGCCACTCTGTCGATAATGGACGACTTGCGCGAGTGGTCGGTGATGGGCACGCCCTTGTAGTACTTCCACTGGCTCAAGTCCAAGATGTCGCTGGGGTTGTAGTTGTGGTCCAGCTTGTGGTTCAAGCTGGTGCGGAACCAGCCCTTTAGCCGGACCGAGTCTAGGGCGGAATCGTCCTGGGACTGGCTCACCAAATGGGGCGAGTACCAGTCCTTTACCCAGGTCACGGTGTCGTCAACCGAGACATGGTGCGGCATGTGGCTGCGGTGGTGGCGGTGCGGTGTCTGGTGCAGTGGGGGCAACACCGGGGTGTTGGTGCCGCTGGCGGAAAACATGGTGCGGGCAACGGGGTGTACTACTATACAAGGGGAGAGAGTAGGGGAGGGTAAGAAAAGAATACGCAGTCTACAGCACCACGGGCGCAGCGCCCCTATTTATAAAGCCGGCCACCGGTACCACAGGCCCTGGGCACGCCAGCACATCCCGCTAACAATATCCACGAAAAAAGGGCTGTCTTTTTGCATGGCAATCCATTTGCCATCATTTCCGTTTTGGCACACACATCCCACCCTGCTCCGGGGTTCGGGCCCGTTTCGGCTCGGTTATGCCGTCTACGGGCCGTATGCACCGGGCGCTACCGGGCCGCACCCATATGGGCCTACAAGTGGTGGGGCCACGCCCCGTGCCGGGGTGACTCTGGCACTGGCGCTCCCCATCACTCGTAAAACACAGTATGGGACTGCTACCAGCCGCAAAAAGTGGGGTCACCGTACAAAGCGCCAGGACGACTTTTTCGCACGGTCGTGCGCGGGCAGAGGTCACGTGCCGCGGCGTATGATTATTTCCCCATCGGGGCTCCGGCCCGTTTCAACCCACTTCGTATATACAGGCTTCCTACGGCAGAGTGGGCATTCTATTTATACCTGGTTCAGTCAACCGTGTCGGCATGTGTGGCGAGCTGGGCCGCGGCGTTCTGGACCGCGCCGAGTTGCTGCTGCTGCTGCTGGTGCTGTAGTTTGAGTTGCTCCTGCTTCTTAAGCTGGCTCTCTCTTATCTCTCGCTGTCTCTTCTGCGCATTCAGCTTGACGTTGCTCAACTTCTTTTTCAACTCCTCTCGGCGTCGTTCTTCTACGCTGACCCGTTGGTTGTACGCCTTGATCATCTGCTTGGGCTTGCTGCCGAAAATGGCCTCGTACTCACACAACAAACAGCACTGGTCCTCCCCGATCACAATATTGCCCAAGTGGTCAACTTGTTTGGCATCACTGTGGCCTTTGTCCTTGGACTTTTTCTTCTTTTTCTTGGATTTCTTGCTTTTGGCGGTAGGTATGTCAAAGTTCTCGATCGATGGCAATCTCAAGTTGCCGGGATTACTGGCATTCGCGGCATTGGTGATATGGCTGTTGCCGTTACTTTTTGCCGCGTTGGAGAGGCGTGACTGCAAATTCATCAACCGCAACTTCTCCTCCACATTATTGTACGTGGGCACCAATTTGCCAGTGTGATCATACTCAAACGTGAATTCGCACGAAGGACCATCTTCTCCGTCATCATGGTCTCCGTGTTCGTCATCGTATTCATAGATGGGACAGTCGCATCCTTCAAACCCATGGACGTCGCATTCTCCTCCCGCGTTCAATTCCACTTCTATGTGGTGCGTAGGGGGGAAATCGTACAGGTAACCGCCATCTTCGTCCTCCACTTCCTCCAAATCGTAATCGTAGTCTTCGTCATCATAAATATCATCGTAATCCTCGTCGGAATATTGCTCCGCATTGCCTTCATGCAACCCCTCTTCATCCTGAGTGTCGTATAGCGAAAAGCCCTTCTTTCTCTTTGGAAACTTCTGGTTGTTATTCAACATCTGGGAGATCTTCTCACGCAAGAAATCAATCTCATCTTCATTTAGAAGACTCTTCACGGGATTCTGCGCCGAGTTAATGTCGATGTCTTTACCGTTGGTGGTGGAGACTGTATTGACTTGATTTTCAGGGCTGAAAGATGCGCCCAAATCATGGTTGACTCCAGCGTTTTTCATAACAGATTCATTGCGCTGACGAACCACATCGTTTTCAAGTTTGCTCATGTTGTCTGAGAATTCCACCGACGCCTTTTCGAGTGCCTCCAATAAGCTGTAGTCCAAGATGGGCTTAGAATCTTTAAAATTCTCGTTCTTGAGTTTATCTCTTAAAGCAGCAAAATGATTGGCTCCTTCACCTAGTTCACCATCGTCTTCTCCGGGAAAAGGCAGGAAGTTATCAGACTCCAGGAACTGTTTATGCATAGCTTGCTGCCATGTTTCGTAGTTTTTGGACACTAGTTCAAATAAACGCTTAGGGTCTATGCCATTGGAATGGTGTAATTTTTCTTTGCTATGTATACCGTTTATGGGGGTTCTGATGCTATTTGTTTTATGAATAGGAGGAATATGTGTAGATTCTTTCCAAGTTTGACCTATGGACCCATTAGGTCCAGCAGTGCTCTTCATTTGGGACTTATCATTATCATTATTAATGGATCGCTGTGTCGATTCGGCCCGATTCTGAGAGATATTGCTCGGCGTTATCGGTTTAACTCCGTTGACCGACATTCTCTATTCAGCACTATTTGCTTCAACCCTTCAATACCACGATATCTTGCTATATATAAATCATATACCGTCTGGTTGCAACAGGTCGGGAAATTTACTATGTGATTGTCACAAATTTTTCTCTACGGTTTTTCTCTGCGGTACTGCACACAACAAACTTGCAAAACACTACTTATAAGGTAGCGTTAGATTCATGGAGATACATACAAATACATATTCTACTAATCCTTTTTCAATGTTCTTTGCTTCTCGGCATTGTGAACAACCTTTTCATCCACAAACAAACCCTTTCTTCTACGGATTGTGTTCATGTATCTTCTAGCAATATTTTCTCTTTCTGCGAACTCACCCAATTCTTCCAACTCTTCTTCAGTATGTGGCACCCAGAATGGATCTATAGGTAAAATATCGTAGCCGTCGAAGATCAACTGGGGACTGGCAGCTCCAGATGTTCTTTTTCTGATTTCCTCTGAAAATCCAAACGCCTCAATGACAGGAACACGTGCTACAATGGTGAAGAAAGGCGTACCTTCCTTCATTTCTTCCGAGATGATGAAACCACCTCTCTTTTGAACAACCGCGTAAACTTTACCCAACACCTCCGATGAGGCTTGAATGTCACATGTGTACATAGCAAGGAACAATCTACTGGAGTTCAGTAAAAAGTCGCGGTGAATTAAGTCTCTAGTGTATGTGATGATTCTTCCACCCAAGTTTAACACCGAAGGTGGTTCTTCAGTTTCGATTCTTCTGCTTTTCTTCAAAGTTACAATGACACCCTGCATTGGTTCAGAGGCCAATGGGCCTTCGTTGGTGGCCAATTGGAATCCATTCAAGACGTTGTTTTCAAAGTCAAACTTATTGGTGCCGGTTTCCGCTTCGAAGATGTGTCTGAATTGGTTCTCGTTGCCGACAGACTCAACAAACAAGTTTGGGCCTATTCTTTTGGGTCCGAATGCAATCAAATGATCCACCAAAGACTCGGTAGAATCAAAATCGTTTTCAAACTTGTTTTCGTCTATGACTTGGATTAATTTCTGCTTGAAGATAGAAAGTAGCGATGGGTTGACTTTCTTCTGTGTAGTGATTTCACCAATTTCTGCCTCGTGTTGAATCAAGAATCTGGTCACCTCATTAGGTAAGGCTGCCACTTCTACTTCTAATTGAATACCAAGATTCTCGCCTTCATCTTCGTCATCGGATAATTCGTAATTAGTATCTTTTTTGTTATCTGCCAACCCTTCTCTGAAGGGAATCAATGGCTCCTTCACAGTGACTTGCGTCCCCTTAGCGAATCTTTCTTCTAGATCTTTCAAACATCTCTCTAAATGAAGTTCCCCAGCAACACACATAATCAACTCACCTGAATCATCATCAATATACCATTCGAGGACAGGATCAGCTTTAGCCAACAAGTCCAATCCCCGCTCTAACTTCTCTAATTTCAATAAGTTAGTTGGCTCGACAGCTATTTTCATAATTGGTTTGATGTGAATCAAAGCCGAAGTGGATGCCAAATTGATATATGGTTTTCCGTCTTCGATTTTTGAACTCAAAGTACCGTTCTTCAAAATGGAATTATCAAGACCAACAACACCAACAATGTTACCAGCGGGAGCCGTTGTGATCCTCACTAATTCTCTTCCCATAATCAAATACAAGTCCTTAATCTCAACATCATGTGTTATTTGTTCTTCATTCGTTGGATCATCGTTTGGTAATGATGCGTCGTATTTAGGTCCCACTACTGTGATCTTTTGCCCGACAGATAATGAACCCGAATAAAGACGCGTAAATGCTACCAATGTTTCAGTCGAAGGTTCTTCTTCCTCTTCTTCAACCTCTTCAAAGTCTTCCTCTTCAAATTCCCACTCGAATGGGTCTTTCTTTTTCGGTTGAATCACAAACTCATCGTTGCTTGGTGTTTCAAGTGCTGCTGCCTCAGAAGCCTTTCTAGCTAATTCTCTTGCAATTCTTCCTCTTTCTTGGATTTGTTCGGCAGTCAACTCAGATCCAGTTATATCCTTTGGTAATTCTTCGTTAGGGATAGATAATAATTTTGATACGTATGCTAAGGTGTGATGTTCAGGATCCGAAGAATCGCAATTGCGGATTGACTTATCGAATTCAACATCAACTAGTTTTGATTTATCGGTCTCATTTTCAACCACATTGTAGATACTTTCATCCAAAACCTTTTCTATTCTCTCCGATTGTGCAGTGATGGGACTGGGTAAATAATCTATCACAGTTCCCAACACCGCATGACTCAATGGAATCCATTGTGACATGATCAAGTTCACCAAATTCTTGTAATCTTTGGAACGCAAGTCTCTTGGAGTTATCTTAGCATTCAACTTCTCTATGATCTTTTCAAGTTTTTCCTGGTTTCGCTCCACTATGCAATTTTCATACACTGCCCATATCTGATCTAAGATCAAGGTAACAAACAATGGTTTCAAGCTGGTCTGCTTAGCAGTCAACTTCTTGGCGGGAATGATCTTTTTGTTTTTCATGTCAAGGTAGAACTCTCCCCAGAGAGTCTTGGTCAAAACACTATGAGAGAATCCCAATTTAGCAGCGTATATTCTAGCAAATGTGTTCACCGTGAACGCCCATCCATCAATGGCCGATGCAAATATGACGTTGTTCTTCTCCGGAGTGAAGTACAACTCTTCGTCGTCTTTCTCCACAAACTCGCCGTTCTCTCCACTTTCTCTCCAGATCATGTCGTCTTCCATTCTATCACCGGCAAAAAACGACCCGATCACAGAGTTCACTTGCTCAATCACACGTGAGATGTGCTGGTACGCTTCCAACGGGGTCAATTTCCACTCCAAAATCAATCTGTCGATTTTGTTGATCACTAACACCGGTTTAAGCTTATCGATCCAGCATTGTCTAAGCACGTTCACGGTTTGCGAACAGACACCCTCTACCGCATCGACTAGAACCACGGCTCCGTCACACAATCTGGATGCGCTCGACACTTCTGATGAGAAATCTATGTGGCCTGGCGAATCAATCAAGTTGATAAGATGCTCTTTGATCTCAGTTTCGTCGGAGTCTTGCTTCTTTCTCCCAATCTTGAAGTATAGCGAGATGGCAGACGACTCCATGGTGATACCACGCAACTGCTCATCTTCGCGCGAGTCCAAATACCTCACCTTACCAGCCATTCTTTGCGATATGATACCATTGGTGGCTAGCAACGAGTCACTCAATGAGGTCTTGCCGTGATCCACATGGGCCAAAATACAGATGTTTCGTATACACGCTGGATTCAGTTGCAACTGGTTGATGGTTTCCTGTGATAGTTTCATGGTGTGGGGGTGGTCGCTGGAAATACGCCTGTTTTGCCATATGTTTTGTAGTGGTGATAATTTAGGTGCAATTTTCAGTGCATCGCTACTGAAAAAAATCTGTGCACTGAATTGACTGATTTTCAGCAGGCACAGTTTTCTACACTATAAACACCGGGGAGCTGGGATTTGCGGTAAGTGGTACCCTATTGCGCTTAATGCACTGCCCGCTATGCAACACAGCCCTCAAGCAGCACTTGCTCCAGCCAAATTTGGCCATTATCTCGTGTCCCAATGAAAATTGTGTATATCCGTTCAACTTATCGGTGGACGAATTGAAGCAGAAGAACATGATACTCACGGACATTACCTCCGCTGACGTAATGCATCATATGGAGTCGAAAATGGTCACTGGAGCCAGCGTCAATGCTGAAATAGCCCGGTTTATAGCTAAACCCGATGAGGAAATTCTCGGTTTGCTTGACACGCAGAATAACTCCCGGTGAACCGGCACTGCCACCGCTACTCCGACACTTGCAGCACAATGTCTAGCGCATCCCTCGGTATTCGTAGCGGAATCGGCGATTTTGCAGCTATTGGTGCTGCTCCGGTCGTCCAAATCCGGGTAAGGTCGTGCGCGCCCATATTTCCCGATTGGGAACCGGCCAACGAAAAATTAGCCAACCATTCCCAGTAGTTAAGGTAGGGGTTGTTCTCTTAGTACAGTGAGCTAGATAGTTTACACCCAATAAACACATACAAACAGTGCATAGCTAGTTGCAGCAGGCAACCCCAAACAGACCCCTTGAAGTTTCCCGTCTGTTACCTCCTTACTGTCGCATACAAGCCAGTCATAACCGAAAATTCCAAGTAGAGAGTGTTTCACATTTAAAAGTCAAGCTATCCCGAAAACACACGCCTTCACCACACAAACTATCTAAACTACAACCACCCCGCACATACATACCACACAGACACCGAATAATAGATATCCCTATTAAATATGCTGGACCAAGAGTGGAAGTCACAGTTGAATATTCCTGTCAAAGACACCAGACCTCAGACCGAGGATGTGTTGAACACCAAAGGCAAATCGTTTGAAGATTTCAACTTAAAGAGAGAATTGTTAATGGGCATATTCGAGGCTGGTTTTGAAAAGCCTTCGCCCATCCAGGAAGAGTCTATTCCCATGGCTGTGGCCGGGAGAGATATCTTGGCCAGAGCCAAAAACGGCACTGGTAAGACCGCCTCGTTTGTCATCCCCAGTTTGCAGCAAGTCAAACCCAAATTGAACAAAATCCAAGTTTTAATATTAGTCCCCACCAGAGAGTTGGCCTTGCAAACTTCGCAAGTGGTCAGAACCTTGGGTAAGCATTTAGGTATCCAGTGCATGGTCACCACTGGTGGTACCTCCTTGAGAGACGATATCGTGAGATTGAACGATCCAGTCCACGTTTTGGTGGGTACCCCCGGTAGAGTTTTAGATTTAGCGTCCAGAAAAATCGCCGATTTGTCTGAGTGTCCGTTGTTTGTTATGGATGAAGCCGATAAGATGTTGTCCCGTGAGTTCAAGGGCATTATAGAACAGATCTTATCATTCTTCCCCGCCAAGAGACAGTCGTTGTTGTTTTCCGCAACGTTTCCTTTGGCCGTCAAGTCGTTCATGGACGAACACTTAAACAAGCCCTACGAAATCAACTTGATGGACGAGTTGACCTTGAAGGGTATAAGTCAGTACTACGCTTTCGTTGAAGAAAAGCAAAAGTTGCACTGCTTGAACACTTTGTTCAGCAAGTTGCAAATCAACCAGTCCATTATCTTCTGTAACTCCACCAACAGAGTCGAATTGTTGGCCAAGAAAATCACCGAATTGGGCTACTCGTGTTACTACTCGCACGCCAAGATGCCCCAACAGGCCAGAAACAAAGTTTTCCACGAATTTAGACAGGGTAAGGTCCGTAACTTGGTTTGTTCGGACTTGTTGACCAGAGGTATCGATATTCAGGCCGTCAATGTTGTGATCAACTTTGATTTCCCTAAGACCGCAGAGACCTATTTGCACAGAATTGGTAGATCTGGTAGATTTGGCCACTTGGGTTTGGCTATCAACTTGATGAGTTGGAACGATAGATACTCCTTGTACAAGATTGAGCAGGAATTGGGCACTGAGATCAAGCCAATCCCAGCCACAATCGATAAGAGCTTATATGTTGCCGAAAACTCTGATGCGGTTCCAAAACCATTCAAGATTGACGAGTTGCCAAAGGGTAACGAGACCTTAAAAAAGAAGGGTTACGAGTATAAGGGCCAGCCGGAAGTCAATCCACAGGGTCACGTTCCTCAACCTCCAGCCCCCCAGCAATATGCTCCCCAGGGAGTTCCACCACAATTCAACGGATATCCTCCATATCCCCAGGGCATCCCACCCCCTCAATTCCAGGGGTATCCTCCACAATTCAGCAGTGGCCAGCAATTCCAACAACCACCTCCACCACCAGCTCCACAATCATATCAATAATGAAATGTCATGAAGTATTTTTTTTCTATTTTCGTTCAATGTTTATTACTACTTTTTCTATTCCATCTTTATCTACAGTCTTTGTTGCTTCTGTTTGAGTTATTATTGTTGAATGTTTAGAATGGGTTTTCAAATTTAGATATATATTTTACATGTCTAGCACTAGCTGAGATAGTGTCAATAGTGTGCTGTCACTGCACTTTTGGAGTTATATTGTTGTTTTTGCTTGCTTTTCCCATTTTTTTCACCTTTTTTTGTATCACTTGTTTCATTTGTACTACTTTTTATTCAAGTAGAATGTCTGCTAAAACCATCATAGACGTTACCTGTCCACCCCTCACCCTTTGTGGGATATACCTATCTCACATACCAATCCTTTTTTACTTATTTTTTTTGGGTTTTTAGACTGCAGCTGTATAGAATACAAAGAATCTGGTAGCTAACTATCATCGACGTAGTGGCCTGGTAGCGCGCCTGGGGTTATCAGCGATAACTGTTCCTGCACACAAAGCGCGCAAAAAATTGTGAAATTAGTTTTTGACTCCTCCAGCATTTTGCTAATCATCTGCAACCGTAACAATCCTAATCCGAGTGGTTAGGACCATTGGAGGCGAAAATAAAAAGGCTGTTTCGGGCCAATAGCAGGCATCTGTGCGGCACCATCAGGCACTGCATACACGGATGCTCTGGAAAGTCGTACGCCCCCAATTTGACCCCCCTTTGTCCTGTACATTTAACTTCTCCAGATGATCTATCTCATCTGGCAAAAAAAATGCTACCATACATTGTAGGGCCTGAAAAAAAAAGTAAAAAGCCCATTAAAACCGGCTGGTACTTTCCACTTCTTTTTAAGACATATAGTCTCTACTATTAATCTTCTGCTGCTGAGGCTGGTATCAAGCGCTGCCGTCGTAGTATTATCTCGAGCTAGAATTACAGAAACATGTGTGGGATCTTAGGTATAGTGTTGCACGACCAGAAGTCCAATGTCGCCAATGAGCTCTTTGAAGGTGCTATGTTCTTGCAGCACCGAGGTCAGGATGCTGCCGGTATAGTCACGTGTGGGAACAAGGGTCGTTTCTACCAGTGCAAGGGTAACGGGATGGCCAGAGACGTGTTCACCCAGCAACGTATGGTCAACTTGATTGGTAACATGGGTATTACCCATTTGAGATACCCGACTGCTGGTTCCAGTGCCGGCAGTGAGGCTCAGCCATTCTACGTCAACTCGCCCTACGGCATCACCTTGAGTCACAATGGTAACTTGGTCAACTCCATCGAGTTGAAAACCTACTTGGACAACGATGTGCACAGACACATCAACACGGACTCAGACTCTGAGTTGTTGATCAACGTGTTTGCGAGTGAGTTGGATAAGTTCAACAAGTCCAGAGTTAACAACCAGGACTTATTCAGTGCCTTGACCGGTACTATGGAATTAATCAGAGGTGCTTACGCCTGTATCGCCATGTTGGCCGGTTACGGTGTTATCGGGTTCAGAGACCCCAACGGTATCAGACCTTTGCAATACGGAGAAAGAACCAACAAGGACGGTTCGGTCGACTACATGTTGGCCTCGGAGTCGGTGGTTTTGAAGGCCCACGGTTTCGAGAAGATTATTGACATCAAGCCTGGCCAGGCTGTCATCATAAAGAAGGACGGCTCCAAGCCTGAATTCAAGCAGGTTGTGGAGCCTAAGATATTCGCACCCGACATTTTCGAATACGTTTACTTTGCTAGACCCGACTCTGTTTTGGACGGAAAGTCCGTGTACAGATCCAGAATTGAGATGGGTGACAAGTTGGCCACGAAAATCTCCAAGTTGGTGGCCAAGGACGAGATCGACGTGGTTATCCCCGTGCCTGATACTTCCAGAACCTCCGCTTTCCAGTGTGCCGTGTCGTTGAACATTGCCTACAGAGAAGGCTTTGTCAAAAACAGATACATTGGTAGAACTTTCATTATGCCGGACCAGCAACAGCGTAGATCGTCGGTGCGTCGGAAGTTGAATGCGATGGAATCGGAATTCAAAGGCAAGAACGTCTTGTTGGTGGACGATTCCATTGTCAGAGGTACCACGTCCAAAGAAATCGTGGCCATGGCCAGAGAAGCAGGGGCTAAGAAGGTGTACTTTGCCTCGTGTGCGCCTCCTATTAGATTCAACCACATCTACGGTATCGACTTGGCAGACACCAAGGCTTTGGTTGGTTTCGAGAGAGACGAGGAAGCCATCTCCAAGGTCATTGGTGCTGACAAGGTGATATACCAGGATCTCGAGGACTTGGTGGACTGCTGCAGAACCGAAGAAATCAGCCAATTCGAAGTTGGTGTGTTCACCGGGGAATACATCACCGGTGTGGAGGACAACTACATCCAGGAGTTGGAGAAGATCAGAGCTCAGAACCAGAGAATAAAGGACCAGAGAAGCAGAGGCTTGAGCATCGACGCCTGCATTGATGCGAGCGACATTGTGGATGTCAAGGCCGAGGTCGACATCAGCATTTACAATAGAGGCGATTATGCTGATTAGGAGTAGAGTGTTATAGATAATGTACAAATAGTAGCATCGAATTGTGTGTAGGAGGGTGTGTCAGTTTGCAGTTGCGTGTGGATGCGATTGGTAGACGGCAACGGCGTTGGTGGATATGCTCGGCCACTCGACAACCGGTATTACTAAGATCTACAAGTCATTGTGTGGTTTTTAAGCGAAATCTACAATAATGTGGACTGGCGAATAGGATCTGTAAAAGCCAACTCTACAAGTCACGGGGTGCTACAAAGCCAATTGGCCAAAATACACGCGAATACACACCACCAACGCTACATGGACCAGTTTTTCCACCTCAAAAACACATAAAGAACACATAAAGAACACAGTACACAGCAGTGGTGTCAACACCACCTTGGAGTGGCTGCAATGTGGTAATTTGTTGGGCGGGGCCACGACCCGCAATTTTTTAGTGCGAGGACATTTACAGGTTGCGACCGGCAGTGTGGGAGGAGAGGCAATTTAAAGGCAGAACAGATAAGGGGCAGGCTTGGACACTATAAGCCGGCGATGCTGCTGGGACGCGCCGGTACGACTGCTGTTTCAGATGCACACCCGCAAGTAGACGTTGCCGCGCTGCTCCATTGTTGATCGGAATGTGCTAACCGTTTTCGAGATAGTGTCGGTTTGTGTTTTGCGGGTTGGGCCCGGTGCCCGAGCGCAACCAGCAAATTTCACAATTGTGTGGTAGTGCACGTACGCTGATGTCGCGGTGGATGTCGTGCAGTGGCCGTGCAGCGGTGGGCCAATTCCGGGGGCAGCACCGCCGGTCGACCAGCCATCCCCCGCCGCCGACCACCACCACCACGACCGGCACCGGGAGCGGCGACACCGGCCACCAGCGCTGGGCCGGCCAGGGACCCGCGCCGCAGGCCCGTGGGACGCGAATGTCGCGCGACACTGGATGCGACACAAAGCCCCTACGCACACAAAACCCGCCCACCACCAATGTGAACAACGAGACATTTATCACAAAACCAGAATGTATTTACCATTATTTTTTTTTTTTCATCTCAGCCATTCACCATTTCTGTTATTTACGTTTGGGTTTGCTACGACTTCTTCTTCCCACCCACACAGCGCCTCTGTTACAGACCCCAGTACGTCCCGGTAACCAGATCCGCGTCTCCGCTGTGCCCACCCCCCGTCCGCTTCCCTTCCGCTGCCGCTCCGCTAGTGCATGGGCCTACTTGTGATCTACCTCGTATCGCAACTAGTCTACCTTACCAAACGCTACTTCCACGCACCCACCCTGCTGCTCCACACCATGGAAAAACCTAACTCGTTAGCCTCCGTGGTCAACTCGGGCCCCGTGTCCATCTTGTGCTACTGCTTGTCGTCGATTCTCATGACCATCACCAACAAGTATGTCTTGTCCGGTTTCTCGTTCAACTTGAACTTCTTCTTGTTGGCGGTGCAGTCCATTGTGTGTATCGTGACCATCGGCTCGTTGAAGTCGTTCGGAATCATCACCTACAGACAGTTCAACAAGGACGAGGCCCAGAAGTGGTTCCCCATTGCCTTCTTGTTGGTGGTGATGATCTACACCGCCTCCAAGGCCATCCAGTTCTTGTCCATTCCCGTGTACACCATCTTCAAGAACTTGACCATCATCTTGATCGCCTACGGCGAGGTGATCTGGTTCGGCGGCCAGGTGACCTCCATGGTGTTGGGCTCGTTTTTGTTGATGGTGTTGTCCTCGGTCATTGCCTGGTACGGTGACGCCTCTGCCGCCGCCTCCAGCTCGAGCGCCGACATGTTTGAATTGTACGTGGGCTACTTCTGGATGTTCACCAACTGTTTCGCGTCGGCTGCGTTCGTGTTGATCATGAGAAAGAGAATAAAGTTGACCAACTTCAAGGACTTTGACACCATGTACTACAACAACTTGTTGTCGATCCCCATCTTGTTGATCTCGTCGTTTGCGTTTGAAAACTGGTCGTCCGAGAACATCGCCTTGAACTTCCCCGAGGACAGCAGATCCGCCACCATCTTTGCCATGATCTTGTCGGGCGCCTCCTCGGTCGGTATCTCGTACTGCTCCGCCTGGTGTGTCCGGGTCACCTCCTCCACCACCTACTCCATGGTGGGCGCCTTGAACAAGTTGCCCATCGCCTTGTTGGGCTTGATTTTCTTTGACGCCGCCGTCAACTTCTGGTCCGTCAGCTCCATTTTCTTTGGTTTTGTCGCCGGTTTGGTCTACGCCGTGGCCAAGCAGAAGCAGCAGAAGGACGCCGCCAGCCAGTTGCCCTCCTCCAAGTAGGCGCCGCGCCCGCACGGCGACACGGATCTTGTCTCTGTTGTCTTTCCTGTCGCCCCTATTTACTGTTGAACTATAGAGATATACCGCCTAACATGCACTTTTGTTTATATACCGCCAGGCTGCAAACGCAGCGCTACAATGCGGGCAGCCCGCCCACGCACACACCCGCCGCCGCGGCCGCTCCCTAGTACCTCTCCGAGCACTCTGCCGCCCGCCCCAGCACCAGTCTCGCCTGGATGTGTCACCCACACACGAGTCCACAATGTAACCCCTTATGGCGCAGGCTGTGTGCAGGATATGTGTTAAAAACCACCTCTCGATCTGATGTGGTGCCAGGCTCCCACCACAAATTGCACCCGCCCGCCCAGTCTCTGAAAAGGCTGGTGGTGCTGTAGAGAATGCGGCGCGCCCAGCCTACATGCCTACATCTCGGTGCAGAATGTTTCCGCCTGAAACACGGGCGTGGCACTGGGCCACGGCTGCCGCACCGGGCCATTTCCCACTAATTGTGTGTAGGCGGAATTCGCCAGGCGTTCTGTCTCGTAACGGAAAAAAATTTTTCTGCCTAACAAAGATGCGATTTCACCGGTGTGGGATTTTCGCCTGGTGTGGAACAGGGTAGGCGGACGGAGGTGCATACGGCAGACGACACAGAGCCGGAGGTGCAGATGTGTCTATATAAGCGGCCCATTTCCGTATTGTCTGTGGCACCGTTTTTTTTGCCTGGTTTGGTGCTTGTAGATTGTGCTGACTGATCGGCCGTGTTCCTGGCACTCCCGCTACAAGTTACCGAGACCCTCGCTACCGCGCCGCGCGCCCACTAATTGCTGCTAAATTTTTTGTCGCTATGGAAAAGGCCCTTCTGTTGCGGGCGGTGTACTCGAAAACGGCGGGGCTCGCCAACTCCGGGCCCCTCGCTATCGCCTGCTACTGCTGGTCGTCCATCCTCATGACCATCACCAACAAGTACGTATTGTCGCGCTTCTCGTTCAACTTGAATTTCTTCTTGTTGGCGGTGCAGTCTGTAGTGTGTGTCTGCACCATCAGCCTGTTGAAGTCCATGGCCATAATCAACTACCGCAAGTTCAACTTGGGCGAGGCCAAGAACTGGACCCCGGTGGCCTTGTTGTTGGTGGTGATGATCTACACCGCCTCCAAGGCCATCCAGTACCTCAGCATACCGGTGTACACCATCTTCAAGAACTTGACCATCATCTTGATCGCGTACGCCGAGGTGCTCTGGTTCGGGGGAAAGGTGACCCGCACCGTCTTTCTGTCCTTTATTATGATGGTGTTTTCGTCTGTTATCGCCTGGTACGGCGATAGGTTGGCCTTGGTGAAAGCCGCCGAATTAGTTGCGAAAACAGAAAACCCCCTCAACGACGTGCCGCTCGTCAACTCTCAGTTGGTAGCGCTCTACATCGGGTACGTGTGGATGTTTTCCAACTGCTTGGCTTCCGCTGGGTTTGTGCTCATGATGAGAAAACGCATCAAGTCTACAAACTTCCAGGACTTCGACACCATGTACTACAACAACTTATTGTCGATTCCGGTTTTGCTCACCAGTTCTGTGATTTTTGAAGATTGGTCCTGGTCCAATATTCAGGTCAACTTTCCGGCGGAAATCAGATCGGCCACCATTTCCGCCATGATTTTATCCGGGTTGTGCTCAGTAGCAATTTCCTATTGCTCCGGCTGGTGCGTGAGGGTCACATCTTCCACCACGTACTCCATGGTTGGCGCCTTGAACAAATTGCCCATTTCTTTGTTGGGGTTAGTGTACTTCAACGCGGCAGTGAATGTGTGGTCCGTCAGTTCCATTTTCATGGGGTTTGGTGCTGGTGTTGTTTACGCGGTGGGAAAGCAGAGACAGGCGTTATCTGAGCCCGGATCTCCTCTGCTTCCTCCTATTTCAATAAAGTCAGATAAATAAAGTACTTTTTTATTTCATTTCTTGACATTTCTATTTGGTTCTGGTTAGGGGCTTTTATATTACTCACACTCTGTATCTATGTTAATATTGACAGTTGAACATTTAAAGGTACTTGCGTTTTGCAGTTATAAATCTCACGTGGTAGCGCACCACATCTAGTCGCGAAGTGCTCTGGTGAAAAAAATTGAATAACACTAGCAAATGTTATTGCACACAAGAATCACAGTGAAAAGACAGCATTCTATTGTCATTGGCGAGAAGACAAATATCTCGTCAGTTGTGCTTTCAGCTTAATACCAACCCACGCCACTCATTGTCCATTTTGGCCGATTGACTGCCAAGCCAGAGCCGCATCCAGCATAAAGAACACTCAACAGTGCCGATTCCAACATGTCAGACATCTCACTAGAGAGTATTGCCAAGTACTTGGAACTATCATTGTTGCCAGCATCTGCGAGAGAGGCCGAACTAAAGCTTAAGTCAGTGGAGAACACGAGCGGCTTTGCCATAAACCTCCTCCATGTGATTGATTCCACCAATCTAGCTATGGGAATCAGACTAGCCGGATCTGTATTTTTCAAAAACTTGATCAAAAGAAAGTGGTTGAACGATGACGGATCTGACTACTTACTTCCCGTAGAAGACGTATTCAAAATCAAGTCGGAGATTATTGACGTCATGATCAAACTTCCTTCTAATTTACAGGTCCAGCTTGGTGAGTCAATTACATTGATTGCCGAGAGTGAATTTCCTAAGAACTGGGACAATTTGATTGACCAGTTGATTTCCAAATTGTCAGTCACTGACTTCTTCATCAACAAATCGATTTTGCTTGTGTGCCACTCGATCTTCAAGAAATGGAGAGCCTTGTTCAGATCTGACGAATTGTTTACCGAGATCAAATTTGTTTTGGAAAAGTTCACCAAACCTTTCTTGGAGCTTTTCGTAGAGTTGGATAAATTGATTGACATAAACCAGGGCAATGAAGCCTTACTCAACATCTACTTTGAGAACTTGTTATTGTTGATTCAGATCTACTACGACTTTAACTGTCAGGATATTCCAGAGTTCTTTGAGGACAACATGAATGTGTTGATGAACTTAAACCTCAAATACTTGAACTACGTGAACCCTAATCTCATCAACGCCAATGAGGATTTTGAAACAGATGTGCTCATTAAATTGAAAACTTCCATAGTGGAATTGATTTCGTTATACATATCAAGATACTCCGACGTTTTCGACTCATTAATCGAGGGCTTCATCACCAGCGTTTGGAACTTGATCAACACTTTCATCACGAAGCAACAGAAATTTGATATTTTAGTGGTCAAGTCATTGCAGTTCTTAACTTCGATCATCAAGTTCCCAAAATTTCAGTATATCTTTCAAAACGAATCATCGATAAATGAAATTATCGAGAGAATCGTATTACCTAATATTTATTTCCGTGAGTCTGATGAAGAAATGTTCGAAGATGATCCCATTAACTTTATCAGATCGGATTTGGAAGGTAGTGATTTTGATTCCAGACGTAAATCGGCGACTGATTTCCTTAGAGAATTAAAAGACTTGAACAGTGAATTGTTGACTGCTACAGTTATGAAATATGTGAACCGGTTTTTGTTGTCTACTAGTGATAATGACTGGAGAAACAAGGATACTGCTATTTATCTTTTCAGCTCATTGGCTGCGAAGGGTTCAATCACCAACTTGGGTGTTACTTCTACCAACATCT
Source organism: Scheffersomyces lignicola (assembly GCA_030578435.1). Lineage (NCBI taxonomy): Eukaryota > Fungi > Ascomycota > Pichiomycetes > Serinales > Debaryomycetaceae > Scheffersomyces > Scheffersomyces lignicola. The sequence goes on along the minus strand of JAJMRV010000005.1, from coordinate 191,876 downwards.
TAGTTGATGTTATTAAATTTTTCACCGATAACATTGCCAACGATTTGATTAACAGCAATAATTCGCATCCTATCTTAATTGTTGATTCCATCAAATACATTTTCACGTTCAGAAATCAATTAAATAAGGATCAACTTTTATCTGCCTTACCGTTATTAATCAACCATTTAAGCAGAAACCAGAATACAGTTGTTTACACCTACTCATCAATCACGATTGAAAAGTTATTGTCTATGACCAGCTTCAACGAAAATCATTCCCAAGTTTTTAATAAAAAAGATATCGAGCCCTACATGAATGAGTTAATCACAAACTTATTCGGGTTAATTTTATTGCACAACTACACCCCAGAAAAATTAGCAGAGAATGAATTTTTAATCAAATGTATTATGAGAATATTATTGATTGGAGAAGACTTGGTTGAAAACAGATTAACAATAATCGAGCAGTTATTAAAAATATTGCAAATCACAGCCAAAAATCCTTCAAATCCGAAGTTCTCACATTACACGTTCGAATCGATTGGGCTATTGATCAAGTTTGGTGTCAAGAAAAATAATCAGACCGATATTGAACTTTTGAACAAATTCATCGAACTAATAATTCCTGCCTTATTGAATATTCTAAGTGAAGATGTTCAAGAATTTGTGCCATACACTTTCCAAATTCTTGCATATTTGTTAGAGCTTTATCCTGCTGAATTGGGATTACCTGATACCTACAGAAATCTCATCAAGCCTTTATTATCACCATCCGTTTGGGAATTCAGAGGGAATATTCCAGGCATTACCAGATTATTAATCACTATTCTTGACCATGACACTGGCAGTATAGTTTTTAACAACTCTGAAGAAATCTCACCTTTATTAGGTGTATTCCAGAAATTGATTTCTTCAAAAGTGAATGACAGTCACGGATTTGATTTATTGGAATCCATATTGTTGAACATAAAATTACAGTTTTTGCAACCATTCATAAACCAGTTGGCCATTTTGTTACTAACCAGGTTGAAAAGTTCAAGAACTGAAAAGTTTGTGAAGAGGTTCACTTTGTTCATCACTACCATTATCCTCAGTAGTGGTAAGAACTTGGACGATCAATTTATCATTAATTTCATTGATTCTGTACAAGAAAACTTATTCCAACAGATTTTCGTTAGTTTCATTCTCCCAACCTCCCACTCAATAATCAACTTGCACGACAAAAAGATCATAAACATAGGGTTGTCTAACTTGTTGAAGAATCAGCTATTTTTAGCCAAATATGCCGCTTTACAAATACCTTTAGTCGAGCAATTAGTGAAGAATTTGGAGAGTTACGAAGGAATCAATAAGTCGTTAACTTCCAGTGTTGTTCAGACTAGTTTAACAGGAAACGGTACTGCCGTTGTTGAGAACAGCCCCGGCAATGAATTTGACATTGACAACTCGTCTTCTTTCGGAGCACAATACTCCAGATTGATTTCGATCAATAAGGAAGTGTATGATCCCGTGGAACAGATCAAAAATAGCAATTACGAGCAAATCAAGATCATTTTGCTCACAAACATAAAAGCAGTCAATGTCGACGTGTTGAACCAACTTAGCGAACCTGCTATGAACTCTCTCAAAAGTTTAGGTCTTTAGAGTATAGGATATATTACTACAGCAAAACACAACACCATTTACCGCACTTTTCGTAACACATATATTTCCAACAAAATAATACAAAATGAAATAAACAAGGAAAAACAATCTAGAATAGTTATATATATAAAGTCTGGGGGAACTTTTGTAACGTGATCACTTTTGTAGAGTCGTTTATTGGTTGTTGCTGCCGTCAGCCGCATTGATGAGAGTCTCGAACATCGCATCTTCTTCTGGATTGTCAATCTTTAATGGCTTCTTGTCCAACGACTCTCCCGCTATGGAAGAGGCAACGGAACTTTCTGCTGTACTCGTGCTGCTTTCTTCGGTAATATTCAGCGAGCTGCCATTTTCGTTATTGGTGCCATTTTCGTTACTTTCATTATTGTCCTCATTCTGCTTGTCCTCCAACTCCTTCAACTTTTCAAGCCGTTCTTTCTCGGCAATCTCAGCCGCAGTCAAAAACCGACCTCCCTGACCTCTTGGTCTCCTCATAGCGTGTTTGTGTCTTGACTCGTGTAAATAGGGCTTTCTTGTTCTGGCAATCTTCAAGTTTTCTTCCAATTTTGCTCTCGCGATTCTTCTTTTGAGGATTCTGTGGTACTGTTTGGCGTTGACGTAAAACGGCTGTTCACTTCCCTGTTCTTCAGGGCTGGTGACGGTCTTTTCCTCCTCGAAAAACTGGGGAACTGCCTGGGTCTGCGTTTGGGTTGTGTCATAGTATGGTGTTGAGTGGGCTGAAGTGGAAGAGGAACCGGAGTCTATGGCGGATTGTTGTGTACTGGAGCCTGTGGCGGAGTTGTAGTATGCTGCGGCTTGAGCACCCTGGTAATAGCTGCTGTCTGGAACCGAGGTCTGTAGCGAAGTCATGGTTTAAACTGGAACACTGAAGTCAAAGAACCGGTATATTACTGCGGGTGGATGAATTAAATGAGTGTGTATGGGTCAAAATTTGGTGGGGATTTTCGTAGAGTGTTCTACTGGGTAGTGGAGTCGTTTGGCCTGCACAACTATCAAAGCTAGGCTCTACGGCGGTAATGTGGTGGATGAGGGCTTGGATCAGGAAGTTTCCATATAGCCAATTTTCATATTTTTTTGTTCTGGTTTAATTTTCAGGTTTTGTCCCCTGTCCGTTTTAGGACGCCCGGAAATCGAGTATGGTGCGCAGTTCCGGTTGTCCTGGGCCGATTTTCGGGACTGCCTATATACACTCCTCTTAACTATGGAGTACAGATAAGACCCACACTTTGCGGATGCGGTATCTATTAAGGAATGCGTATATACAGAGAAGGCAGACCAAGTCATGCTGTGAGGTAACTATACTGTAAGAAAAAGATTATACTTCAGGCGACGAGAGCCGGCTGAACTCATACGGTACAGGGGGTGCACCAGTATCACTGGTACCTAATCGGGGACTTTCCATAAGCGCTATTGCAGAATGCAATGCTATGTTTCTTACTGACTTTGTAGACTGCAGTGTTGATATTGTAATGCTGGTGTTTGTGGGCACATACGGTGCTATGTAGTTTGGGTCTATAAGTGTATTGTTATGCTGGGCGGCTGGCGCTACCAGTTTAAGAGCTTGCTGGAAGAGCAAATCTTCCTCGTCTGATTCAACGCAATCCTGTTGCATTGCTATCATACTTAGAATGTGGTTAGATTTTTTGGTGCTGGCGGCGGTAACTGCCAGTGCGGAGTTTTTGGGTGTAGTGATAGGTTCTGTCAAGTCACCAAGATCAGCAAGGTACCGGTCAATCTCGGAAGTATTGGAAAGATCTGTGCTGGTGTCAGGTGCAACTTTGGATTTTCCTACCGAAGTGTGCTTGGCTTTGGTGGTGCTCACATGATCTCCAGTATCGATGTACTTGACCTGTTTCAACTTCTTGTACATCTCGTGAGTAGCACTGGGCCACATACATTCAACGTTTTTGGATTGGCAGTTGCTGCACTTTGGATATGACGACTCGTCGCATTTCTTCTTTCTCCTTCGGCACGTATAGCATCCAGTTCGACTTCTTGTTATCTTAGGCTTCATCTTATAGCGGAGACAGGCATATAACCACCCTGAATTACTCTTCAAATCGGCCTTGGATTATCAGTTTTGAAATTTTTATTAGTCATCCCAATTGGGTAAAAAACGTGAAATTAAGCGCGCTTGCAACCATAACCTCAGTAAAAATTTTACACTTTTCATCTCTCGTCTAATAGGCGTTCTGTAATTGCAAACACCCTTACTTACTGGCTGCTGTTTTGAACACGGGAGTTCGGCGTCTGCGGCTTTCCATTTCAATGCCATTGCATAACTTATTTGGATGCGTCTGTGGCAGCGCCATAATGTGTTAGTGACATAATATCTTTCAAACTCTCATAACAAATGCTGTATACCTAGGACGAACAAATATGAAGAAGTTGGTATACCTAGTCAATGGAGGAATCATCCTCTCGAGTTACGTCGCAATTGTCATTTGGCACTAATTGGCAAAATTCTTATAATTAGTAGCTTTTGTATCTGGAACTCTAATAAACTAAGAATTTGTAAAAGTAAGACAATTTAGCACACATTTTGCAGCCTACGTTGACCTATTCCTCTACTTGGTCATATTACTATCTTGATTCTTTAATATCAGTATTATGTTCCACCGCAGATACTGCAAAATGACAAATGTCGCACTTTATGTCGCACGACATTTCACACATGAATTCAACACTAAATTTGACAACCAAACTAAATAGAAGAATCAGTTTGTACGGAAGTCAATTGGCAATAAAATGTCGGTTTCATCATTCAAAACAGAGAAGTCGGAGTTTGAAGACTCAGGATTTCAGTCGGTAGATGATATCTTCCAGAAACTTTCCATTGCAGAAATACAGAAACTAAATCGACAACATAAGCTCAAAATTGAAACAAGCAAACATGATCTCCACACATTAGTTGGCTCAAAATATAGAGACCTTATCAAAATAGCAGAAGACATAGATGATATGCATCGTATCTCATATGGGACTGATAGCAGGATCTCTGACCTCAGTTACACACCATCTAAATTTCTTAATCATTCTTCCAACAACAGCTACTCTAAGTTTGATTCATTGATCAGGCTCAAGCAGGCTTCAGAAGTCAAGCAGAGGAATAAAATTAACATCTTAAGATCGTTAATATACAACAAGCTTGAAAAGTTAGACTTGAAAATTGCTACTAGCCAGTCAGCAGCACCATTAGTGCATTCGTCCAATCTTATATACTATTCCAAGTTATATTTCACCATCGATACTATCTTTGATGATATTTTGAAAGCAAACATACACATAAGAAATAAGTTCAATTCCTTGAAGTCAAATTTCGTTAAATACTTGGAGTCAGAATTGGGTCATTATAATGCATTAGAGCATTCTCTCTACGGCAGTTCATCCGACAGAATCAGTCCTCGGCAACGACTTGTTTTCACGGATCTCATTAACAATCATGCAGTTTTGCTTGATGATGATTTAGGAGTTTACAACCAGGTTTTTCAAGACGATGGATTCGAAGATGAAGAGGAAGCACAAGGTGACGAGTTTGAAAACGAACAGATAATTTTCTCCAAATTAGAGTCTTTCAACAAGAATTCCGTACCGATCGTAAACTTTTTATTGGCTTACACCATTGTTAACAGAAATAGCTCAGAATTGGACACTATATCTAAGATTCTTGAGAAATTTGCTGATATACGGTATAATTATTTGAAGTCTTTGTTGACCCCTTTGATCAAATACGGCCCTACCAAGGTTGACTTCATTAAAATCTTCAGATACATCGAAAACTCGTGCATATACATCGATAAGTATCTCAAAGATTCCAACAGTGTCTTCTTTTTAAACTTGAAGTTGTACACCAAACCTTGGGATACTACTCAATTAATCGGCTTCAAAAATTGGATTGATAATGGTGAGGTATACTTTAACCAATCAGTGTATTTAATTGATTTGCCCAAATCAGTCACATCTTCTTTGACAGAGTTCAGCAAACAATGGATTAGCTTAGTGTATGAATTCATAACCAATCTAACAGCTATGAATATCAAGCAAGATCCATTTGAGAACTTGTCTCAATCTTTGATGATGTTCCGGAATTTTGTGGCAGATTTGACAAGAGTATACGACTTCGCAATTTACAACGACTCAAGCTCAAAATTTATTGAAGCAATAATGATTAACAACAAAGATAACCTTGTTTCCAAATGCTTAGAAATAATAACAGCTAAAATAGAACATTCCTACACTTTATTGTTCAATGAATTAACTTCCGATTCTGATTCCAGTATCTCGAAACTAGTGCAATTAAAGTTGTCTAACAAGTCTCTGTACTCAGATCCAAGCAGCAATATGAATCTTTTTTCACAAGATTTATCTGAATTGATGGACAAGAAGTTAGAGAGATACATTGATGTTATGACAGAAATCTCATTGTCGACTTCGAATGATCAAGTATGTGAAAGGATTCAAAACTGGTTTAATAAATTCATCAAACTTGATAAGTTGCTGAATTTTAAGACGGAGGTACAATCCAACAAGCTCTCGGCATTTAATAGTTTGAATAATGTATTCCAGATTTTGTCAAGAGATGTTTCAAGTTCACAGAGAGAAATTAAGTGGGGCAGCTTCTCAAAGACTCTATTTGAACAAGAATTTGACAAATTAAAACAAAAGATTGTTGGAGAGTTCTGGAGCAAAATTGATTCTTTTATAGCTTCTTCAAGCTCTTTATTGAAGTCAGATGAGGAGTATGATGTGATCTATAATTATTACCTATTGGATATATTATTGATATTCAAAGAAAATATTGTCAATTTGGATAATGTTCAAGGAAATGATGATTCCACTACGACAACCATTGATTCGATATCAAAGGAACTCTTCCAAAATATCATTGTCAAAATCCCAGTTTCTTTCAATCAAAAGTTCGAAGAAAAGATAAAGGTTTTACTTGCAGACGAGGAACCACTTGATGAAATTCCTTCAAGGGCATCCATGGATTTATCCGCTTTATTTTATCACGTTTCCAAGCAATTTTTATCAGCAGGTAACGAGTCCAATGATTTCCAGTTTGGTAAACTTTTCCTGAATCAACATATTAAAACGATATATGCTGACATCAAAAATGAATGGCTTTTGCAAGAATTGCTTGAGAACATTATTTATAAATCATTAAGGCTTACTAATCATAAACCGGAATCCTTTGAAAAGAAAGAAGACAAAGTCGATCATAGTACTGATAATTCTAAAGACAGCGAATATGCAGCAAAAGACACAACTGAAGAGGAAAGTGATCTAAATGCTGAAGAAACAAATGAAAAGAAGTCCAAGGTAGCACTCAGTGCTCCTTTCGAATTATTTGCGAACATTGTATTCATCTTACAATTCACAAGCGAAGAAGGCATAAAAGATATATCCAACGAGCACATTTCGAGAGCTATAGAACAGATCAATAATCACTATGGCAGTGACACCATCGATAAAGAAGCTGGCTCTGTAATATCGAGCTCAGTCGCAGACTACTACAAGTCGAGCAAATCCATATTTTTACCACTTCTGATTACGTAGTCTAATATACACAGTCACACAGCCGAGATAGCTACCTATTAGTAAAGGTACACTTTTGAACCAGAACTAACCAATGATTTCAATGCGTCAGTGGTCTCCTTGATGTCCCATATGTTCTGACTCTTGACATCTAAATACGAATTGTCAACAATAATGACCTTTATCTCATCCCTTTTCAAAACATTTGACTCGTCATTTAATACCTTGAGCAATCTACCAGGCGTACAACAAAGTATACGCGATTGAGTAGTTTTCACAAGCTTGAGATCCACATCGATCTTATTCTTGTTGATAATTTTAAGAGAAGAGCCGCTCAAGTCTTTGGTGGCCCTATACACATCACATGCTCTAATAGCGGACATCGAGACTACTGCAATGAACTTTCTTTCTTCAGTGAGATCATCTTTGTTTTCCGTAACAGATTGGTCCTGGCCTTTCTTTTTATTATTCTTATTCTTTTTGTTCTTATTACTTTTCTTCGACGAGTTAGGTAACATATTCTTGAATCTAAGTGTGATGAATTTGCTTAAATTATCCAAGCTACGCTTCTCTTCAAAATCAGCCGTTGATCTGACATCCGTTTTGTTGAAATATAACTCTGCTAACTCTAATGCAGAGAGATCAGCATTCTTTCTGAGAATTTTGTTGTTGATAAAATCGGCTATTACCTCGGGACTAGACTCAAGTGATAAGTCCTTCTTCTGTTGGATGTCCATCTCAACTTTAAGTCTTTTCTTCTCTTGTAATTTGTTGTTGCTCTTCTTTCTTTTCTTAGCGCCAGACTCACTAGTCTCTTGCTTAACGGGTTCATTATCAATGTCATCGTTTTCAAAATCCGAATTTAAAGCTTCAGCTCCAGTTTCGGGTTCCGAAAAGTCAACTTCGTACTCTAAACCATCATCTAAATCATCTCCAGCTACAGGCATGTTTATATTGGTGTTTATGATACTTCTGATGAAAAGTGATGAGCATCGCTATAATTTTTCAGTGTACTGAAAAGCTCAATTTTTGAGACTCGAATTTCTTCGATTTTAGTGCAAAGGCAAGCTGAAAACCATGTTTAGAGCAGCTGCACGCCTAAAAGGGAGTAGTCCTCGAGTACTTCAACTCAGTCAGACAAGATCTATTATAATAAATGCAGACTTGAAGCAAAAACTAGCTGTTTCACCAACACATCCAGTAGTGGTGATTGGTGGTGGACATGCTGGTTGCGAAGCTGCTACAGGATCTGCTAGAGCAGGTACCCCAACCACACTTATAACACCACATATAGATAAGATAGGCACAGCTTCGTGTAATCCTTCTATTGGAGGAGTAGGGAAGGGTACCTTGATACGAGAAGTGGATGCTCTAGATGGGGTTGCTGCTAGAGTGACAGATAAGGCCGGAATCCATTTCAAGATATTGAATGCGTCTAAAGGGGCAGCTGTGCATGGACCCAGAGCCCAAATAGACAGAAAGATATATTTGCAAGAAATGCAAAAGGAAATACTAAACTATCCTAATTTGGAAGTCATGGAAGCCAAAGTAGATGATATCATCATAGAGCCTAATGTAGAGCAAAGCCACGACTCAACTGGAAGGACTTATGGTACTGTAAAGGGGATAATTTTAAGTGATGGTAGAGTTCTTAACTGCTCGAAGATTGTTGTAACAACAGGTACATTCTTGGGGGGTGAAATACATATTGGTCTCACAGCATATCCAGCAGGACGTATTGGCGAACAAGCGACTTTCGGCTTGTCTGAAACTTTCAGGGATGCAGGCTTTCGGTTGGGCCGTTTGAAAACAGGAACACCATGCCGTCTTAATGGAAAGACAATAGACTACACTAATCTTATTGTACAGCCTTCTGACTATCCTCCGCAACCAATGTCATTTATGAACGATTCTGTCGAGCTCCAGGAACAACTTGTCAAGTGTCATCAAACATTTACCACACCGGAATTTCATAAGACCATAGCAGACAATCTTGACAAGTCTATACATATAAGAGAAACGGTGAAGGGACCTAGATATTGTCCATCGATTGAGTCCAAAATTATCAAATTTCCCCAGAAGACAAGTCATATGGTTTGGTTAGAGCCAGAAGGTTTGGATACAGATCTTGTTTATCCAAACGGTATTTCTTGCACTATGCCAGCAGACATCCAGGAGAAGATAGTAAAACTCATGCCAGGCTGTGAAAATGTGAAAATGGAACAACCCGGATATGGTGTAGAATACGATTATGTTGATCCAAGGGAGTTGACAAATACTCTTGAAACCAAATTGGTAGACGGTCTCTACCTTGCTGGTCAAATTAATGGCACAACAGGATACGAAGAGGCGGCAGCTCAAGGCTGCTTGGCGGGCATAAATGCAGGGTTATCATTTTTGAAAAAGCCAGCACTTGAAATCAAAAGATCAGACGGCTTTATCGGTGTATTAGTGGATGATTTGATTACGAAGGGTGTTGAAGAGCCTTACAGAATGTTCACTTCTCGTTCTGAATTCCGTGTGTCTCTCAGATCCGATAATGCGGATAGAAGACTCACTGAAAAAGGATACCAAGCAGGTGTTGTCAGTGAAGCCAGATACAAGACTTACAGCAGTGAAATGAAACAGTTTCACGATATCAAGGAACATCTTACCTCATTGGTGCTCTCTGGTGCTAACTGGGCTCCGGCTTTAAAAGGATACCAACTGGATGTCAGCAAGGAAACGTCTGTTAATGGTTGGAAGCTACTCTCTTATAAAGGAATGCTGATAACAGACTTATTACCACATATGAGCGTTTTCCTTAAAGGTGCAGAAGTGCCTGACTTCTATCAAAATATTACCAAGAGGTTGCTCAACCGAATTGACGTGGAAAGTGACTATGCACCATGGCTTTCTAAGGAAAAGGCTCATCTTCACGCTTACAATGCTGACGAGAACTTACTTTTGCCGCCAAATTATGTTTACTCGTATGAAGGTAATCTCAAGATTTCCCATGAAGTATGCACCTTGTTGAATACGATCCAACCAAAAACTATTGGCCAGGCCAGAAGAATACAAGGTGTCACCCCGGCAGCAATTTTTGAATTATTCAAGTTAGTTAGAGGCAACCAGGCGCAATTTGCCAAGCAAGGGGCCGAGATAGGCACGGAAGCTTGAGCTTGTAAATAAGTAGTAATGGTTATCTATAATACATGTACATAATAGGGTCTTATATACTATAATCGTCTTCTTCTTCGTAGTCTTCTTCATCTTTTCTGGTTGAACTACCATTCAAGCTGCTGTCCAACTGCAATAATAGTTCTAAAGGTAGAAAATTTTGTGCAAGCAGGGATATTTTGTTTACTGCCGCCTCTCTGGAACCAGTCTGACCCGCAAACTTGATTCTGTTCAAATACAACAATACATCTTTTATGTTTATCTGGCCTGATTTTCCGTTTGTTCTGTGATTCGAATACGCCTCAAGATCCTCTAATACTGAGGTCAAGAAAACGTTTGACTTTGTTTGAATGTTCTGATATACATCCTGTGGAATGGATCTCATAACTTTCTGTTTCTTAGTGATTGGCTCACCATTATGTTGTCTGGCACTGTGTAAACGAATAGAACGTACGAGTGTTTTCACAGAATTTAAAGGAATTGCAGATATAGAAGTTGGTTGCAGTGAAGTTTGCACATGGGGTATTTTGATAAGCTTGTCGCTTGAAAATTGTATGTTAGACTCTCCGTTTTCATTGCCAGGTTCCGCTGATTCGTCTCGTTCTAGCAATTCCGAATAAGTCCCTACCTCATCTTGCATTGTAAACTCTTCCTGAATTAGGCCCTCGGGCGAATAGTTATTGTTAAAGTCCAATCCAGCATTTGGAGGAGTGACCACAGTGGGGACAGAGTACTGAAATTGGGTGTGGGACAATTCAGGCAGCACGGGCGCATTTTCATTGGCTGGCTCGGAAAGCTGTTGTTGTGGTGGAGCCTGTTCATATTGTATGTCCATATCAAAGTTCTGATCCTGAGCTTCGAATACATCATAGTCTATATGGAAATCAGGTGATTCGAGGTTGGTTTGGGCTGGCTCTTGTACGTTATGTTCAGGTGCTTCAGATAAGACGCGGGTGGTATCAGGCTCTTTCTCCGAATTTATGACGAATTTGGCACTCAACGGTGAGCTTATTGTTTGCTCAATGTGCTTGGATTGGGGTATGTCTATGGGGTCCACGCTGGCTTTAGTCTGTTTGGCCAAGAGAATCTTCTCTAGATACGTTAAGGGTCTTTTCTCAGCAATGTTCTCTTTATTTGCACTCGTGTCTAGCGGTATATCCTCGGTATTGGCTTCTTCTCTCTGGTGTATGGTGTGTTCAGGTGTGCCATCCGCAACAGCATGCTCTGGCAATACCTGAAACGGCGACTTGAGAATCCGGTCTTTAGACGAGGGAAGCGGGAGTGACTGGTCAAACTCCGACACCGGTGGAGGCGTCACCTCAGCGAGAAAGGGCAGAGTAAAATCAGACTGAGGAGGAGTCGCCTGCTTCTGTTCCCTCAGCAATTCCTGGTGCTTCACCACCACCTTGCAGAAAAACTTCAAGTAGTCCAAGGTGATGGGGCCGGCATACTCGGAGCTGTACACCACCTCGCCCTTGGCGGTGATCATGGACGATCTCCTACGGCGGATGACCTCACTGGCTCTTCTGGTGCTGCTGGCTCGAGTGGGGGTCATTGCGTCTCTTTTGGGGGTGGAAACACGCAGCCGAGACCGGGACCGGGGTCTGGAGCCCGACTGGGCCTGGAACCGCTCGCTCAATCTCCGGGTCGCCTCTGGAAGCGCGTTGGGAGGCAAGTGGATGGCAGTGTGTGTGGAGTAGTCACCGTGGGTGGGGTTGGTGTAGCGCAGCAGCAGCAGGCTGATTTTGGCCGTGCTTCGCAACGGGGTGGACGGCTCCGTGGCACCGTGCGCAGCGCCGACACTGATGTCGTAATCCATGTGCAGATGTGTCTTTCGTGGCCACTGCACAGTTTGCGCCTGATGATCTGCTCTGTTTGTTTATACGCTTTTTTTCACCGTTTTGGCACCGCCGGGAGTCGAAGCGCGGTTTTTTTTTTTTTTTTTCGTGGGTTTTTTCGCACCCTTTTGGCACCACCAGGAGTCGAAGTGCGGTATTGGGCAATATCACCCATACAGCAACCATCCCATGGACCACCACCAACGGGGCCAGCGTCACAACCAGCACTCCCAGACATGTCCTCCAATAGCGGCGACAGTCTTCTCACGGCGCTAGTGGCGGGGACCACCTCCGCCGCCGCCACGGCCACCATCACGTACTCGCTAGACTTCATCAAGACCCAGCAGCAGCTCAACAACCCGGTGGTGATGAATAGGTGGAAAGTTGCGGCCAATTTTCCCACTTCGCTTGCCCAGCTCAACCGTGGATGCAGCGCGCTTGTGCTCGGGGCCGTGGTCAAGAACCTGACCCGCATCATCGCGTACAACTGGCTGTGCCAGTTCATGGCCATAGAATCGCATGGCGCACATGGTAGCACCACCTCCAAGACCAGCGCCCCGCGGATCGTGATAGCCGGCATGATGAGTGCCTTTGTAGAGACCTTGTGCTTGATTCCGTTCGAGAATATCAAGATCACCATGGTGCAGAACCAGCTGTTGGCCATCGATGCGGCGCGCGCCGGAACCGGCGATGTCACCGGTTCCGGCGTGGCTGGCGCCCACCACAAGCAGCATCTGAACGTGTTTGCGCGGCAGTACGTGTCGCCGCACGCGTATTACACCAGCGACGTGCTCGCCCAGTACCGCGGCAAGCACTTTCTGAAGTTCCTGCCTCCTAGGCCGCACGACGCCCTAGATGTGCTCAAGATCCATTACAACAAGCACCCGTCCTTGACGTTTTTGGGCACCGTCAAGGAGATGTACTTGTTGAAGGGGTTGGGTGGGTTCACGGCAGGCACGTTCATTACGTTTGCGCGCCAGATCGCCATCTCCACCGTCTGGTTCTCGTCCTACAACGCTACCAGGCAGTGGATAGACCCCCACAACACCAGCACCGAGCAGGGCTGGTTTGGCCACAAGCACACCGCGATCCAGCTGATGGGGTTGCATGTTCTCTCCTCCGCGGCGGTGATTGCCGTCACGCAGCCCTTGGACGTAATCAAGTCCCACATCCAGCTGAAAAACGGAAAGAGCATCTACAAGGATTCGCTCAGCACCGCGTACCGCTTATTCTTAGACGAAGGAGCCAGGGCCTTGTTCAAAGGTGCGGTTCCCAGAAGCATTAAAGTGTTGGTGAGTGGAGGTCTTACTGCGTCTGTATATAATTACGTGGAGGGCCTTGTGGAGGTTGCCGGGGGTCAGACTGTGTTTGGGCAGTGAGCTGTGGTGTAGATGTTTAATCTCAGGTCATTGCTTACGGATCACATTGTAATAGACAGTATCATTATTTATTATTCCTCCGCTGCTGCTCCCATTCTCTAACTGCTCCGCTATATCCTACATATTATGTTCGTGATTCATTAGTCTACTCTGGTCACATTTCCATGTACACAGGCACTAGCCATTCTCCACTCTTATGCCGTACCCCATTAAACTTTCCAGCGAGAAGACCACCGCTGTGACTTGGTTGGCTGAATGCAATCTGCGAGTTGCTCAATTTGGCCCCATATATCGAGTGGCTTCTCACTACCTCCAATAATGCTCTTGCGACTCCCAAACGTCTCCATTTTGGTGCTACCCAAATGCGAGAGATCCCCATCTGAATGTTTCTGTTGACCTGATTAGGTACAATGGTCTGTGAAGCCTGGATCATCCATCGGCCCTGAAGTTCTATGTCATCGATGGAGTCGGTGGTGCAAAGCCCCACTGCTCTATCTCCTATTATTGCTACGAATGCACGACTTGACTCCTTGAGCGGATCTTTCCAGTACCGGGAGTCTTCTGGTGCACTGAGTTCTTGATTTACTAGCGAAAGAAGCTCTTCCACTTTACGGACTTGCCGTTTGTTGGACTTGTCTATGGTTACTATTGCGACATTGACTGCTCCAATTTTCTTGCTAGACGATGTTACTACTCGAAAACTGCTGACTGATTTGGCTTTGAATGAATCCGGCCACAATATTCCGGTGACAAATGTTGTGTGGTACTTCTTATGAATCTCGGTTTCTTTAACAACATGTTCGTAATATGTCATTTGGCACACCAGACACGTCTTGGACTGCGACGCGATAGGCGAAGATGAGAAGTTTAGTACGGTCTGTACCTTTTTCGATTTATTTTGGATTTTGCTGGCGCTAGTAGCATTCTTATCGGCTGCTGTTGATGCATCTACTTCCTCGGTCATTTTATATCATGACTCTTATTTGTAGTGTGGTGATTGTTGCAAGCTACGCAGACGTACTATTTATAAAATGCTTTTATGGTGCGAAAGTTTTCGCAGTTTGATTTTCATGCCGAATCCGAAATGGATCGTACAAGCCTATCATTGTTTGCTGTTATATGGAGAGGTTGAGTTCTCTTTTACGCATCTGCAATTATTTCATATAAATGTAACTACTTTCTGAAAACGTTTGATACACCAGTATTAGCAGTAACAAAGTTGACTCTCTTATCATATTTGCAATCGCAGACGTATAAAATGCATTATAATAATACAAAAGGGTGCTAAGCACTCCGAATTATCTAAGCAATTCCCCACCCACCACTACTACATACCCGATATACTGCGTGTTACCCCATAATTGCATATCTTCGTTAGTAGTAATCGGTTGATGTTTGTCACGTGCTTGCGACCCCAGTCGAAAAATAAAATTTTAACGTAATTTTTCATCACTCCACATACCACTGACTCAACCAGTACAATTGACTAATAAATAAATGACTTCCAATTACGCTAACTTATTGCCTGTGAACGGGAAATGGAGACAACAAATAACTGACTTCTTGTCGGAAGATGTTCCCTCTTTTGATTTCGGTGCCTATGTTGTCGGAAACAAGCCAGAAACTGCTTCCTTATATATGAAACAGGAAGGTTTGATTTGTGGGGTACCATTCGCCGCAGAAGTGTTCAAGCAATGTGAATTGCTGGTTGAATGGAAACACAAAGAAGGTGAGTATATCACCAACGCCGAGTTGGCCAAAAACGGCGGCAAGATCGTGGTTGCTACTGTCAGTGGCCCTGCCAACAAGATCTTGCTTTCGGAAAGAACCGCATTGAATCTTCTTTCCAGATCCTCAGGAGTGGCCACACAGTCTTACATCACCAAGAAATTGGCCGACGATAACGGGTATACCGGTTTGATTGCCGGAACCAGAAAAACGACCCCTGGTTTGCGTGTAGTGGAGAAATACGCCATGTTGGTTGGTGGAGTAGACACCCACAGATACGACCTTAGTTCCATGGTGATGTTGAAAGACAACCACATCACTTCCACCGGAAGCATCACCAAAGCTGTCCAATCGGCCCGTTCCGTATGCGGCTTCGCCGTCAAGGTGGAAGTTGAAGTCAGCACTGAAAAAGACGCACGTGAGGCCATTGATGCCGGTGCTGATGTCATCATGTTGGATAACTTGAAGGGTGCCGAGTTAATTGAGGTCGCCAGAAGCTTGAAGCTGCACTACGAGGGCTCAGGAAAAGCGTTTTTGCTTGAGTGCTCTGGTGGTTTGACTTTGCAGAACTTGGGTAGCTACTTATCCAACGACATTGACATCTACTCCACTTCATCAATTCACCAGGGAACTGGAGTCATCGACTTCTCATTGAAGATCGACGGTCAGTGATTAGTTCCTAACACCAGTAGATAGCAGAGTATAGCGGTAGTAGCAAATAGACACAGTTACCGTATAGACGCTACGCTCTGGAGGTCTAGCGTATCGAAGCCAGAGTTGAAGCCAATCACATCGGACACGTTGTTGACGATTCTGTTAGTTTCTCTTTCCTGCTCTGTTTCGTTTCCCGTCATGTTCTCCTGGTTCTCGACTTCCTCGGCATACGCTAGATGCGCCAGAGGATTGAACAGAAACCCGGAAGACGCACTAACCCCGCTGGCAAGACTCAAATCCTTGAGGATCTCGCTGTTGATTGCCACAGAGGAGTCCCGTCCGAGTTCACCTGCTCTACGCCTTCTCTCCGGCACGTGCTCCGCGAAATGGCCCGAGTTCTGCTTCTTTTTGCCGAAACACCGCACTGCACGAATGTGCGAGTCCTTACCATCCTGGTGGTTGGCCAATACGATGATTTTGACCATAAAGCACTTGAGCACCCCATCGGTCCGTATGCCGTTGAAAATGATGTGTGACCAGCCGATCGGTTTCACGAAGCTGACCGTGCACACCTCGCCCAAATCCCAGCCGTCGGAACTGCCTGCCATGATTTTGATGTGCGATGGTGTGTAACTTTCGTCTAGCGAGTAGTTGGTGAATATTGAAATACGTTCTAGCGACACCTTTTTGGAAAACTGGATCGTAATCAGATGCGGGTTGCATAGCTGGTTGTTGAGGATGGCGTTGCTGTTGTTGTTTCCGTTGCTGCCATCCGACTGCCAGTACGTATCGGGCGAATCATCGCGCAATTGCGCTAAACCGTAGCCCTGTTTGTAGGACGATAATTTCCAGTTGGCTAGCGGTGACAAATCCACCAACTGGAGCGATTCTAGCTCCTCTAGACCTTTGACGTAGTACATCCGTTGTGCCTCTTCTATGGTAAGCTGGTCCGGCGGCACTCCGCTGACGTCCTGTTCATCCACATCTATTTGGTTATGGCTCCTGGTATCCGTCCTGGCATCGTCTGTCAGCAAAAAGCCGCTGTCATTGGTGGTTTGTGGGTACTCTTCCTCTAACTCGTGCACTAGATCAAGTTCTCCATGCAGAGAAGTGGCTAGAGCGTTCACTGAGGACAGATTGAAGAACTCGTGGGTGTTGTGGTCGGCCGACGACTGGTCCCAGTGGCCAGAGGAGTTCATAGCTTGCTGCAGATATCGGTTCTGTGTTTAGATTGGGCTTAAGCGGTGCATCCACTGAATAACGCGTACTGTATACGTCCGGCACGTGATTAAATATCACATATTTGTATCACGTGATATATGCACGTGACTCGGACTACTGGCGGGAGCCTATTTACGGATACAGCATATGTAATTTACCGTGGATGTATGAGCTATAGATAGAATAAATAGTGCGGCAAGACTACAAGGCAACCTCCTTCAAGTCGTCGGTGACTCCGGCGATTTCCTCCGTCTCGACTTCTGTCAAAGGAGTGTTTTCGTCAGCACCCTCAGCTTCAGCGGCTTCGGTAGCTTCCGGTACAGGTTCCTTTTCTTCCTCTTTCACTTCCTCCTCTTTCTCCTCCTCTTTTACTTCCTCTTTTGCTTCCTCTTTCTCCTCCTGCTTCACTTCCTCTTTTTCCTCTTCCTTTGTCTCCTTTGGTTCAACTTTATCATCAATCAAGGTTTCCTTGGGAAGAGTCACACTGGCAGCAGTTTCGACGTTAACCAAAGGACTGGGGGCTTTACCATTGGAGGTCAACGAATTGGAGCCATTGGTCTTCAAAATAGGGCTCTGTGATCTCAAGGGAGTGACGGACTCGTTGGCCAAGTCTCTTTTGATGGCCACTCTCTGGGGCGTAAATGCTGTGGCAAAGTTCTCGGTCAAACCGTACTTCTTCAAGGCTCTTCTTTTCAACACCTCGATGTAGCTGACATTGCCTCTCAATACACCTTTTCCAAACTCCTTGCCGTCTCTGTCGTAGAAGCTCAATTCTCCCTGGTTTTCATCCTCGTCTCCGATCATGTAGTCGTCGTTTCTGGTGCTGGACAAGAATCCTAAATCCTCTTCGATTTCCTGCGAGTCAATGTGGTAATTGCCGTTTTCCAAGTCATTAACATACTCAAAGATAAACTCCTGGAAACTCTGGGCAATGACCAACTTGGTGTCGAAATCACGGCCAAACAAGATCATCTGTCCCCATTTACCCGCCGGACCCGGAGCCAAGTCCAACGCAATCTGATTACCGGTGTTGTCTTTCAACAACGGGATCCACGCCTTGTGGTAGTAGTAGGGTTGTACGCTGTTGGGGGGTATGGATCTCTGGTTGGCCACAAACGAGTTGGCC
The DNA here is from genome assembly GCA_030578435.1 of Scheffersomyces lignicola. Classification (NCBI taxonomy): domain Eukaryota; kingdom Fungi; phylum Ascomycota; class Pichiomycetes; order Serinales; family Debaryomycetaceae; genus Scheffersomyces; species Scheffersomyces lignicola. The sequence continues at coordinate 173,587 of JAJMRV010000005.1, read as the reverse complement.
GCCTTTCCAGCACCGTTCTGGGCGGCAGACGACCCTTCTGCCGGCTGTTCCGCCCGCATCGACTGCTGCTGTGCCATGTACTGTTCCTTTTCCAATCTCTCGGCGACCTTGCCCCACAAAGCGTAGTCTTCTATGATGCTTTCCAAGTCTAAAAGGGCCAAACCCATGATCAAACCGGTGGGCTTACCACCGTCAAACTGGCCGTCGTGTTTTCTGTAGAACTGTCTGAACTCGGCGGGCAAGCTGCCGCAGCCCAAATCGTTTTCAAACTCGTTCAAGTCGGCATTGGTGGCTCCGTCGTTCAAGTAGTCGTCGATTTCGGGGTATTCTTCTTCGATCCAGTGGTCGATTCTGTCCCACAACGAGTCCATGGACGGTAACGGAGGCTGGCCGTTGTTGTTGAAATCCTGCAAGGGCAAGTCCGCGTTGGACGATTTCAAGCCCGGTCTGTAACCGGCGTGGTTGTTGTCGATGAGAATGTTGGAAGACGAGTTGTTTCCGCTCAAACGGTTCAATTCGTGGAGCCTGGAGCTGGAGCCGTTGTTGTCGGCGCTACCAATGACGTTGTTGCTGCTTCTGGCGCCGGAGCTGTTTCTGAATGGAGAATCGTACGAGGCGTAGTGATCCTCGGTAGAAATCGAGTGGATGAACGCCTTGACGTTGTCTAGCAAACCCATTGTGGCGGCAGAGTGTGACTTTGTAGTTGTGTGAGGGTTTGTGCTGTGTTTTCGGCCGATCTGCTGCTCCAGTACACTATTGGTATTGGGTGCTAGGCGTAAGAAACGAGTGGAGATGCGGGTACGCGGTAGTGGAAATAAGTCCTGCTTGAGATGGGGTTTTTCCGGGTTTCAAGTACTCGGTGCGCAGCAGTACGTGTCCGCTTGCTGAATATGTGCTTGGATACTGGGCTCACCTTACAAAGTAGTGCTTCCCAGACTGGCTACACCACCAGACGGAACGGTCATATTCACGTCAGCTTTTTTCTATTTACTTTTTCCGGAGCGGTCGTGCGCGGGCGGCCAAATTTCACATCAACAATTACTCCGAATTGGGTAATTCTGGCGCTACCATTGCTGCAACAGCAACCGTACGCTATGCATGTTCTAAAGTATATTAGTGGTGGGTGTTGCTATGGTTACGTAGGTCTATACACGCGTGCGCTCGGAGACGGGGGCTCACACGATTTTGGGGCTTGGTTTGGCCCCCAACAAGTACTCGGTGATAACAGGGCCAAACAAGTCGTGTAGCAAGCCACTGTCGCTCAAATCGGTCACCGCAACAGCGTCTTTGACCAAATGGTAGTTGATCTCTTCACTGACCCTGGAGTCTCTCTGGTACAACGGAGAACTCAACACTTTTCCTCTCAACCAGTGCGCTATGGTGGGTATCTTGCCGCTGGCACGGTATGATACCAAAAGCAAGTAGTGCTTGATAGCAATGAGCTTGCGGGCGAGTTCCGCGTCGTCGCAGTGGTGCGTCTGGTCTTTCGGAAGCAAATCCGTGGCTATCAACTTGATCACGAGCCGGATGAGGCCGGGGAACTTGTCGGTTCCGTTGATTATGTCGTTTATGGTGTATTTGCGCGAAATGCCGTTATCGTCTATTTCCGGGAACAGCAGTATGGTGGTGCTGCGGGGCGTGCTGGTGCCAGAGGACCCGGGCGATAGGGCGGACCCGTTCATCTGCACGTCCTTGTTGATGATCGCCCCGTTCAACAGATAGCCATTCATGTAGATGTCGCTCTCCTTGCCCAACTCATCGTTGCCCTTGTTGAGGAAACGGTCGAACCACGACAAGTCGTAGCCAATAAAGTCGTTGTTGTCGACGTTCCACTGGTCCAAGCTCTTGAACCAGAACTTGTCCTGCACCACAGAATCCACCTTGTGCGCGGTGTGCATGTTGTGCTCGATCTTCAGTATGGGAATGTAGAAGTTGGGCTTGAACCGGAGAATGGCCTTGGAAAGCAACGACACAAAGTTGGAGTAGGCAGCGTTCTCAAAGTCGGTGAGCTGGATCTCCATCGGCCGGAACTCCACGCGCCAGCCAGGAGTCGAGCCAAGATCCTGGGACGCAGGGTACAAGGCGGGGGGCTTGAACCGGAGTGTCTGCCAGTTGGTGGACTGGATGTTCTCAAAGTGGTCGTTTTCGAGCTCGTTGTCCTGGTTTATTCTCTCGCTGAACAACACGAGCGGGTCCCGGATAAACAAGTGGCCAAAGTGCTGGGCCAAGTACTTGTCAAAATAGGGGCTGTTTTCGGTGTTGGTCAACCGGGCGTAGATCTGCTCGTTGATGGGGGCCGCCACGTCGTTGTACTGGTCCTTGAAGTACCCGGTGGAGTAGTTGACGTCCGCCAAGTAGCTGTCGATGGAGTCGTAGCGCGACTTGGGCACACGCTGGATAGGCTTTCCCTCTTTGGTAAAAAGACCCTTCAAGTCTCCGGCGCGGTTCACCGACTGGCTGCTGCTGCCGGTGGCTAGTTTGGTGTTCAAGTCCACGTTCAACCCACCAAACACACTGTAGTCCGCGTAGGGCTCCACTCCCTGCTCAATAAACGTTCTGTCGTCCACGGCCCCGCTCACCACATTCCATCTCACGTCCTGGTCCACTAAAAAGCCCTTGAAGATGGGCGCGGCTGCTGACAAACTCAACATGATGGGCGTCAAGGGCGCCAAAGTATCGTAAAGATAGCGCGACTCTTCCACATTCCGGCCCTGCATCGTGATCTGCAAGCAACTAGAGCCCATGCCAAACCCCATCGAGTCCATGTACACGTGACCCGGCAACGCGGCACCCAACCGCGGCTCCTGGTCCGACTTGAAAAGGTCACGGTCACGTGGAATCGAGTCGTCCAACAACCGGGTGTTGGTGTCGGGGTATACGGGCAAGTTTATGGCCACCTTGCAGCCTCTTCTCTTGCGGATGTTGGCGGTCAAGGTGGGGAATCTCACGTGCCGGTTGATGATCTCATCCGGCAAGAAAAGCGACTGGGAGGCGGGGCCGATCGGCTTGGCTGCGGGCGAGGTGAAGATGTCACAGCCCATGCGTGGGAAAGTCGTGAGCGTTATGGGTCTAATGTCGTCTGGCAATTCCCGCTGGAATATGACCCGGCGCTTAGCCATGTTTTCCTCCACGTACACGTAGTCACGCAAGCTGTCACCATCGTAAGGGTTGGCGGGAGTGGCCTCGATCATGAATCTGCCGTATTCCGGGTGAAACAATACGTTGTTGGCGGCAGCCTTGTGGAGGTTCTTCTCCGGGTCATTCAACTCATCCAAAATGTGGTCCTTGTCGATGGTCAAACGGGCCCATTTTTGGGTGTTGTCGATGGAAACAAGCATGTACTCCACTTCATCTCCCCAGAGGAACCGGTCGTTGGTTCTTGATTTGGCGTGCTGCCGGAAGATGTTGATCAACTGGGTGATTCCGTTATCCCGTACATGGTCATTGTACTTTTTGGAGTCGTGCCAGTCGAGCGGAGTGCCCAAAGATAACAAACCCATAGCAAGACGGAGTGTGACTGTCGGTAGCTAGTCGGGTTTCTGTTCCAAAAGCGATGTGGTCGCTGCAATGGGCTGGTTCCACTAGAGTTATTCTATCCCAGTAGCTGGAGATGGCTAATCTGTGAAAAAAAAGAAATTTGGAGGGTTTTTTTTTCCTGAGAAGGCTAAAATTTGATGGCTTTTGTGGCCAGGCGAATTAAGCTCAACTGGGCACTGTAACGCTGCACACTACTTGGAACCGTGTCGTGGATGCGGCGAGGTGGAAGACCAGGACAGAGTGTGCAACATGAGCTGTTTGCGAATCAGCTCACAATTATTTTTGGCCCGCTGGAACTGGTACAATTGTGTATCGGAACAAATCTCGATTAGGGGAGATAGTGGTATCCGCTTTTTTTTGTCGCTAGCAGCGTACTTTTTAGGGAGAGCGTTAGGGAGGATTTTTTTTCCAGCGACCCGCCAAGATGTGCGTACCGTTTGTGGCTGCGACCAGTGCGGCGAATGAGGGTATCGCTATGAAGTTGTATGTTGCAACATTTTGCTGGGATAATATATATGTGCTATATACGGCAGAGAGCTCCGGCTACTCTACGGCTGAAATATTTGTAATCAAGCCTCGGAAACCGGGTTAGTTGCCTTGTCGAATGTGATTATTAATGCGTTTTGTATGGGACGCTATCACCCCTCAAGACACTGGCGCTGCCTGGCTTGCTTTACTAGCAATGGGCTGGGGGCGGTAGTACGCCGCCAGCATGCGAGCATACGACGCCGGAAACTATTTCCGCAATAGGGATTAATTTCGGATGTGCTCTGAATGTGGATTAGTAAGAATTAGCATTATTCACGTGATGTGACTCGCATGTCGCCCGACACGCCGTTGCTCCGCGACATCTTCTCGCTTGGCCGAATTAGGCAATTTGCCAGATAATATGCCACCCATGAATCATCTACAGTCGGACTAACATTATACTTCATGTGTAATTTTTCTCTAAGAGTTAATAAATAGTATACAGGTCAGATTGTCTAGTACAATCCGTCAATGTTGTCAACAACACATCCATGCTGGTCGGCGCTGGTCTTTTCGACCAATTCACCAATAATAACAGCCTCTTCGCCCTCCTTCTTCAAGTTGGCCAACACTTGGTCGACATTTTCCTTCTCAACAATCAAAACCATACCAATACCCAAGTTGAAGGTCTTCAAGATGTCTTCGTAAGGGACGTTACCTTGTTTACCGAACCACTTGAAGATGACTGGCACTTCCCACTTGGAGATGTCAACCTTGGCTTGCAAGTGCTTTGGTAAGGCTCTAGGAATGTTTTCCACTAAACCACCACCGGTGATATGGGCTAAACCTAACAACAAATCTTCTTCAATCGATTTCAACAATTGCTTGACATAGATCTTAGTAGGAACCAACAATTCCTCACCAATCGTCTTACCAGAATTGGTCCATGGAGCAACAGATTGATACTCGTACTCAGACTTTTCAATGATGTGTCTCACCAAGGAGAAACCGTTGGAGTGAACACCATCGGACTTTACACCAACTAACACATTACCAGCCTTCATGGAATTTATTCTTGGTAAAATCTTGTTTCTGTTCAAAGCACCAACAGCAGTACCATTAGTATCGTAGTGACCCTCGTCGTACATACCTGGCATTTCTGAGGTCTCACCACCGACTAAAGCACAACCAGCTTGGATACATCCATCAGCAACACCACTAACGAACTTAGCAGCAATCTCGATGTCCAATTTACCAGTGGCAAAGTAATCCAAGAAGATCAATGGTTCAGCACCTTGGACCACCAAATCGTTGACGTTCATGGCGACTAAATCAATACCAACAGTGTCGTGTATGTTCATTATTTGAGCAATTCTCAATTTGGTACCTACACCATCAGTGGCAGCAACCAATAAGGTCTCATCGGTCTTGTAACCAGCCTTGGCTAAGTCGAAAACACCACCGAAACCACCGATATCGGAATCAGCACCAGATCTGGCGGTTGATTTAACCTTGGCTTTGATTTGTTCCACTAACAAGTTACCGTTGTCAACAGAAACACCGGCCTCAGCATAGGTTGCACCAGCAACTGGCTTAACGTCACGGAAAGCCTTGTGAGCAATGTCTTTTCTGTTGTACTTGTCTTGGAAAGAAACGTGGTCAACACCAACGTAGGCTTTGTCCACAGACTCTTTGATGGATGGGGCAATGGCAGTAGATGCAATGACTCTACCTCCAGAAGTAACAATCTTTCCGTCCTTCGAAGAAGTACCGGCATGGAAAATGAAGGTGTCAGTTGGTGGGGTCTTGATAGTGATTTCATCGCCCTTGTTGTATGCTTCAGGGTATCCACCAGCTGCCATCACAACAGTGGTAGAGAACATATCAGGCTTGATGCTTATATTAGTAGAGTCCAATCTGTGTTCAGCACAGGCCAACATGACCTGGGCCAAGTCGGTTTCATCAGTCAACAATGGCAAAACAGTTTGGGTTTCTGGGTCACCAAATCTGACGTTATATTCCAAAACCTTTGGTTCATTCTTGGAGTCCAACATAATACCAGTGAACAACACCCCGTTCATAGGGTAACCATCCTTTCTCATACCATCAATGGTAGGCTTGATGATCAACTCATCGATCTTGGCCAACACTTTTGGAGTGGCAATTGGAGCTGGGGCATATGCTCCCATACCACCAGTGTTCAAACCCTTGTCGCCGTCACCAATTCTCTTGTGGTCCTGGGCAGCTGGCAAGTTGAAAAAAGAGTAACCATCAGTGATGGTCAAAATACTTAATTCATCACCCTCTAAGAACTCCTCGATAACGATTTCGTTACCAGCATCACCGAAGTTCTTTTGCACCATAATTTCGTCCAATCCTTGCAAAGCTTCTTCTTTAGTTTCTGGGATTAATACTCCCTTACCAGCAGCAATACCATCGGCCTTCAAGACAATCTTGTAGTCGATAGATTGAATGTGTTTCTTGGCATCTTCCACATTGGTGAAGTTCTGGAATCTGGCAGTAGGAATGTTGTGTCTATCCATGAACAACTTGGAGTGAGCCTTGGAACCTTCCATAACAGCAGCTTTGGCAGAAGGACCAAAGACAGGAATACCTATCTTTTGGAAAACGGTAGCAATGCCGTCGACCAAAGGCTGTTCTGGTCCAGGGATAACCAAGTTGATCTTCTTTTCAATTGCAAAATCCCTTAATTTGTCGAAGTCCTTTGGAGAACTGGACAAGTGAGGCACATTGACGACTTTTTCTGAGACAGAAGCAGTACCACCATTACCAGGAGCAACGTAGACGTGAGCAACAGTTGGCGACTGAACCAACTTCCAGACAATAGCGTGTTCTCTACCACCGTTACCAATGACAAGAATGTTCAATTCAGACATGGCGCAAGTTGCAGTTGGTTGTAGCTGTTTTATTGAGATTTAGCTGAGATGCTTATAGGCTTTGCGTGAAGCGGTATAAGCACTTTGAGTTGAATACTAGAAACAGAACTAGAACTAGAACTAAGAAAGAACAGTATGAGTGCTATCTGAGATGGAGCTGATGATTTAAATTTCAATCTGGAGTCGCGCACATACTAAAAATTTTTACAAATTAAACAATGCCATTTTTGACTCTGATTTTCGATGAGCGGCGCTACCATGAAGTGTAAGGGTAGTAGTGTTATTGATAAGAATACTGAGGGCATGCTATGCAAACAATTGGAAGTGATGCAGGTGTGTGTGTGTTATTAAGTATAGCTTGAGCAGGGGGTTACAAAGAAAATTGTGAATTGAACTTTTGTAGTAAGATATCGGAGAGATCGTTGCTAAATGGGCAGAAAAGTGTATGATCGCTAGACAACATTGTACGAAAATTCAAAAAATTCCTAGCACAATCAGTATTATTAGAGAAGACTGATTAGCTTTCTCAATTGATATATACTCTTGTCATAGAGCAATATGCCTAATTGAGTATCTGAGCTTGTTCTGAGCAATTCCCCAAGTATATTGCTGCAAATTGAATGCATGGCACCGGATCGGCTTTTTTTACTACCACCACTGCTTTGCAAAATGCAAGTAGAAACACAATATTGTCGTTTAGAGTTTTGAAAGGTAGCAACTGATATAGAGCCAGACCCTCCAGGTAAAACGCATTGTCCTGTACTTCTCACACTCCCTGGAACCGTAGGCCAAGAAAATTGAGTTCATATAAACTAATATGAAACATTGACCCTTATTTTTAGTTCATGTAACATTATCTCGAAACCTTTAACTTCAGCCTCAAATTCGACTTGCTTATTGCTGAGCTGTATGTTGCAACCACTCCACCGAGATGCATTGGCCGATACGATTGCAAAACAGAAACAGTTACAAAAGACGATAAGTCGTGCGCTACACAAGTCGTGCGCCACACAATGTCGTCGCCCCATGTCGCCATGCATCACCACGACATTGTCCAAGACATTCCGTGCTTGACATTGTATTTCTTGGTACAGCTTAGTGATCCTGTTAGCATTTGACACATTCGATTGCAAAAAACACCCAAAGCAGTCCAGCAGTGTGACTTGTTGCTGAATCACATTACTTTAAAAATAAAATATAAGGTTGACAAAAGGCTGATTGGTAAATTTCAGCCTCCGTTTAGTGAGCGGACCAATCACAACCCAGAACGGCTCAGTGGAGAGTCGGAAATTAACATGCCAAAAAAAAATATTTTTTATATATGGAAAAGATAATTTTTATCAAAAAGATCAGTGCGGTGCTCACCATATAAGTACAAATTAGAATATCCCCTAAAAAATTTTCTGAGGTGCCCAACGGCTTATTTCATTGTCAGTTGTACCAACAAAGATTATAGTTGTATAGCCACAATGGTGTCAGTCAAGTTCATTTCCGCCGTTGCCCTCGGATTGCTTTCTACCACTGCCAGTGGTTTCTCCTTGCTCAGAGACGAAGAGGGCTATGCCATCTTACCACCTACTGAGTTGGTGTTGCAACACTTGTCCGAATTGGTTGCAGAGGAAGATCCTGAAGAGTTCACAGTTGTAAACTCCATCCACAAGAACGGAGAAGTCATCAAGGTCAACTTGAACACCCACGAGTTGATTCAAACTGGAGTTTACAAGAGGAATTACAACAACGCTGCCTACTACGAAGAAGGTGCTACTTCTGTCTTCAAGAGAGAAATCGAGAACACCAGTGGTTACTGTTTCAACGAAGAACAGCAATTTGGTACCAGTCAATGTGTTTTCGACTTTGTAGCTTATGATTCCCCATCCAACTGTACTGCACAAGGTGCCAAGTACTACTCGTGTGTTTTGGACATGGAAAGAATCCAGGATTCTTCTGTTGCTCTCAAAAATATGACCCCTAACCCAGCTCAAACTAGATGCTACAAGAGCTTAGACAAGGCTGCTGCTGCCAACGCTGTCAACGGTGCCTGTGGTAAGTAGGGCTTTGTGTGATAATGCTTATCTATTTTTACGTACAGAAAACAATAATATAATAACTGCTTGTATACACGGGTGAAGAACGGGTGGGATGTGGTGGGATGTTGAATTAGCTAGGTCTATTAAAGATTGCTTGTGTGGAAGCGTACATGTGAAAAGCACCAGCCACAAACAGGGCAGTCCACAAACAGGGCAGTCCACAAAAGGGCAGTCTGCTGATACATTGACACCAGTCCAGCATCGACAGACGTAGCCGCACCTGCAGTGACGGGGGTATCGACCATCTATTTTCCACGCACAGAAGCTCCTCTTCTCCCAAGAAGTAGCAACAACTACACGCACCCAACCGCAAAGTCATCGACTCTATTCTAATATATACAGAAAGTAATAATAACTACTCATATAAACAGGTGCAATGTGGTTGTATCCACGATTAAATAGCAACATCCCCAAGGCCCACCACCCCGTCGGTGTACTTGTAGTCCTTGTCGCTAGGCAACTTCACTTCGCTGCCACTCTCGTCCAATGGCGAGTACAAGTAGTAGCTCATCAATGCGTTTATGACCGATCTGGTTTTGGCCTCGTTGATCGAAGACCCGACCCCCTCTCCCAACTTCTCGGTGCCGCAGAACACGCCCACCACGTAGATGGCGTGCGACGACAACCTCCCTGTCTCGGCAATCAAGCGAATGTCGATGGGGTGCTCCAAGTTGAGCTTGTCGCACAACCGGACCAACTCCCTGGTGGGCTGGCTGAACTCAAACATCTGCTCCAACAACAACTTTCTGGAGAGCACGTGATCGGCTATGAACTGTTTGGTGACTTCCTCGCCCTGGTGCGTGTACAAACCGCCAATGATGGCCCGGACCGCGGACGCGTACGCCTCGACCTCGTCGGACGTGAACGAGCCCGACTTGCTGCTGTGCAAACTGGCCACCTCCTGGGGCGACAACTGGTGCACGCCCGGCTCGTGGTCCTCGGCCCGCGACACAATCTCGTCGTCGGACAAGTAGCGCAACTTTCCGTACTTGATGAACTCGGACTCGTTGCTCAAGTGCTTGTCCAATTTGGAGGAGGCGTCGACCTCTATCCCCCACGTCTTTCCTATTTGGTGCAAGGCGGCCGCACCCATCAACAGGTCCACGGCCACGTTGTGGATGGGCATGGGCAAGCGCGGGTATTTGACCAACAAGTACTCGCTGACGTAATACGAAAGCAAGTTCTTGCCGAGGATGTTGAGGCCAAAGTTGTTGGCCAAGCCGTCGTTGAACTTGTTGAGGTTCAACGCCTGCGACAAGGTGGAGAGCGAGTAGCCGGGGGCCAAATTCAAGCGCGCGTGCAACGCCACGAGCGGCGGCGACTGCGACGCCGTGGACTCCGGCAATCTGTGCGTGAAAATGTTGTGTTTGTAGCTGCCGTAGTCCTGGATGGTGTCGTACTTGGCCAGGAACCCGGTGGAGGAATGGCGTATGTACGCGACGGGGAACAAGGCCAAGGGCCTGGCGGCGGCGCACACGGCTCCGCTGAGTCGTGCGCCCGCGCCCCTCACTGCAATCAGCCTGCGCAACATGGTGTGTGTGGTGCGAGAGCGGCGTTAGTGCTGGGGTCTGGTGGTGCCTGCCCATTCCACAATTTTTTTTCACTTTTGGCACGCACTACCAAAAAAATTTTGGCGGGTCGTGCGCGGATGCACAATTGGGCGCATTTTTCTGAGCCAACCAGAAGACAAGCAAAACGGGCATTTGTATGGTGGAAGCGCAGACCAGACCAGTTGCAGGTGTGTTGCGTTGGCAAAAGTCGTGTTTTAGGAACCAGAATCAGCAGCCATGGCCCACGCCCCCTCATTGAGCGTTGCCGCTATAGCCACCATGAGCTCGGTGGCCGTGATCTACGTGGCCATCAAGTCGCCCTGGAAGTACAAGTACATGAGCGAGAACCGCATCAGCCCCAAGGCCGACTTGGCGTGGAGGAACTCGGCCGAGAAGTGGCTTGAGAACAACAGCTAGAGCTGCAGTGGCAGTGCTATTGCGATTGCTATAGCTGTTGCGTTTGCATTTGCATGGTGAGTGATTGGTGTATAGTGTACAGAATGAATAAATAGGCGAAATACAGACCACAGATACAGTACGATACTGTGCGGGACGGCGGTGTAGACAAAGTGCAGTAGTGTACCAGTACAGATGCAGTACGATACAGTACAGTAAAGAAACAGTACAGTACAGAAACAGTACAGTACAGAAACAGTACAGTACAGAAACAGTACAGATACAGTACGATACAAGTACCAGTACTGGTACAGTACCGTACAGTACCGATACAGGTGCGGGTGTAGTGCAGTTACAGTGCAGACACAACAGATACAGTATTGGTACAGTACAGATACAGTAGTGAGCCAGACTGGTCAGTATAGACCAACAGATACAACAGATACAGTACTGGTACAATACTGGTTCAGTAGTGATCCAGTGCGATCCAGTACAGATCCAGTACTAATACAAGACAGATACAGTACTGGTACAGTACAGACACAACAGATACAAGGGCTGATGTATTAGCCGCACTTGTAACCGCAGTATTCTCTGTAACTGCATTCTCTGCATTCTCTGTAACTACATTCTCTGTCACTGTATTCTCTGCATTCTCAGTCTTCTCACTCTGCTCTACGTGTCGCGCTTCAACCCAGTGCTGAGCTCCACGTCGCCGTGCCCCTCCAACTTGACCCAGTCCGCCTCAAGCTTGACAAAGCACCAGAGCCAGCGACGCAAGATCTCGATCGTCTCGAGCACGGTGTAGCCAAACGAAAAGGCGTCGTAGCCAAACAAAAAGGTCGACAACACGTGCAAGTTGGTCTGGCTCTGCTCGTGATCGGTCACGATGAACAACTTCAACACCCACACGAAGCGGAACACAAAGTCGAGCACAATCACGGCAAAGTACACGGCCGAGAACCGGAACGCAAGCTGCCCGCGGAGCACCCGGAGCGGCTTGCGCGGGTTGAACACCGAGTCAAAGAGCTCCAAGTTCCAGTCCATCTTGACGTCCCACACAAACGAGTAGGACGAGTTGACGAACGAGAAAAAGTACCACCACTTGTTGAGGGCCTCGATGCGCGTCAAGATGCTGTCCTTGACGAGCTCGTCCGAGTCGGCGTACGCGAGCTGCAGCTTGATGAGCAAGTTGATGAACAAGGGCCCCACGCCCGACATGTACTTGGCCATGTTGAGCAAGTGCGGCGTGCGGCGCGTGCGGCGGTACTCGAGCCAGCACTGGCGCATGCGGATGGCGATGGGCACGCACAAGATGGCGAACTCGAGCCGCACGTTGTAGCCGACCGCGTCCGAGTAGTAGTAGTTCCAGAAAAAGAGGCCAAAGTCGTTGACCACCTTCAGGTACGACGTGAGCGTGTCGGAGATAAGAATGTCGTTGGTGCGCATGGTGGCCGAGTTGATGTTGCCCACCAACACGCGCCGCACGGTGGTGGCCATGCGGCGCTGGCCCCGGTGGCCCCGCGACCGGCCGAACAAGCGCACGCAGAGGTGCACAAACGCGCCGATGGGGAGCACGTAGTAGAGCGGCGCCAACAAGTACGTGGTGGCGGTGCGCTCGTGCTCGATGGTGTGCTCGTAGTTGAGCTGCACCAACTTGAACACGGACCAGCACGCCACGTTGACAAGCGTGACGGACCGGAGGTTGTTCCAGATGCCGGAGAGCAACACGTGATTCTCCTTGAAGTCGGCCGGCAACGAGGCCCTGAACTCGCCGGAAGCGGCGATTTCGGCCGCGGTGCCGTCCTTGGCGCCGGCGCCGGGCTCGGCGTCGAGATGCGTGTAGTTGTGCGGGTTGTACGAGAGGTCCAAGAGCCGCAACACGTTGATGTCGGTGAAGTTGTATAGCACGTACACGGTGCAGAACCACAAGAGCGTGCCGAACTGCACGATGAAGAGGATCTTGAACGGGAGCGGCACCAAGTCGTCGAACAAGAGCTCGTGTGTGGGGGTCTCCACCTCCGGGACCGGCGCGTCGTCCATTGCAGCGGTGTTTTCCGGTGGTTTTTTGGTGTTTTGCGGTGTGGTTTGGGTGTGGTTTGGGTGCACTTTGTACGAAGTTTGTACGCAGTTTGCACGTGGTTAGGATGCGGTTTGGATGCGGTTCACACGGCCAAACGGGGCACGCAGGCGTCTATAAAGCGTCTATCGGGTCGGATATGCCGTCACACTGCGGGCGGGCCTCCTGAATCGGGTCTAGCCACGGGTACCACCAGCTGGAATTGGGTGGGCTACCCGAAAAAAAATGCACCGGTTTTCGCAGGGCGTTTAGCGGGCACTCCACCACGCAAACCGGGCGTTTAGCGGGCACAGCACCGGGATATGTAGCAGCCGGTAACGGCATACTGTAGAGAAAGAGGGAGAGAGAGCCCCGGTGTCCCAGCACCACCGTGCCGCGAGAAACGCACCCGCAGGCTTCAGACGTGGCTTCTCAGAAGCGCACGATTTAGGTATGTTGTAATCACAAGTCTTCATGATTAGCATGGAAACATCATTAGCCGCGGCATGCGAGTATCGGCGGCGCCTCTACACGGTGCTCCTACGTGCTACTTACAGAGATATACGCGTTACGGCCGTCCGCAGGTGCACCACCTTCAAAGGCCTCTCTCAAGGTGGTTCACGCACGGTCACGTGACCTACCGGGGTTTGCTCCTGGTAGCCAGGTGGGCGGCGGGTCATACGGGCTAAAATACGACACAATTTCCTAGTACGGTTAGTCGGCAGGTTCTGGATATCGCAGGCGGCGATGGAGCGGGCAGCCGCTTTATATTATGCATCAGAATTTTCAGTGTTTGGCAAAGAATCGAATCGGTCATAGTCCTGAATAGGAGCCTCCGTTTGGGGCGACATCTTGTCATCACGATAATATAAAAGGCGGCTGTTCACACACTCACACGCAAACAGCGCAAATAACATACTCATTCCACGCATACACCGCGTTCAGCGCTCCGGATCCCGGTAAGCGGCTAGGAAGAAAGTGTAGTCGGGCTGAAAAATCCGGGATGGGTGAAAAATTTTATAGGGCTGCACACGCGTTACCCGGACCACACACCCATAAGTAGGTCTATGGTGTACACCACGGTTAATTCAGCACCGGTTGCGGCGAAAAGGTGCCGTTACCGCACCAGGTCTACAGTACGAGAGGCGCGTCTAATGCAGGGTATGGTATTCGAGTATATTACATCTAACTGGCCGGCTACGCCTACTTCTTGGTCTTCTTGTCCTTCTTGTCCTTAGCCTTGCCTCGGGACCCACCCTTGGACCTCTCCTTTCGGGTGTTTTCTCTTCTTTCCGCCTTGGAGAGGTACCGGAACTTCTTCTTCTTCTGGGGCGCCTGTTTCTTTTCGTACGACTGCACCACCTTGGCGTAGTTTTGCGCCTTGTGGATGGATTTCTCCAATACTTCCTCCGATTTTTCTAGGTTCACGTTGTTGAGTTTGGCGATTGCCGCAAGACTGGCTTCCTGAGCACTGGCTATGGCGGGGTTGTCGAGGGACTCCACCACCACCTCGGTTTCATCGTCTATTACGGCTCCGCCCGCGTAGTCTTGCTGGTCCCTATCATGCGTGTATATTTCGGTGTGATGCAAAATGCCCTTGGGCAACGTTTTCGGCTTTCGCTTGGAACTGGCGGGGGATGCGTCATCTTCACTTGCCTCGTCTTCTGCGCCGTCTTCTTCTCCGCTAAACCCCGACCATTCGTTATCTTCCTGTTCCTCCTCGGAGTCGTCCAATGTCGATATTCTTTTGACTGTTTCCTGGAACTGTTTCAACTGGTTTTCCAAATCCTTCTTTCTATCCTCCCGCAACTGCCTTCTCTCCTCTACTTTGGCCAATCGCTCCTGCTCTTTTATGTATTCCTGGGCTTTCTTTTGTCTTTGCAATTTTCTCTTGTGGAAACCAGTCAAGTATTCCTGTCTGGATTCCTTGTCAAAAACCACCTCGTCTACAGCATGCTTTTTGGCCGCCTTTTCGGCATAGCGCTTACCGCCCGTTAAGATGTCTCTGTTTTTTCTGACCGCCATCTTGTTCGCTACCTATACCAACTGGTGGGTGCTACAAATATTTTGCACTCATTGAAAAAAAAGTCAATGAGCATCTCAAAATTTATTTGTATGGACCATCAACCATTACAAACACTTATCCTACAATCACATACAATACCCATAACCATCTACAAATCAGCACTATTTGCATTTGAACACACATAATGGAGAACATAGAGAACGTCAAGCTATTTGTAAAAGCGTTGGACGCCAGCACCAACCAGCTAGATTCCGCATTGGATCCCATACTAAAGCAGCTGTTGACCGAATTGATTGCTACCAATACCATCAACAACGATGCCATGGACGAAATAAAGTTGTACAACAACTACACTTATACGTTAATATCAGTGCTCTTTGCATACATAAAGTCGCTAGGCGTGAAAACTGATGCACATCCCATAATGAAGGAGCTTGGCAGGATCAAGCAGTTTATGAAGAGAATGAAGGATTTGCAGAATAACGTAGAGCAAACGGAAGAGGAGAAGAAATTGCAAGCGGAAAAGGCTAAAGAATTCTTGCAAAATACTTTGGGGTCCAAAATCAACGGCGGGGGCCAGGCTGCTCCTAGCAGTCTTAGCTCGCCTGCTATTAGCTCTTCCAACTTCAAGGGCACACACACTAAATTTAACGATAACGAAAGCGAAGACGAAGAAGACACCAAGAAAGCAGTAAAATCAAGTGCTGCTAAAAAGAGCAAGTCAAAAAGTCAGTATAAAGTGTCCAAGCCTTCCAAAAAAGCAAAGGGCGCCAGAAAGTAATTTGAAGCCTAAATTTATATATTTGATTAATGTATGTAAGCCCATGCACACATAGATAGGCGTAGAAAGAACTGAAACTATGTAGTATATAAAAAAAATGCAAAATGTAAAATTGTTGTCTTTTCTGCCAAAGGGACAGAATTAGAAATATAAATATAATCTCATGTGCTTCATAACTATTTGAATGTTCGTGGTTAACTGTAACCGTATTTTTAGGGGTGGTTAGTAGAAATCCCTGAATAGGTGTTCCTCTGACAAGTTCTCTTCAACCAAGAAGTATATTTGCATCAACAAATTAGGGAACTTCTCATTGAAATACTGGTAGAATCCTTCAGGTAGGGGACTCATTTGCTTCTGCAAGGTTTCTGGGATTTCATTGTAGTGGTGGTACTTGTTTCTGAAAGCTCTTAGAAGGTCCATTAACTTTTCCGTGTGGTACTTTCTGTATTTGCCCAAATTGTCCAAGAATTCGTTATCAAACTTCAGATGCCAGTCTCCGCCATGAATGCTGTTCGCTTTTTCTTCCAATTTCAGTAACAACGGACTTGGTGGATCACGAATTTCAATTTCGAATCTATCGCTTACCTTCAAGAGGAACTCCAATTTCTTGTTTGTAGACCAGAATAATGGATGTTTCAAGATCTTGCTGGTATTGGGTCTGTGGATTGGATTTGCTGCTACCATCAGAGAAACAAGGTCCTTAGCTTCATAACTATCCTTAGGACATTTTGTAGCTAGTAAAGATAAGTCGTACTCTCCCTTGATAATATTTCCTTCTCTCATATATCTATCTCCGAAAGGATGACTCCCTCCTGTTAATATGTAGAAGAAAACACAACCCAACGAAAATATGTCAATAGCCTTTGTTAACCTCTTTCCACCAACAAGCGTCGTCGTGGAAGTAGAATTTGTTGTATTAGATCCAACAGAAGATATGGTGTCTGGTGAGATCTCAGAAATATCGTGATTCAACAATAATTCTGGTGCTCTCCAACCGGAAGTACCCAGGGCTGCATGCTGGGTGGTGGCTCTGAAAGACGACTGGTCGTTGTCTAATTTCTTGCACAATCCAAAATCAGAAATCAATAGTCTCACATTGTTTTCATGCAGATCATCTTTTGACACTGACTTTGATCGATTGGTAGTCTTCTTGGCATCAGCCACTAATATGTTCTGTGGTTTCAAATCACGATGAACAATTTTCAAGGAATGTAAATAGTGTAAACCGCTTGCCAACTGATGTAAAACATCATTAACATTGGGAATTCTCAAATTCTGCTGTTGTGATGATTTCTTCGGCTTTTCAATGATATCCTCCAATGAACACAAACACAATTCTAAAGCGATGTACAAGAATTTCTCGGAGTGTGACGACTGAGAACAGAAATATCTTATAACATTAGGATGATCGTCACTTTCCTGTAATAGCCTGACTTCGTGGTTTGCAACATCGTAAAAATCCAACAACATTCTCTTTACAGCGACAGGTCTATTTTCGAAAGTACCTTGGTACACAATCGTACCATGCGAACCGTAGCCCAAGATTTTATCTGAAATTATCAAATTGTTTTCGATTTGTAATTTCTTAATAGGTATCTTTATAGGTGCGCTTGTAGTTTTGACCAAACTTTTCGTAGTTATAACTTCCTCCTCGGGTGCATTAGACGAGTCATCCAAACTGTCGATTTCGTTGTTTTCTGATTCAATTGTCGTACTGTTGTTCTTATTGATATGCTTTCCACCCCGTTTTCCACCCCTGCTGCCTCTTTTTCTCTTTTTCTTTGTGGTCACTTCTTCTCCATCGTCGTTTTCAGCGTCCACCTTGTCAATTAGTTCGTTGTCATCCGCTAAAATCTCCAATTTTGATGTGGTTTCATCGTCATCTACTTCAATTTCTCGTTCAAGAAGATCATTAGGCTCTACAATGGTCACCTTTCTAATCCGCTTCTCGTTTTTTTCGTTCGTTTCAAGTTTGTCGTTCAAAGAATCGGAAGTAGTTACTTCGTATATCTTGACATCCGTCAAATTATCTTTCTTTAATTCTTCTTCGTACTGCTCTTCATCATAGTGTTGTTCGTCGTTGAGTCTTCTTTCAAGGAATAGCTTTTGTACAGCAATTACATACTTGGAAGACTTGCCAAAAGTCATTAGCAAGACGAAAAGAACACATAAAACTACCAAGTCTTCCCCAACACGCCGTATTATACCTATGGTAGTTAATGAGTTTGATACAGTGGGTGTCATTATGATTTCTTCGTACTGGTATGTTGGTTCAAGAACTTCATGCGACTGATCAAGTAATGCCAAATCTGAAGATCCTGATGTAGGAGTTTCGCCCGGAAACTTTATGCCATCAATTATCTTGTTCGGATTGTCTAGTATTTGTTGGGACCTTCCATGTTCCTCGTCCTCCTTATGTTCTGACCCATCCCCTATCTGCTTCACTGAAGTATCAACATCAAATCTGGAGATAGGTTGGTACGATGTTTGACTTGATAATTGGAAGCATTTATGAATACCGTTGATCAAAGACTCCACCTCTTCCTTAGGACTAGTTAAAAGCCTGAAGTTCTTAAAATAATCCATGGTTTCCTCATCGACATAGTTATTGTGGAACCTGTAGAGGTTCATCTGGTACTTCGAAATCGGCGCACTCTTGATAAGAGTGGGATAGTTGTTAAAACTCATGGCAAACCATTCGTCGCTGTTGGCAGTTTTGTTGATAAAAACCAAGTCGTTATTGTTAGAAAAGGCCTCGTCGTCAATCTGGATCTGTAGGTCATTCAATACCTTTAATGGATGCGGCAATAAAACATATTCGGAGTTTTTCAAGTTGTTGAAAACATCGAACACACTCACTGCAAGTGAAGGCAACTTGCTGATCCATACTGGCGTGCCTAGATTCTTATTTATAGCCAATAGGGACTTGTCATGGAAGGGTGTGAAATACAATTCGTCGAGACTCTGTTGATTTTGCATTATCAAGTCGTTATCGATGTTGTTAGGGCCCCATTGAGAATAGGTTACATTCCACATAATATTGGTGTTGAGTTTGGAATAGATGGACAACTCATATGTCGTTTTACCAATCATAATAGTGTCGTCGATGTTACTGTTGAGTGTGTTCTGGTTTTGATAATGGCTGTTTGGTGCAGGACAATTATCCGTGTGGCCACCAAACGAGCTTATGATTTCTCCAGTGTAAATGTTAATAGTATACAAGGATGTTTTCCTTGTTCCTGTGTATATCTTGTCGTCCCCACTGAGAGAAAATGGCGACTCTAACACTAGATCCTTGATACTGGTAGGTAATTTGTTCAACCCGAATTTAGGCGTAAAATAGTATAAAGATCCATCTTGGTAAGGCTCCACAAACCAGAGAATATTGGACTGACTCAGCGACTCAAAAGTGCTGTTCGTCTGAATTTTCACGAGCGGTTCTTCTATGGGCAAAGTCCACAATAAGGCACCACTATTTCTTTCCACTCCGTGCAAATTACCATCGATATCGCTGATTAAAAGCAAATCTGTTAATTTACAATCTTTTATGGAGCGAAAGTCCAATGGCAATATGGAAGAGTCCTTTCTGGTGGTGGTAGCCTGAGGAGCTTCTTGTTGAGGTTGGTTATTGCTTCTTGTAGCTGGAGGCTGAGTGTGATATTGGTATGCATTTGGCTGATGGTTTATTCGGTTGTTTGTGTTGGGCAAAAACTGGGTAGTGATTTTTTCTAGTCGTGGAGATGCAGATATATGAGATAGAAGCACACATATGATACCTAGTAGAAAGTAGGTGATACGCATAGTGTAATTATCGTAAATTGGATAGTAAATTAGGTCAGCATACAAGGCACGCAAAACAAGGAAATGAGTCTTGACTGTTCAGTCAATGTTGAAATACCGAATCCTCTGTTATATTGACTATTAGTTATGTATGCTCAACAGCAAGATAAGGGTATATATACCTCAATAATAGGCGAACTTTGGCAAGACAGTTTGATTAGAGGGTCAATATTTGATTTTAGGGTAAAAAATTTTGATTTTTTTTCTATGTTAATTGTTTAATTTCTTTTGTCCTCCTTTTAGCTGTGAGAAAGGATGTCGTAGTGGGGTGGTGCGAGACAATGTCGTGTGGTACATATCTGAGACATTTGCGACATAATAGCAGACTCATCTAAATCGGCCATTAAGATACCGAAGCTGTTGTGTGTCAACTGTGGTAATATTCTGTCAAAGTAAGGACTGTCAGTATCTACTTTGGGACAGAATGTTCCCCAGATAGCGGTGTTACAAGATATTATAAATACGAGTAATATATTACAGACTACACAAAGGATAACACCAAGGCAACCTACGAAAGTTAACTCGATCGGCTACCTAAAACCTAGTAGTGTAAAAAGCATGTTTGTTATATTCAAAACAGCAGTAGCCAGCCCAAACCGTAAATGTTATAAAAATGTAAAAAATATGAACCATATGGAAAATGCAAAAAGGCGAAATCGAGTGAGCAGGTTGAGTCTAAACTGAATGAACTAAACCCGAACATTGGATTAGGATATAATGGTATATGATAGTTTTAATAAAAAAAGAAGCGTGAACGTAATGCAAACAGGATTAAAGAATCTGAAAGTTTTCTAGTATTAGGAATTATTCATTAAATGAGTGAATGGAACGGATTATGGTATCGCTTAAGCGGGTGTAAGAAATTACGGATATGTGATGATTCTTTGGACTGCACTTATGAAGGGATGCTGAAAATATATACAAGTGAAAGGGTGTTATGCTTATTCGTCTGCGTCTTCACCATTAGCATCCATCTCACCGAAGATCTCGCTAGTCTTAAGATGTCTTTGTTCTGCAATCAAACGAACCAAGTCATGTGCAATATCTTCTAGTTCATTATACTTCTTAAGTTGAGAAAGGTGCTTCTTGACTATAGCTTCAGGATCCAGGTTTGAGTCTAGTTCGCTGATTAGGAGCGAACACTGGTTTTTGATTTCATTTAACTTTTCTTCTTTCAATTGCAATCGTTGTTGTAATACTTCTGTTGGCGAAGGACTCGATGGGTCTGATAGGCCAACTTCTGTAGCTGTACCAGCTGTGTGTGATCGAGGTGTGTTATCCACAGTCGGACGATTACTGTTCAATGTGGATGGTGGCGAGGGTAGTACTTGCTCGTCGTGTGTAAATGATGAATAAAGGTTCTTAGGGGTGTTGACGGGTAAAGGTGGTTGTGCAGTAGAAGCATTAGGACAGGTGGTGCCTTTGCACGTTGTGGAATTTGGAGGCTGTACTATGGATGAATTGGTTAGTTGGATATTCTCTGGCAATGACGATACCGGAATGCTTAGATGGCTCATTATCTAACAAGACGATGTGAGGTATGTGACTGACTGAAGAGAAGGTAGATGTTATTTGAAACTTCTTGAGATCTGGGATTGGTAAACTAAAGCAAGAGTTTGAAACAAAATATTAGACAGAAACTGAAGCAATCTAAAATTGGTGGTTAGACGAAAACCAAGTCAATTTGATGATATCAATCTGCGTCTTAGGTGGGAAATTGACCGATTGTTCGGGTTATTGTTATTCACTTTTCTTTTTTATGACAGCAGGAGCACTCTGTTATATTGTATTAACAAGGTAACACAAACTCGCTCTTCTGAACTACCCTAGATAATGTATAGTCTTGTACTGGCTGTTGCTATTTTGGAAATTGTTGTTGTCACTGACTGAGTAGTGCAAAAGCCCCCTTCGAACAAAGACAAGTATAAACAAACAATTAGTGGGCTGTATCCTCCGTTTGAAAGCAAACTAGCGAATAGCAACTGTGAACATATTG
Source organism: Scheffersomyces lignicola (assembly GCA_030578435.1). Taxonomy (NCBI): domain Eukaryota; kingdom Fungi; phylum Ascomycota; class Pichiomycetes; order Serinales; family Debaryomycetaceae; genus Scheffersomyces; species Scheffersomyces lignicola. Next base: position 151,950 of record JAJMRV010000005.1, on the reverse strand, counting down.
CTAGATATAAATGTATGTGATTCGATGAAAGTGCTAGCAGCACAAGATCCGTTGACAGCTGGGGGGTACAGTCTGTGAAATTTTTCAAATCTCATATACGTCCCAATCTGGTGTTTTGCAGATTTTAAGTTCTGTCGGCTCGCTATTAGAGTAACGCCAGCTCATACTTTGTCTAGAGGTGAAATTTGCTACGAAGTGGCGGATATTGATATGCACAGTTTAGGTCATACATAGTCAGCCATTGGCCAATAAGCTTTTGTCTACCACATGGCGATGAAAAAACCTCGGAATTTGTGCCACACGAGGTATCGGATGGACTATTTGTATCGTGATAACTGTATGAAAGACAAGAATTCACACATTATAGATAGAGCTCACTCCATTTGCTTTCAGGTTACGTCGCACACCCAATGACTCAACTACAAACTCTTAGCAAAGCTGTCATAAAAATTATTCGTCTTGTAAAACTTTTTTTGATGATGTCACTGTACATGTCTAATGCGCACCCTATGCGGCTCCCGTTTGTATCATAATGAGCGAGGGATTTTGTATGGGGCAGGAACTAGTTGTGTGGTGTGGTCTCGGCGATAGACGGTTCTATTACCGGGAGACTATCTTTGAAATAGCTGTGCTTTGCACAATCTCTACACTTCACTCTTAGTGTTTCGTCTTCTAACTAGAGGCAGGGATTTTTACTCTGCATTATTCTAATCCGCCTCGAATTTAACCTGAGGGTGTCTGAATAACGCCAATTTCATTTCATGAGTCTAGTTCGCATAGTCAACCTGTGTCTACGGTCCTTGGAGGAATTGACAACAATCTAATATTGTCGGACAATGGCAAAGGTCTATGGCCATAGTGGGCAAAACAGACGTCAAATACACCAATGGAGGTCAGCTGATGCTTTGCACTACTTCTCGTAATTTCGACAATCCCGCTGCCAAAATATATAGATAGGAATCGAGACAGCCAGAAAACCTACTTTCCCGATGGGGTAAGTCTATCCTATTGTTCCCGGCGCTCCGTGCTTGACTAAAATTTCTCTATTGTTCTGGATAACCATCATGTGCATTATGTACAATATCTATAAAAGATCCCCTGTTAGTAAACCACCTTGTAAGAACCAAACGAGATGGGTCTCCCTACTCGTGGTGGCCAGTTCCCTTGAAAAAATCGGTAATCTGGAATCCAACTCTTCGACATACACCATTCTGCGTCACTCTCTTCCCAACCGCACCGATGTGTTCTTGCTGATTAATGCGGCTTTCATCATCAAATGCTGCTGCGGTGTGGGCAAAGGCTTCAATTGTTCTGCTGGGTTTTGTGTAGCGCCGATAACGTGCGGATGACTATGTTCATGTGTATGTATATGGGCATGTAACGGCTGCTGGGCCTGTTTGACTGTCATCACAGACTTCGGTGTGACTCTGAAGGATTCGCTGGCAACATCGCCAATAGACCGCGATCGTTGCCGGTTGGCTGAATCGTCCTTACTGCTACTTGTTGTAGACTCGTGGGACACGCTTCTTGGCTTCGGATCTACGGCCAAGAAGGGGAACACCTCTGCCGCATCTGTGGGGTATGGGGCCTGGCCGTTTAGTGAGTTCATTGAGCTCGACTTTCTGATCTTCTTCATGGCCCTACTTCTCCTGGACTGCACGGGGCTGCCCTGGCGGGACTGCACCTGGGGGTCTGCCGTGTAGTTCAAGAACTGGACCATCAAAAACCGGATCACGCGGATGCCCTTATCGATGTAACCCAAGGCCACATCTTCTATGTGCGACTTGTCATTGCCGCTGATGTGGATCGGCGTGTGGCTGTAGCTGTAGCCCAACCGCCCTAGATAGTGCTCCAAAACGGTGGTGTTTCTGTATATATTACCGCGGTATAAGTACCGCTTTAGTATGGGGTCGATCACCCTGAGCTCAAGGGTCACTAGCCCGTTGCGCTGGTGATGCTTGCTGCTCCAGATGCGGGAGAGGATAAATCCGTTTAGGGTGTGCAAATTGGACCCCCTTCCGTAAAATAGCCAGATTTTGGTGGCATTGCAGAGCACCTTCACCATCCATTGGTCGTGGTTCAACAAATGGAACTGGGCATACTGTAGAATGATGTAGAACACCCAGTAGTTGAGCAAGAACTGGTACGCCTGGATCGGAATGTCAGCGACAGCTGTATCCAACGATTTCAACGTTAGCGCCAATGGCACAATTGTGGTTAGGGCAGCGCATGCCGCGCAACACACACCCAGAAACATGTCTGGACCAACAAACTGCACAACAGCAACCACTGCCGCAGATGCCTTCAGTTATTTATAGGTGCAAATCCATCCACCAAAAGGATCGGACTGCACATAGCACATTCTGATGACATCTTTTTGTATCTTCTTCTTCCCACGCAAATCTGATTGTGTGTGAACAAAGAGCAACGGTATAGAAGAAAAAGGCACTGTGCGACCGGGTCTGGATTCGTTACGGAACAGTGGGGTGAGTGTAGTGTAGTTACAGCGCCGGATGGGAGCAGCGGTTTGTTTTAGCACCAAATGGTCGGGTTCCAGAAGTGTGTCAAAGCACCAAACATTCATACATAACACAGCGAAATCTGTGACGTGCGGGTGCGTTTATTTTGTGCCGCAGGAATTAAGCGGCGTTAATTTAGGGGGTATACCGTGTTGCATTATCTGGGATGTGCCGTTTCTGGCGTTCTTGGCCGGTGATTCGATTTACCACATAGGGCGAGATTGTCTTGGCTGTCGCAGTAAAAAGACGGGGCCGGTTTGTGTGATCACCGCAATTTGATTAGCAGCAACCGCAGCAACTGGGGTGGCAGCAAGCAAATAGAGGCACTGCAAAAAAAATAAAACAGTAGACAGAAGCCGGTGACACGTATGGTGGGTTCGTAATTGTAGAGGAGGGCATGGCACCTCTGTAACGTGGCCCAGTCCTGGAACGTCAGAATGGACATATCGCGATTGAGAGCTAGAATGTCTTGGCTGTCGAGCAGAGTTAAGAATTATGGAGATCACGTGAAAAGTTTATTTTCGTCAGATGACAGTTGTAGCTTAACTTACTTGAAACGCACTTTTGCCCATGTTAGCTCCACCATAAAAGCTTCACACTTCTCACACTAGGCAAAAAAAAAAAATAAAATAACAGTCCATTCCTGGCAATAGGGGCCAAAAATAAACAACGAGCGAACAATGCGCATGCAGTAATGCGATGTGCAGGGTCGAAGCAGAAAATATGAAACCGTAAAGCAGCCTCCCCGGTACCAGGATGTCGGTGCCACCACTGCAAAATGGGTGCACACAAGTTTACGAACCAGCTATCATATGGCAAGACAAGAAAACAGCATGTATAGTTAGCATACCAAACGTAGTTTCATCCAAAGGTTAATTTATGACGAGTGAAATCTGCAATATCATCAGAAAAGGGTAGATACGAGCGCTTTTGTATTTGTAATGCACTTAAGCTTTCACCGCCTGATGACACCTGTTAACTTGTGACAGCAAGAAGGTTTGGGCTATGGCTCGACCAGCAGCGAGGTGTAGCGCCCGCAATTCTAATAGGGGAACTAGAGCCGTGCTAGTTTGGCGCAGAAGCAAAGTGCTAGTCAAATTATAATTGAGATGCTCTCGCTTGCTAATTACTAGAGGAAATTGGCCAAATGGCTGTTTTTGGCCCGAAATTGCGCAGTCCCGATTAGGAGACGGTTACAGCACGGTGACATGGCTCACACAATACGCCATTGGTGATGGGGCCTGCGGCCGATGCCCCGATTGCTGGCCTGGTGGTGGAGGGCCAGTCACATACCGGTAGATGGCTCTGTGTCTGAGCCTAGATTCATTTGGGGTGTGTGCAGTACTTGCCGATTAACAGGGGTGTCCTATAAAAAGAATTTTTCTCGTACTTGACATCCCAAACACTGAGCCTCGGAACATGCACGGCCAGAAAATATTCGATAAAATAGCCCAAGATTCTGCCCACAAAACCCAACTTGACATTTTTTAAATTTAAAAACGGATTGCAGGGGTTTACTAAGAAAATAATTTCATACCAAGAAAATTTATTTCGCAAATAATATTGGAAAAGGACCAGATTTCAGAAGACTCAACTTTAAACTTCAAACGTAAATACTGGCCATTTTTGTATATAATGATTTTGATTTCTCACTGCCATTTGTCGCGGTTTTTCCTACCGCTACTTGCACCATTATAACACCTCTGTCCCCACTGCCATATGTTGATTGCCGGCATGCTAAATACATCCTCCAGCCCCTCTACCACCGCCAGCAGCAGTCCCGGCTCCAAAATCAACTTGCCGCCCATATCGGACATTTTGCTACCGCCGGCCCCCCACCCTCAGACAAAGCCCGCATCTCCCCCCATCCACGCTGCACCAGGCACGCATCCCCAGGCTGCCGTGTCGGTGTCGGCTGCCGTGGTGCCCCAGCTCCCGCAGATCAGGGCCGCCAGATCGCTACTTCCGCCCATTGCCGCTAACAGATACCTCCCGCCACAAGCACCGGTTTACGACAACAGCAACTACTACTACGGCAGTGTGATCACTCCGTCACACTCATTGAACACGCCGCCGTCCTTGCAGACACGGTCGCCGCTATCCACAAACGCCTCTCCGGTGTACAATGGCGCCGGAACCGGCAACTTGGCATCTCCCCTGTTCCGACAGGCCCCCTCTTACCCGGCCGCGTACCGCAGGGCCGGCTCGTACCACCAGTTGCAGACGCAGCAGCCGGTGATGCCGCCGGGGTTGTACAAGACACAAAGCTCGCCGCCGGCGGGGTTGAATCTCCGACACGGGTCGCTCAACGAAAGCAGCGACGACGAGGACGAGGACGCCTACGACAATGACACGAAACGCAAGTTGCACGCGGGCATGCCCGGCGACGGCAGCTTGGGCAAAAGAAAGACCAGAAACAACTTGCCCAAAGAGATCACGTACATATTGTTGAAATGGCTCAATGACCATTTGAACCACCCGTACCCCAACTCGTTTGAGAAGAACCAGTTGATGATGGCCACGGGCTTGAACCAGCAGCAGTTGTCCAACTGGTTTATCAATGCGCGCCGAAGGAAGATCAAACTGTTGAAGGAACAGAAGAGGGTTAGCTTGATATAGCATTGCGGCGGACAGGGCACACGGATCACAAAATACAGGGTTATCGTTAATTAATTAATTGATTATTTATTTATTTATTTATTAGTATTTATAGCTGTTTATATTGTAACATTTGGAATGGCATTATGGGGCAGTTGCGGTGTATGGCATGTATTTGGCACCCACCCGGGTGCGTCTGGTCACGTGGACCGCCCAATGCAGCGGGGCGTTCACAGCCGCGCCACTCCGGCACCGGTCTACCGTTTATGGCCGCATCCACTGCCACTTGCGTGATGCCCGTATTCAGGGTACGTTTCTTTCCCCTACGACTGAGCCTGATACGCACCACCTTTAAGGGGGATTTTTTTTTGTTCGCTTGTCATTTTTTTGGCGGTGTCAAAAAAAGCATCTCACTTATTTTTAGGAATGGGTCCGGCACGACCTCACCCTTTAGTCATCTGACGAAGCTGTCTTGGCCCTCCACATCTTAATGCTAGTGCCGAATGCAAACCGGGAGCCGGGACGGTCACGGGTGCGGTTCTGGTGCCCATTACGGTGCGTCGCAACTGCCAGTGGTGACATAATGCACCCCAACCATGCAAATGTGGGATAAATTTCATGTTTTCTGGCTGAGTCAACTGTTTTAGCCAGAAACTCAAACCATTACGGAAACAAACAAAAATAAGGCTCTATTGTTATCCGGCACACCTGGATGTGCGGCTATTCTACAAACAAAGGCACTGCTGATGATATCACTGCCGACTGCGACGTGATCTATAATTTGTATGTCTGATTGTTGCTTGTGTTCACTGTTTCTTTGTGTCATACGTCAAATGTGTTGTCAAAAAGAAAATAAGCGTGCGGCTCCAGAATCTCAATTATATGATAATAAATTTAAGGTGTGATGCATAAATATAACGTGCGGTGTACAAGGATGACAATTTGTTGCTATGCGCTGCAAGTGCACCGGGCGCTGAAACTATAAGTGAACAGCATTACTCTGCAACTGTGCGCATAAGCGCAAGTATCAAGTGCGAGTCACAAGGGTTTCTTGGTTTGTAAGCGGATCGAAAGAAAGTGGGGAAGCAATATACTTTAATGGCTATTCTCCTCATTCCGAATGTGTCACCCAAAAATGCTCATTTTTTCTTGCTCTACTAGCAAAGTGTATAATTTCACCCATTCCTGACACACTCTCACTATGGACAGCTGTGCTCCTCGTAACTCTACTGTGTCCTATAGGAATGGGGCTTGGTTTAGTTTATTTTATAAATGAATTTGATTGATGTTTTATTTTCTTGGCGAAAGTGCGGTCGTGCGCGGCAAAGAATAAAAAAAGGAGCCTAATATCACTGTCAAGAAGCGGAAGGTTCCGTCAGACATTTTTTTCTGATAAAGCCACTCGCATTCTGTCATTTCCTGATACCGCAGGTCCTGTCAACACCGGCTAGGTTTTCCTCCAATATGCCTGCTATCCACCTGCTATCCAGGGTCGTCGTTTGGAGAACACAACTTGCAAAGTGGAAGGTGTTATCAATGACATGTGTCACTGATAATTATATATTATTTGTACCAATATAAGTCAGAAAATATGGCGAGAAAATAACTTACCAAATCACCCTTGTAATAACGGGGCTCTTTCACATTTAAAGTAATCTTTTGAATAATAATCACGGTATGGTTTGCAAGAAGCTGTTGGTATTATATGAGCCAGGTCTAATAAAGTTGAGGTGTGTCTTAATGATGTGGTGATAATGTGGTAATAGTGTTGTAGTGTGTGATTTCCGCAGTGAAACTCAGGCGTTTCGCTAATCCAGCAAAGCCCCCTAACCCACTATAGGACTTGTCAAAACATGCAGTTTCGTAAATCATGCGTGGGTGAGAGGGTACTGTAGAAATGCAACTCACCGGTCCTAAACCACCCACAAATAGTCACATGATTTGGAATTACACACACGATCAGTTATTGTAGATTTACGAGCGGTTGCAGACAACGAGACTCGCTACAATATTGTGCAAATCAGAAGATCAACAGTCCCTGATTTGGACCCTCGTGGTAGCTTGCCATCCTCTGAGAAATTATCTTCAAGATTCCGTGTAATTTGGTGTAGTTTTACTGGTCAAGTGATTAAATACGGAAATTGCATACTCTTTTGCCAATTTCTTGCAAAAATGCAAAACTGCAAAACTGCAATAACACAGCATCTTCTCCAAGACCGATGTCTCAATCAACTACACCTACTTATCTCTCAACCTCACCGCTTCCTTGTCATTTAAAGTCCAACTAACTACCACTTTTGCTTAATTCAAAGGTATCGCTTATTATAATTTGGTTTTGTGTAACTTGACTTTGTTTACATAAATGTTGACTATGAAAATTTGACCTCTGGCCTGAAGGTTCATACTGCTTCAATCCAACTGTATACAAATGGTTTCAACTTCTGATGCATTAGTAGCGGTGTCCGATTCGATATTGAACTCGTTCACCGAATTAAACAAGTTGGAATACAGTAAGAAGGGGCGCGTATATCGATATGTCAACAGCAACTTCCAAAGAATAAGGGAAGAGGACAAACATTTAGTCATCTACCCCCAAGACGTGTCCATGAACATGGCACAAATATCGGCATTTTACATCTTGAAGAACATCAACGACGGTCTGATATTATCCGACTTTCCTGACTTTTGTTGCAGCATTTTAGGTGTTGCCAAACAGCTAGAGATCAATCAGTGGTACGAGAACGAAAACTCAAGTGTGATCCACTATAACAATTGCAAATTTGACCCCTTGGAATGCCAATCGGAATGCGATGTTTGGTTGAGTCATCATCCCATATCCGAGCAACATATCCTAACCGGTATTGATTTAATGATTTGCTCAAAACTAAACTTTCTTCACACAGATCATCACATAGGCACGAAGATAGAAGGCTATTACATGAAGCATTACTTGATGAGATATTCCAGCGAAGAAGAACAAAACAATCAGAATTATGACATCTTGAATTCACCTGATGTCTTGATCGCCCTTAAAAGTTTCGTGCATTGGGGAAACATCAAAGGAATATTGTATAAGCTAGATGTACCAAACGTCAACATCTCAGAAAGCCTCAAGGAGCATTTCAAAAGCTTTCCTACCCCATCGGAAGAGTTAAAATTAGCCGTATATGACAGATATCCTAGCGGTACGTCGAAGTATTCATTAATAAGAAAGCTGATAGATATTCTCGGTGATTGGGAGTTTTCCAAGTTATTACCATTCCCAAACAAAATTGAATTAACATGGCTATACGAGCTTTGTCATGATATCGAGAAGAACCCACTCAAATATCATTTAAGATCAAAGTCGAAAGAATTATATGTGGATCCAGTTAATTTATTGGAGTTGTCGCAGTTGCACCAATCTCAGATTCAGGTTTTGTTAAACATAATTTCTCTCATCTTCAATATATTCAGAACATTGGATATCGATGGAGATTTTCTATTAAATAATTCCAAGATCCCAAAATTCAATGAAAAGTTAGTGGAGTCTAATTTAGAGTATTACAAGATTTTGATTGATATCAGAGATTCGATTGAGAGCTATACTTCCAAAGATTGGAGTTCTGACGATATAATTCTACGATTACAGCACAATAATAGCTCATTGACCGACTATGCCTGCCTTTTTGACAAGGTTATGCAAATGAGGGAAAAGTTCATCGATGACTATGAGTAGCTATCAGAGATGATTAATATGTCCTGACTGTTCAGGGTCCTCAGTTATTTTTCACATGCTAAAATTAATTTAGAGTAGGAAAAATCCATACAGTCTTCTTTAAAACTACTGAAACGTAAAAATAAAGATATAACAATTGTATTATAGCTTCCTGGGCGGCATCAGGGGAGATTCATCTAAAAGTGATTTCCTACGCTTGATGTCCTCATACTCCATGAAATGCTACCGTGCCTACGGATATATTTTGTGTCAGGAACCTTTCCTCGGAAGAACGGCAAGCCCGAACCATCAATCTAAACAGTAATAAAAAATTGTTGGTATTAACATTTCTTTCCTATTTGAAATGCAAATATAGTACTACTTGCCAATACTAGAGCTATAGATTGTAAGCCTTGTAGCTGAGAAAAGCACACATTCAGAAGTGGTTACCAATTGTCTGCATAAATGTGGAGTTTCTCAACCCGGACCAATATATATTGCGTCATAGTAATACTTTTAGTATAAAGATATCAGTAGACTAAAAGCTCAATCGTAAACTTTAAAGAAGTATAATAAGGAGTGAAAATTTTTCTTATTCTCTAGGTATATATATTGCCCCACCCCCACATAATGCGCTCCTCGAAGTTTTTCACGATTATTTTTTTAGCCATTTTCTATCTCTTCAACAAATATGTCATTTAAAGAAAAGCCTCTGGATAAGGCTATACCGATTCAGCAAGAAGTGTCTCGCAAGTTCAATGAGGATGAGTACGATGAAAATAAGAGTGAGTTCTACGAGACTTCCTCTGGGAGTGAAATTGATATGGTCGAGTTAGAGGCTAATGATGTCATACTAATGAAGAAAATGAAGCTTATCAATGATGCGATTGATGAGATCGGTTTCACTTGGTACCATGTCAAACTATTCTTTCTCAATGGTATGGGTTATGCTGTTGATACTCAATTGACCTACATTGAAAGTTCCGTGAGAACATTTGTAAATTATCAATTCGGTTATGTATTCCCAATCTCGGCAGAAACATATGCTATTGGAATGATTTTAGGAGGTTTATTCTGGGGCTTCTCGGCCGATTTGATTGGAAGAAGAACAGCATTCAACTTGTCATTATTCCTCTCGGCAATCTTCACTATTTTGGGAGGAACAATGGGAACTATGGCATCTTATTGTATATTTGTTATGTTGATCTCATTTGCTGCGGGGGGAAATCTAGTGCTAGACACTTGTGTTTTCCTAGAGTTCTTACCACATAAGGACCAATGGTTGTTGACATTCTTTGCTTTCTTCTGGGGTATTGGCCAGACAGTAGCAGTTTTGTTAGCCTACGCATTTTTGCCAAACAACTCTTGTTCTTCATACGACCACTGTCCGTCTCATGAGAACAAAGGGTGGAGATACGTATTTTACGTCAATGGTGCCATTGTTTTAGTTTTGGCAGTAGCCAGAGTCACAGTGGTAAGACTTTTAGAGACTCCAAAATTCTTAGTGTCTAATAACAGAGATGAAGAAGCCGTGAAGGTCCTACAAGATATTGCAACTAAGTACAACAGAAATTGTTCGTTGACTCTAGAACAGTTACAGGAATGCGGAACAATAGAATCTAACGACGATTACAGAAAGCATGTCAATTGGAAAGGAATCTGGGATTTGACTATGGGTCATTTAAAGATTTTGTTTTTGACTAGAAAAATCATTAGATCAACATTATTGTTATTCTTCTCGTGGTTTTGTTTGGGTATAACCTATCCATTGTATTCATCATTCTTGCCTGTTTATTTGGCTACTAGAGGTGCTAATATTAGTGCTGATACAGTTTCTGGAGTTTATCGTGACAACTTAATCAGTAATGTCGCTTCCACAGGTGGTCCTATAATTGCAGGTCTTTTATTGTACTACTTCCCAAGATTAGGTCGCAGAGGGGTTTTGTTCGTTGGTGGGATTATAACAATGGCATTCTTATTCGCCTACACCGCAATCAGAACTAGAGGTCAAAATGTTGGACTATCATCTGCGGTCTTCTGTGCATTGTATATTTACTATGGGGTAATTTTTGCTTATACTCCAGAAGTCATGCCTTCCGTGGCTAGAGCCACTGGAAATTGTCTTTGTTTGGTTTGCACAAGAATCGCCACTGCCATTGTGCCTGTCATAGCATATTACTCTAACACCAGTTCATCAGTTCCAATTTGGATCTGTGGTGCCTTTGTCGGAGTGATCGGTATTGTAGCTTTGTTCTTGCCATTCGAACCAAGTAAGACTAGAGTAGTGTAGCTGTACTGTTATATATTTATTCATAGAGCAAGACTATAAAATTTTTGCCCTTATCATTCAACAAATGCCTGACATCATGCGTTTCTCATATCTTGTACATTTTGCATCTATCGGATCAGACTCTAATGGCGCTCGAGATACCACTGCAGCCACGAGGCAACTTTATCCGTTTATAGTTAAAATTTTTCAACAATCTCGGTTCTCTACGAAAGTTGCGGAATAAAAAGAGATGGTTTACTCTTTTCGGAATTGCGTGCGATAAGAAAACTGAAGCGCTTTTTAAGGGGACTATTCAAGTGAAATGATCCGCTAAAATAAACCACTTTCCGAGGGTTTTGTTGCTCTACCGACAACTTGCCAAAGTGGCCAACATGTGAGCTACAATCGAACTGGTACTTTAACTCCAACACGTCAATATAAAGAGAAGGTGTTGAATTTCTTTATCGTCAAATTTGCGAGTAGGAAAATGCCATTGTTATCTCTTAGCAGCTTCGACGATTCCTTTCAGCTATCATTACGTCAAAAGTATTTTCTCGCCGAGCCGCATGGCCTATTATCAACAAAATATCCTAATCACAAAATTAAGCCGTATTTTTCATATCTTATCCACTTTGGTCGGGGTTTAAATTGCCTTGCATTGTAGATAGCGACTTTTTGTGATATGGTTCCTTCTATGGTGAAACACATATAAATGATTGAAAAATTCACCAAGTTGCTGTTGCAGCAAGATTTGGGAGTATACCGTTTGCTCCATTTTGCAGATCACTAATACAGTACCACTAAATTTAACTGTTTAGCAAGATGTCTGTCGATGAAGAAAAGCAATTAAACATCGTACATGATGTTCAAAGCGTTTCCGATGATGAAAAATCAACTTCCCAAGATGAGGATATGTACGAGTTGGAAGGAAATGATGCCATCTTAGCTAAGAAAATGAAACTTATCAACGATGCCATAGATGAAATCGGTTTCACACCTTATCACTTGAAATTGTTCTTTTTGAATGGTATGGGATATGCTACAGACTCGCAACTTTCTCAAATCGAAAGTAGTATCAGAACATACGTTAACTACCAGTTTGGGTATGTATTTCCAATTACAAACGAATTGCAGAGTGTTGGCTTGTTGATTGGTGCTTTGTTTTGGGGGTTTTCTGCAGACTTGATTGGAAGAAGAACTGCCTTCAATTACTCCTTATTTCTTTCAGCTTTATTGACTATCTTAACGGGTGCAATGAACAGTATGGCGACCTTGTGTCTCTTTCTTTGTTTGGCTATGTTCGCAGCTGGCGGTAACTTAGTTTTAGATACTACAGTATTTTTGGAGTATTTGCCACATAAGGATCAATGGTTGTTAACATTTTTTGCATTCTTTTGGTCCATTGGCCAAACAATTGCTGTGTTGTTTGCTTACGCCTTTTTACCAAATTACTCATGTTCATCCTACGAGCACTGTCCCTCTCTGGAAAACAGAGGTTGGAGATATGTGTTCTATGTTAATGGAGCCATTGTTTTAATTATGGCAGTTGCTCGTGTGACTGTCGTCAGATTAGAAGAAACCCCCAAATTCTTAATTTCAAACAACAGAGATGACGAAGCTGTTGCTGTTTTACAGAAACTTGCTACCAAATATAATAGAAGTTGTTCGTTAACTGTTGATCAGTTAACGCAATACGGAAAGATCGAAAGCAATGATGATTACAGAAAGCATGCTTCACTTAAAGGAATTTTGCAATTGACCAAGCACCATGTCCGAATCTTATTCTCGAACAGAAAGGTTACCAGATCGACCACTCTTGTGTTTTTATCATGGTTTCTTTTAGGTATTTCCTATCCATTATATTCTAGTTTCTTGCCAATCTACTTGGCTACTAGAGGTAAGAACATCAGTCCTACGACAACAGCTGGTGTTTATCTTGATAATGTTATAGGTAATCTTGCTTCTATGGGCGGTCCTATAATAGCAGGTATTTTACTTTACCTTTTCCCTGTGATTGGTCGTCGTGGTGTCCTTTTCATAGGTGGAGTTGTTGGTATGGCACTTTTGTTTGGTTATACTGCAATCAGAAATGAGGTACAGAACGTTGCGCTTTCTGCTGCATCGTATGCTGGTATTTACATTTACTATGCTTGTTTATACGCCTACACTCCTGAAGTCTTTCCCTCTGCTGCTAGAGCGACAGGTAATGCGCTTGCAATTGCTGGAACCAGAGTGGCAGCTTGTATCGTACCCGTTATCGCGTACTATTCAAATACCAGTTCTTCTGTTCCTATTTGGATTTGTGGTGCTTTCATTGGTGTCATTGGGTTCATGGCTCTTTTGTTGCCCTTTGAACCATCAAAGACTCGTGTGGTTTGACGTTTGCTTACTCATTTGATCAATTTTTTATAGACTTTGGTGACAGGTTCATCTCCCTCTAGAAGTTACATTTCGTTTCACAATCAATTGTAAGACTGTCTCTATTATACCTGTATTGCATCTATACAGGCAGGGTCTATTTACATCGGCTTCAAGCAATACATTCTGACCGGGAATAATTCCTTGGGCATCCCCTTCTGGACATCACTAGCAATCAATTTGAAACCGGCTGCGACAAAGAGTTGCCTGAATTTTTCATCTGTCCTAGTCACTGATGAATCAGTTTCGTCGAAAATGTCCTCAAAGGGAGCAATATTCTCCTTGACTATCATCGTGCCGATTCCACCTTCTAAGAGCGATTCACGGCATCTGATCCAGAACTTTACAAGCTCTTCATCCGGCAACTGGCCTACACACCATTGGCACCACACCAACCAGTACTTCTTGTGGGCCGCAGGGACCCACTCTTGCATTCCGATAGGGTAAATCTCCCCCAACTTGCCTCTTTTGGCCACCTGCGCCAATTCCTGCTCCATTTGCTCTACAAATGGCTTTACGGGTTCCAACAAGTCTACCTTGTCACTGATTTTCCATAGTAAATCACGGGTGATTCTGCCGATCCCAGCACCCATGTCTATGGTCAATCTTTCTACGCCCTCCGGGCAGTTCATGCGAGTCTGCAACTTGCGTAAGAAGGTGGTGGAGCCTACAATATCCGCCTTGGGCACCGGGGTCTGTTCACCAAACCCACCGAGCACACCGTTTACAGACGCCGGCACAGACGACCAGTAGTCGATGGCGTCCTGGTAGTTGATGTGGGAGTCGGCAATCGCACCAGACTCGGTATCTATTTCATCATACGTTTCCTGAAGAGTTTTGGCGGGCATTATCGGCTATTCAGGCTCACACCCATAAATTGATGAGATGCTCATCACAAATGTCGAATTTTTTTTCACATAGTGGCTCCCCCAGTTTTCAGGTACGATAAGCACAGTAGAGCAGATAAAGCGGCCCGCGGCTGGAATTGTAGCGTATAAAAAGAGCATGGTGCTGGAATTGCAGTGGGCGTATGCCGCAAGATTAGGCACCGGATAAAGCGTGTGGCTAGCGGTGTCTATGTAGCCCATTTACAGAAAGCATCCATTTAGGGTGCTACTCCCCAAACGGGAAATATCTCCACCCACCATCGCACCAGCGTGCCAGACCAAACCACATTTGCCCGGCGCTTAAGCCCGCCGCTACAGGCCAACAATGCCGCCGCATCAGCACCAGTTAGCGCCGGTTAGCGCCGGTTCTTCCAGTTACTCAATCAGGCCATGGAAATTTGCTCACTGCCACAAAAACTTGCCAGTATCAAGCCAGGAAAATTTACTTAGTGGGACACTAAAAACGAGCTACCAAGACCCGTAAAGCGCCAGAAACGCCACTATTTGTGTAGCACCCGACGCCTGTCAAGCATGATACTCATAGACGAGATCAAGTACTCGTGCGTGGAGTGCATCCGGGGCCACAGATCCTCGCTGTGCCGCCACCACGCCAGACCGCTACTACAGGTCCGATCCAAGGGCAGACCCAATGTCCATGCTAATGGCAACCCCAACCACCGAATTGCGGTTTTTGCCGAGGAAATTGCTCCCGAAGACCGGGCCGCGGTATCCAAATCGCCAACGCCCGAGTCAATAGATGCCAAGTGCAAGAAGAGCCCCGTCGTGATACTAAAGGCCTCGCCCAAGCAGGTGATAGACCTTATCAGTGGCCAGATAATTGGGCCCTACGATGAAAATGCTGCCCGGCCAAAACAGGACCAGAGACCGCCGCCACCCGTCATAAGCAGTGATAGTTTCATCAATACGTCTACGTGCTGCAGCGGGGCAATCAGCAACGGAGTGTCCAAACCAACAGGCTGCGGCTGCTGCAACAACAAAGCCAAAAGGACGGTCAACAGGTCCAAAATACTAAAGAACTACATCCAGAAACACTTGAAGTCGCAGAACATAAAAGGAGCCGCGCCCATTCCGGCCAATTTGCGCTTTGTCAACGAGTTCAAGGCAGAACCGAAAAAGGAACAGACACAGCACATGTACGACGTGGTGCCGATACCGTCGTGCTCAATACCAGGGTCGTGTTGCTGCGACGACAACTGTTCCTGCGAGGGGTGCGTGGTGCACGGAAATGCCAGCCTAACTGATGTGAACAAGCTTCTCTCGGCAGACTTCAACATCGACTACTTCAATGATGCCTCCAGCTTCAACCACACTTCCGACACCAACTTAATACTCAACTCGATCACCAATGCTGTGATCAACTTCACGGAGCAGCTGCAACACGATATGAGCGTGGCAGAAGCTCCCGTAGCCAGCACCTCTACGGAGTCCTTGTCAGGACCCTTACCCACCAACTCGGTGCAGACCTCGCTGGATGGTGCAGGGTCCGCAGAAACGGACTCACCCAGCTCAGTAGCATGCAACTGTCCTCCAGAGTCGTGTAATTGCGCCAATTGCGAGACGCATGGCATCATTAATGGGTATAAGTTGGATGATTTCTTCAGCTCCACGGCGATAGACCAGAAACTCCTTCTGATTATATCGGGCTTTCCTGACGACAACTTCTCCGAATTTACCAATTCCGGAACCGTCATAAAAAGCGAAACGGTTGCGGATATCTTGGGCCAAGACCCAGCAGAGGGGTACGTGTTAAAGTCGCAACAGGCACCTCTGTGCTGCGGCAGCAAAACCCAGGTCAAACCGGAATTGAAACTGGAAGACAACACCACGCCAGCCTGCTGTGCCAGGCAGACAACTCCAAGTGTATATAGCGGATAGGGCAGTAAATAGGGAATACTACGTATAACGAATGGCACGTGATCACACGCACGTGACGTATTTCCTGCACACAGGCCACACACCAATCGTGAAAAAATCGTCCATCAGTTCAACGACCAGTACAAGTCCAGGCGTCTGGTAGAACACACCAAAAGCCAGCAGAAGTCGTCCAATGAGCGAGGCTGACGACATCTCGTTCTATATCGGCGGTCCCGCCGCGGAAGCCATCCATAATTTGGATATCCCGGTGGAAAACGGCACCCAGATTGTCACGCTTAATCTCGAGACTGAGTTAACGGAAGACATTACTGATTTGACCTCGTTCTTAGCCAGTGAAAAGTCCGCTAAGAGATACTGGATCAGTTTGGCAGCAGCATACGTGCGTGCAGGTCGGTTGGACGATGCCGTTAAGGTGGTGGAAGAGGCGCTCAAATTGCCCTACTTCTCCGAAGAAGACACCAAGCTGTACCAGTCCTTCCTCATCTGGTTGTATTTGAAGTATGTGTCGAGTGGGATTGATAAGCAGGAGAATCTTGCACGTGCAGCGACCGCCATCAACACACTTTCCCAGAAAATCAAGACCGATAAGTCCACCTCCACTGCCAACAGCACCTCCAACTTGTTGGCGCAGGCGGTGTTGCTCCAGCAGAGCAACAGGGACGAAGAGGCGTTGGATATTTACGAGCGCATCTTGCGGATTGACCACAGCAACTGTTTTGCCCTTTTGGGTAAGGCCCAGCTCATGCTCAGCCGCACCAGAAACTACGCCCAGGCGCTTAAGCTTTTCCAGCAGGTGTTGATTTTGAACCCCTTGATGAAGCCGGACCCAAGAATTGGGATTGGTTTGTGTTTCTGGGCCCTCAAGGATGAAGAAATGGCCAAAAAGTCGTGGCAGAGAGCGTTGGAATTGGACTCGACCAACATAAAGGCGAAGGTTTTGCTCAACTTGTACC
This sequence comes from Scheffersomyces lignicola, assembly GCA_030578435.1. Taxonomy (NCBI): domain Eukaryota; kingdom Fungi; phylum Ascomycota; class Pichiomycetes; order Serinales; family Debaryomycetaceae; genus Scheffersomyces; species Scheffersomyces lignicola. The sequence goes on along the minus strand of JAJMRV010000005.1, from coordinate 134,713 downwards.
AGTTCCATACCACTTTCAACCGTTCTTTGAGTGACGACGAGTTTATCAGCAATTATAAGGCCAGCATAGTGGAGGTGTCCAAGAACTTCAAGCTGTTGCCCACCGACAATGTCGTGTTGTTGGTGTTTGTTTCTTACTATTTCTCCAAGGGCAACTACAACTTGGCAGAAAATGTCGTGAAAAAGGTGCTTTTGGCCGTCACTGGCAGCGAGACAGGCACCCGCGCCAAGAGTGCCACCAAAATGTCCAAGTACGACTCCAATGTCGTGTCTCAGTGTGCCACCTGGCTCGGCAGAATCGAGTTTGAAAGAGCCGATTTCACCCGTGCCTCCAAACACTTCCAGGAAGCCATCAAGCTTAACGAAACCAACTTGGTGGCCAAATTGGGGTTGGGCCAGGCCCAGTACAATAGAGGTTCTATAGAAGAAGCAGTCATTACGTTCGAGTCCATCTTGAGAAGCAATATGGACTGTTTGGAAGTGAATTACTCGTTGGGTATAATCTACTCCAGACAGAAGTCGCGCAGAAAGCAAGAACAAGCTATTCTGATCTTAGAGCGCTACTTGCGTTTATCGGACAACAGAGGCTTGTCGTCCACGGGCCAGGATAAGAAGCTTTCTCTGTTGAACAAGGAACCAGTGGCCTTGAATGCCTACTTGGTGTTGAGTAAGTTGTACGAACTGAGAGACGCTAACCAGTCCTTGAACTACTTGCAGAAGGCAGTGGAAGTCAGAAAGAACATCAGCAAGGATGTCCCATTGGAAGTATACAACAATATCGGTGTGTTCAACTTTTCCAGACAGAACTACGACATTGCTGCTGAGTCGTTCCAGACCGCTTTGGACCAGTTGAACAACTCCGATGTCGACTTCAAGTCTGCTGACGGCGATGTTTTGGTGGAGTTGAAGGACGACTTGAAAATAACGCTCTCGTACAATTTGGCCCGTTCCCAGGAAGTGTCTAACCAGAGTGCCGCTGTGGAGGCATACGAGAAGTTGCTCGTAGAGTGCCCCCACTACTTCTCTGCCAAAATTAGAATATTGTTCTTGTCGTGTATCACTGGTGAAAAGTACACGAAGGAAGAGATCAAAACTGAGATTGACAACTTACTCGAAATCAGTGCCTCAGACTTGGAAATCCGGTCTTTTTACGGCTGGTTTGTCAAGAGTTTCGGGAAGAAGATTGGCCTCAAGCCAGAAGAAGACACTTCGCACCAGAAAGATACATTGGTCCAGTACGACTCGCACGACTGCTACGCCTTGTTGTCGTTGGCCAACATTTACTGCGTCATGGCCAGAGATGTCAAAGGCGGTGCCAATGACGAGAAGAAGAAGAAGTACTACATAAGAGCCATAGAGTTATTTGCTAAAGTGCTCTCTGTGGACCCCAAAAATGTGTATGCCGCACAAGGGCTCGCCATAACATATATCGAGAACAAGGAGCCAGCCAAGGGATTGGAAATCTTGAGAAAGATAAGAGACTCGTTGAACGACATTTCTATCTACTTGAACTTGGGACATGCGTTGGTGGAAACCAAAGAGTACGGGAAGGCTATTGAAAATTACGAAATAGCATTGGGAAAGTTCACCAACGGTAAGGATGTGAAGATTCTTTCATTTTTGGGAAGAGCCTGGTACTTGAGAGGTAATGCCGATAAGAATCTCTCTTACTTCAAAAAGGCATACGAGTACACCAAGGAGGTGCTTGAACTTTCTCCTACTAAGAACTCTTCTATCAGATTCAACTTGGCGTACATCCAGTTCCAAGTGGCTGAGTTCATTACTAAGTTGCCCGTTTCCAAGCGTAAGGTGTCAGAAATCGAAGACGCTATTGAAGGCTTGAAAGAGGCAGTGCAATTATTGAATGTTTTATCGTCTGATGAAGAGAAATACGCTCCTTACCCTAAGGCGGAGTTGAAAGCAAGAGCCAACTTGGGTACCACCACGTTGTTAAACAGACTTAACGCGTCGCTTGTGCAAACTAAGGAAAGTATTGCTGAGGTCGAAGTCAAGTTGGAAGAGGCCAAGAAGCTCAGAAAAGAGGCTGAAGAAGCCAGGTTAAAGGAGGAAGAGGAACGTTTGGAAGCCATTCGCAAGAAGGAGGAAGAATTGGCCAAGGAAAGAGCCATTCTTCAGGAACAAGCACAACAATGGGCCGAAGAAGCCAGACAGAATATTGTGGTTGATGACGCCGATGATGACAAGTTATTCAACGAAGAATCGGCAGCTAAGTCTGAAAAGAAGAGGTCCAGAAAGAGCAAAGCCAAAGACAGTAAAGGAAAATCAAAGAGAGGTAAGAAGAAGGTGATAGACAGCGAGGAGGAAGAAGAGGAAGAAGAGGAAGAGGCCTCAGCCACTGATTCTGAAGTGGAATCGACCAAGAAACGTAGCAATATCGAAGATGACGAAGATGATGTGGTTGGACCTTCCAAGAAGAAAAAGAAGGCTTTATCCAAGGAAATCATCGAAGATAGCGATGATGAATTGGATGACGACTTGTTTGACGAGAAGACTGCCCAAGACAGCTCGGATGAGCCCAATGTGGATCCTGAGTTGGCTGCGGCCGATAAAAGCGCCTAGAAGATGGTTTTCTGTGTATACTACGTAATATATTGTAACTCATGTACGAGCGGTGTAGTTTGCGGGCGCATCTTGAAAGGATTGGTAGCTAGCCCAATAAGGGAACGGTTTTACTGGCTATCAGCATTGCATCGTACCAAAACAATGTCTGTTTCAAGGGATTCTTCATATCAGCAATTGACTATCTACTGATCATCAATCGACCATCTATTGATCATCAATTGACCATATATTGACCATCTATTGACCATCTATTAGTATATTCTACAACTATATTACACAATGTCACTGACACCTACACGGAAACGAGCGCCTGCAGCCTGCAACCCCTACTCGCGCAACCAGCCTCGCATCTGCTTGTTGCTTTCCGACGTCTGCTTGTACAACGCCTTTTCAAACTCGTCTAACGAGTAGATAAAGTCGTTGTTTACACCCATGCTCTGGTTCAGCGCGTAGTTGTTGATCTCAAACAGCCGTTCCTTTAGCATCTGCATCACTATGGTGGTGATTTCCGGGTCGCTGTACATGGAACACCACCTCTCAATAAGCTTGTAGTAGTGCGGAAGCAACTTGTGAAGATCCACCGATACGGCACTGGTTTTGATAGCATTGAGCACCTTCGCGTTGATGGCCTCGGGAGACGCGATGTCGATGAAGCTGTTTCCGGATTCCTCCTGCAAATCACACACCGCTAGCACCTTGGCGAGCCAGAATGGTAACTCTAGCTTGGAATCCTTGTTGATCTGTTTTCCCGGGTTTCCTTCTAGGTAACCCAACCCCGGAACCGTCATATTGAACCGGCAGGGCACTTTCTGGCCGTCCGCGAGGATATCATCAAGATCGTAGTAGCTCATTGGTGCTGCAGCCACCGTGTGTAGCACCAGGCTACTGCTAGTGACTTAGCGGTAATTTTTGTCGCTACGCGTCGTTACCCGCCCCGCTACCGTAGCGCGCGGCGCTACCAGTTGCCTGTAGCGAGGTGTACCGGGTGTCGTACGGTAGGGGCATAATTGTAGCGGGCTGTGTGTTGTATGGCCCACGGTGTGGTACCTATTGTGTGTAGAGGATTATGTGTTATGTGTTGTGTGTTGTATATTGTACAGTAGTATGTAGTACGGTGGGAATGGCAGTGTAGCGTAGCGTAGCAGTATTTCCCCTACCGTCTACGCACCGATAAATAGCGATGCCCCGCTAGCGATAAACCCCCAGCCGTGCTCCCTAACACACCACACAAACCCAGTAGATAGCCGGGAGACCCACTGTACACGGTGATACATCTCCCTAACAGCCAGTCCCGCACTGTAAAACACCGCATTTCTGCCTCCGGTATCACTAATTGTCACGGCATTTCACGGTATCCCCGCTAGCGACTGTCTTTCGCCCGCTAACGTGGAGTCGCTAATTTCCCACCACGCTGACCATGTCGAAATACATCAAAAAGGCCAGGACAAAGTTGCTGTCGCTGACGTCATCATTGAACAATCCCGACATAGAGCGGCCCGCCACTCCCACCTCGTCCCGGAGCAGTATCCGGTCCGGTTTGAAGAAATCGTTATCGCTAAAGCGGAACAAAGATAAGAACAGGCTAATGGCCCAGGAAAACTCTAGCAAAACATCATTACCGGCCAGCGAGAGGTCTGTGGAGACTGTACCCGCCGCCCCAGAGAGAGCACCTTCCGGTGGAAATGCTGGCGCAGTGCCTCCAGCAGAGTCTGCGCCAGAGCCACATGTGCTACCAGAAATATCACAAACACCACCAGAAACACCAGAAATCGCCATCAAGGCTGCCAGAAACTCCGTCCAGGATGAGCCAAACATCTCAGAAACAAAAATAGAGTCTCCAGAAATAGCCGAACCGCATTTGGAGCCACCTGGTCTAGCTAAAGAGACGCTACCGGACACAGCAGCCGATTCTACAACTGCTAGCCCCATTATCGAAGTCAGCCCACCTTCGCGCCAGTCGCATCATAAGTCGGATGTGCCATCTAATTTGGATGGCGAACTAGAAGTGGTGGCTGATGAACTAGAGCCGTTGCTCGAGCGCAGTTTGTACCGTGATAATGGCTCTATTCGCTCGGAATCGGTATTGTTGAATCCCGAAACAGAGTGGTCTGTTATTCTCATGCTCAAGCAGCTATTTGTGTATTTGGACGTCAGAGACCCTAAGCTTGTGCACTATATATTGGTGTTGGTGGTCGTACTATTCATTGTTTTCTACTTGACATACCGCCAGTTGGACACTTTGGTAGCGCAGTCTTTCGAGATTAGTTTGAACAGCATTACCATCGACTCTGTCGGTGACAAGGGGTTGAATTCACACGTGGTGGGTTCGGTATATGTCAACTACGAGAATATTGGCAACCTTTTTTACAGGAACCTACTTAGAATAGGCTCGCTATTTATTGGTACTGTCACTATTCTTCCTTCTGATGCAGTTCATTTGTACGTGAATCCCGTGGATCTCCATGTGGCACCATTGCATGTTGCCAATGTGGGTGCTCCCCAGCTCAGCATAGATGTGGTGGATAAACGGATCACTGACGTAGATTTTGTTTGTGAATCTACTTTCATCAAAGAACAGATTGTCAAGCTTTCTAAGTACCTTGATGAAATAGACGCTGATTCCATCAACTTAGAAGTACAAGGTGTATTCTCGGGAAATGTCCAGGGCAAGTTCTTCAACGTTGACTTGAATGACATTAACGTGGTGGAACCATACACATTATCGAAAAGTGGACTTATGCCAGATATAGACATAAATGAACTAGAAATTGCATCCACCAAAGAAAGCATCACATTATCCGCTCAGGTAGCGGTGTCCAATGAGTTTTCATTTGAGTTTAGCTTGGATAGCATCAATTGGGACGTGATGATGAAAAACTGTGACAGCAAACTAGTTGCTATCGGTGATTGGAAAAGTGCATCATTCAATGTGTCTCCAGATGGACCTATTTCTGTACAAGTCAATGGTAGTATATCGCACATACCAGAGTCCTTGCTTGAAGATTGTAAAGATGGGCTAAGTCCGATCACCAGAATGATTCAAGATTACATTGACGAGAAGCCGATAACTGTGTACGTGCGGGCTTCTGAGCACCAAGAGGGTGATTTGCCGGAATGGTTAAGTTACATTTTGCACAACAGCGTTCAGTCTTTAACTTTAGAATTGCCCAGAGACATTGTAGAAGTAGGGGGTGTGGATATCGATAGTGTGGAACTAGAAATCCCGTATGTTTCAATGTCAGGGAGTAAAGATTCATTGTTAGTCCACATCAATTCCAATGCTACTGGGATCATACAGCTGCCTCTTGACTTCAACTTCACAGTGCCACACTTCAAAAGTTCCTTTTCGGTTAAGAAGAATGAATCTGGGGAAGAGATTCTTCGTGGAAAGTCTGAACATCACAGCTCACTAGTAGCGGACAAAATTGAGGACTATCTCAATATCGAGGTGCTACTCAAAAACTTAGAGGTTGAGCTATTAGATCCGCTATATATTGGACAAGCCATTTCGAGAGTTTTCAGTGGACACATTGAAGATTTTGACGACTTATTCCTCGATCTCGAGCTCAAGGATTTGTTGTTGGATCTTCCCCCGTTGCTCAAGTCGAACATTTCGCTTCTCAAATTAAAGAAATTGCATCTTCCGCCCAACCTGCAGCATCTGGTGCATGAGAGGCAACTACCCTCGCTTGACTACATATTCGAGAATCTCAATGTGACCCTTGACAACGTCTTCTACGTTGATTCCGCCAGGGACAGTCTCCACTTGCTCGTGGATCTCGGTGTCTACAACCCCACCAGTTTCTCGGTGGACTTGCCGAGCGAAGTGATAAGCATCGGAACCATGTTCAATGGCACCCGGCTAGTGCAGGTGGAATTTTTCGACTTGTTCATACCCAGAAATGAGCGGTTCAACATGACAGCAGAACTCCACATCCAGCCGTCCACCACCAGAGACAAAATAGTAGTGGAGAACTTCTTGAGCAGGTTCATTTCTACGGTGGAAGGACTTTCGGTGGATCTCGTGGGGCATCACGCCAAGTATAACAAGGCCCTCGATACGCTATTGAACGAGGTGGCGGTGATGAATCTCACGATACCCGAGTTGGGATTCGGCAACGACCCAGACGAAGATGGCGAAGAAGATGGAGACGATCAGGACGCCGAGGCTGACCTCCTACAAAAGGGTATTTTCAGAGTCAAGGCCAGCAAGGGCAACCCCTTCCTTAGAGAAGCCATCATTCACGTGTTCTCGTCCGAGGTGGAACTCACGTTGTACAACCCGCTAGCCAACGCCGAGCTCAACGTCGAGTTGTACCAGGCCGAGGCCAAGCACGAGGACATCATACTCGGTCACGTGCAGCACCTGGAGTTCATGGTGATTCCCCCGGGCTTGTACAAAACGCCGCGAATCCCCATCACCATCGACCTGGTGGGCACGGACATACTACGCAAGGCGCTCAATGGAGAGTTAGAGGTGCAGGTGATCGCGCTGTTCCAGGTGCGGTTGGACCAGTTTGTGGTCGACTTGCTCTACAAGGGCCACAGCTTGAACACAGCGATCCGGTTCTAGAAGCACTCTGTTTTAGGTAGGGTAGTGCGGGAGGCCAAAAATTGAACGAAAGTGGTTCAGGGCCGAAATCTGGCCGTCCGCAATAGGCAATAATGTCGCGGATGTCGCGCGCCCGCATGGACCCAGTTTCTATTTATAACCTGCGTCTTACCCAAAGGGTGTGTTTGTTTACGAATGCGACATTTGTCTCTGAGATTTTTTCCAGTGTGTGTATCCCGATACAGAAAATTTTTCTATATGGAGCCACCAGCTACCAGTTCTTCTTCGTCCGTCTTCTTTTAGAGCCAGCTTTTGTTAGATCCCTCACACAAGTCACAGTTCCACGTCGTAGTGCCAGTCGCCGCCGCCGTATTCTGCCAGTCTCACCCTCGTTTCCGCCCTTCCGTCTATCGCTAAAGTTCCCCCACCCGGTCCCCTTTTTTCAGCTACTACTAGTACCTGAACTACAAAGCAGTCCCATACACACTCACTAAAAATGGTCTCCTACTTGAAAGTCTCCAGCTTGGTTGCTTTGGCTGTCTCCATCCAGTCCGCTGTTGCTACCCCACCTGCCTGTTTGCTTGCCTGTGTCGCCCAGGTCGAAAAACAGTCCTCCTGTTCCGGCTTGAACGACATCAGCTGTGTGTGTTCCTCGGAAGGAAGTGCCGTCGAGAGCTGCTTGAAGAGCATCTGCCCCAACGATAACGCCGACGCCGCTATCTCCGCTTTCGAGTCCAGCTGCCAGGGCTACAGCTTGAACTTGTCTTCTTCATCCTCGGCTGCCCCAAGCTCCTCCTCCACTTCCTCCACCTCCTCATCCTCCTCCTCCTCCACCACTTCCACTTCTTCTTCTTCCACCGAGGCAACCACCTCCTCTACCGTTGTTCCATCCTCCACCTCGGTTGCGGCTGTATCCACCGTGGAATCCTCCTCCGCTCCAGCAACCACCTCCAGCGCCACCTCCTCCACTGCTGAGCCTACCACTTCATCCTTGGCCACTTCCACCACCAGCTCCTCTTCTGCTGAGTCCTCCAGCGCTGTGGTTAGCACCCAGTCTGCTGCTGCTGACGTCAAGCAGTTGTCCTACGCTGCTTTGGCTGGTTTAGTTGGTTTCGCCTTCTTGTAAGCAAGTCATGTGGCAACCACCCGTTATACCCGGCCAGAGCTTGGTCTGGCCCTTTAGTCCTTTCTATACATTCGTTTGTCTTTTCCTTCGTTTCTCGCAGAGTGGTTTAGTGGCCGTTTTCCAATGAGCCGCCACGACACTCAATTCCACGAGTATGTGACTTGCTGTCACGTGCATTTAATTCCTGCTTTGTTGATAAATCCCAAAAACGCAAGTCTCCTAGTTTCTAGCAGTATTTCGTATAGCTTTAGAAATAAAAAACATCTAGTTCGCTGGCACGTGACTGTGCATTCCGGTACGTGCGTAATTCCTCTCACCAGCCCCCAAATGCAGTTGGCAGGTGTCATTCCAAGAAATTGTTAGAGAATGTTCCAAAGGAACAGTCTGGAGTTCACAAAATCAGTATCCACCGTTGAAAGAATCTCACATTATGCATACAGCGTCTACATGTGCAAATATAAACGACACTACGTGTAGGGGCTAATTAATCCAATCGGCACTCCGGTCGTAAATCCAAGCCGGCCTACTACACCAAACGCCGTGACCAAGTTTATGGTTTAGACTTTAGATTGCTACGGCGTACTTTCCAGCGAGAATGGCCACCTGCGCACTCGTCACGAGGGTTCTAGGCTCATAATTGGGTTCTCTTGTGCAGTGCATTTTTGAGTACATCGGTGACGTCCGCCATGCTCTGCTGTAATTGGGTCACACATGTGGTTGCCGGTTTCATGCACAGCACTTCTCTGCTTCTCCCGTCTCTTCTTTTTTGCAATAATTGATATCACGATCGGGGCTCCGATTGCTCTTCCTGCACATAAATTACAGATTCCCGCCGCAACCTGCAATTTACCGTTTGCGATCACTGTGTTTGCAGGTTGGGTTATGTTGACCTAACGTTTTACAGTTTCAAGATAAGAAAAACCATCAAAACATATCGGCCTCCCCGCGGTGTACGTAATTTGATTGCTAAAAGTAGCCGATTGGAAGGAGGTTCCACAAATAACCATAATTCCATTTCCGCCATATATATAGTTTTAGTATGCCCAACCAAATGACACTCTGACCACTTCTTCCTATATTGTAATTACTGACTAGTGATTTACTGCAAAATAACACGATAAATGCCTACCAACTCACCACTAATTGAGCCAAAGGCTACCAATGACATCACCTACACCTTGTACTATGGTACATTTGTACACACCCCAACTTTGAAAGAGTTGGATATATCCTTCAACACCATTGTTGGTGTCAACAACTTGGGGGTGATCGATTTCATTCACAAGAATTATATACCTGAGGAACATGATAACATGTCGCCCGTGCAATTCTTTATCAAGTATTCTGCAGATAACGATAATAAAGAAACAGGACACGGTAAGGGTGGGGAAAACCGCAATAATAATAGATACAGATATGGCAACGGTAGAGGCAATTGGAACGACAACTATAGAAGAAATAGACACTTTGACTTCATAGACTATTCCCATGAACCTACCAAGTTTTTTGTGCCGGGGTTTATTGACACACACATTCACGCATCTCAATTTCCTAATATCGGTATTGGTTTAGACTGTCCTTTATTGGACTGGTTGAACAACTATACTTTTCCTTTGGAAAATGAGTTCACTAATTCAAACTCCACTGATTCGAAATTGAAATTCGCTGAAAATGTCTACTCGCAAGTTATTCAAAAAACCTTGAACAATGGTACCACTTGTGCCTCTTATTTCACCACAATTGATTACCAGACCACCAATTTATTTGCAGAATTGTTGCTTAGATTTGGGCAGAGAGGGTTTGTGGGCAAAGTGTGTATGGATCATAACGACACCTACGAAGATTACCTGGAAACCTTTGAAGAATGCATTGACTCGATGAACAATATTATCAGTCACTTACACAACTTGAATCCTAAGGATGAAATCTTGGTCAAACCAATTATCACTCCCAGATTCGCACCTGTCTGCACTAGAGATTTATTGTTGTTCTTAGGCCAATTGAGTAAATCTCACAACTTGCCAATTCAAACACATATCAGTGAAAATGAAAAAGAAATCGAATTGGTTCGTGATTTATTTCCTGACTGTGAGGACTATGCGTCGGTCTATGATAAACACAATTTGTTGGGAGAATCGACAATTTTGGCTCATGCAATTCACTTGACCAAACAGGAAAGAAAGATGATTAAAGAGAAGAATTGTTCTATTAGTCATTGTCCAACTTCTAACACTTTTATTTCAAGTGGAGAAGCACCAGTCAAAAAGTATCTTTATGAAGATAAGATTAATGTGTCGTTAGGTACTGATGTTAGTGGAGGTTTTGACCTGAGCATTTTGGCTATAGTCAAGCACTGCATCTTAGTGAGTCACCATTTAGCCATGAAAACCAAAAACCAAAATGATAAGTTATCCATCAACGACGCCTTGTTTATGGCTACACAAGGTGGTGCACAAGCAGTTGGTATGGCTGATCAAATAGGTTCATTTGAATTAGGTAAAAAGTTTGATGTCCAGCTAATTGATTTAAAAAGTGAAGACTCTAATGTTGATGTTTTTGATTGGCAGTTGCCTTTTAAAGAACACGAAAATGACAAGAATCATTCGCAAGAGGAAATGGATAAAAAGATGTTTGATTTATTAGGAAAATGGATTTTTAGTGGTGATGACAGAAACTGTGTGAAAGTTTGGTGTAATGGCAGATTAGTTGTCAACAAGCTTAACCATAATTTTGATGATAGATGGGTTATGATCGAAAAGTCTTAGTCATCACAGTTTTGTCATATTATTTATTCTGTTCTATTATGATTTAGTTCTATCTGTACGGACTGGTTCTCATTTTGCTTTGCATATTTATTTTATGTATCTCGATACAAGGTTCATTATACGAATGAAGAGAGGAATTGTTTAGTAAGCGTATTAGTCAATCTCTGTGTAATAACAGCGTTACTAAGAATTTCGTCAATCAAATACCTGAAGAGAGCACCGTGAAACTCGATGTATTGCATAAGTGAACGAAGCAAGATGACTATGAGCCATAAAAGGGACTTGGTACGAGAATTAAGAGATCAAATGCGACATGATCCGAAAAGAGATAGACTTACGATCGCATTTGTGCACTCAAATTAGTAATCTTGACAAATAAATTTAGGAATTCCGAAAAAGGTACTACTTACGAGACAGAATTGCTTTTTCTGACAAACTCCACATCGACTTGCATTTTAAACTTCGGGTTGCAAAATTTACATAAATGGGACTAGAGGATTAACAACTTGAGATCTAGATATACTTTACTAAATATTATAAACTTTAAATAAACGCCAAACACAATGTCCAAAGTCTCCATCGCAATTATCGGTATCAACGGCTTCTTAGGTAAGCCCGTCTTAGAAGCTATCAATTCAGGTAAATTCGACGACAAAATTCAGTACCCAATTAAAGCTTTGACCAGAAAGGATGTTGAATCGACAGACAAAATTCAGTACATCAAGACTGAGATTGATGACGCTTCAATTCCATTCATCGTCGAATCCTTGAAGGGCTCTGATGTTGTTTTGGAGTTAATCGCTGCTCGCCCAGAATTGTATGCCCTTACTGAAAAAGCAGTTGAACAGATTAAACCAAAGGTGTACATTCCATCTACCTTCGGTGTTGATTTACACCAAATCCACCCTTACGCGCCTGGATTTTTATCGATCAAGCATGAACATGTTGAAAATACCAGAAAAGCTGGTATCAAGACTGTTGACTTTGTCAACTCATTATTTGCTGTCCCTGGTGCTTTCATGTACGAGTATGTTCAGGTTGTTGGTATTAACCCTGCTGACAATACTGCTGTAATTAGAGGTAGTCTTGAAGACAAAATTTCCATTTCTAAGGTGGAAGATATTGGATACTCTTTAGTCTCCTTGTCAACTTTACCAGTTGAAAAAATTCCTGATAACTTTAAGATTCACAGTGATGTCATCACTGTTCGCGATGTCATTACCAAGTATGAGGAAAGTCACAATGTCAAAATCATTTTTACTAAAACTTTGACTAAAGAAGAATCGTTAAAGGAATTGTTCGAGACTATCCCGGAAGGTAAAATCAATTTCTTTGCTTCTGGATTCACCTTGCCAAATTTCTTTTTGTATTTGAATACCATCATTTCGCAAGGTACTGACAAGGGTGCTCACTTCACACAAACTGATAACGAATTAGTTAATCCCGGTGAAAAGTACTGGAAATGGGGAAAATTCTAAGTGTAATCACACTATATATAAATTGTAAATCTAAAAACTCAACGCACAAAATTTATCAATCTGAAGTAATGTAGTTTAAATCTTCCGGGTATGCAAAGACCCACTCTAAATCCACAGCATTAGTGGATTAATTCATAATTGAAAATGCTAAGCCATTTCGAGTGCTTAGCACTTGACAATAACTAATCAGTCTCGTCAACTGACTAATACCATTCCGAGTTACTGTTTTCGCTCTCCGCTTACAGCAACTCATCCAGCATGGATTCTTGCCTATTAGCGACTGTATTCTATGTATGCGTCAGCAAAGGAGCCGTAGTCTAATTGTTTTGCAGTAATTGACGAAAAGGGTCTCATTTACTTCAGCATCCATACCGCAAAATTGAGATTTTACTAATCATTTACTAAATTATGGTAGCGCGCCATACCTTACAAATCTGACAAATGTTATATTGCTATCAGTATGCAGGACATTCTGAATCGGGGAGAGAGGAGGAGGGATTAGCTAAGACAGTGGTGGAGTAACTGTGGATCAACCACAGATTTTGAAAAATTATAAATATTTGGCGTAATTTCCTACTGATTCGATTTATGTATTTACAACTCAGCAGTCGTAACACGAATTAGTTGTAAGCAATTGCATTCACATACACAAATCTTATATTATTCACATTTAAAAGTCACACAATGGGTAAAGTCTCAGTTGCAGTTATTGGTCTTAACGGTTTCTTAGGTAAGCCGGTCTTAGAAGCTATCAATTCTGGTAAGTTTGATGATAAGATTGCCTTCCCAATCAAAGCCTTGACCAGAAAGGAACAACCTTCGACTGAAAAGATCCAATATGTTACTACTGAAATCAATGACACTACTGTTGCTTCAATTGCCAAAGAATTGGCTGGTACTGAAGTCATCATCGAATTGGTTAATCCAGACCCGCAATTGTTTGGCACCATTGAAAAGATTATCGCAGAAGTCAAGCCAAAGTTGTTTGTTCCTTCTCAATTCGGTACTGATTTGATTCAAGTTGACAAATACGCACCAGGGTTCTTGGGTATCAAGACCCAACACTCCGAAAATGTTCGTAAGTTGGGTGTCAAGGTTGTTGATGTTATCACCTCCTTATTTGCTGTGCCAGGTGCTTTCTTATACGAATTGGTTGGTGCTGTTGGTGTCGATGCTGAGTCTAAGACAATTGTGCAAAGAGGTGAGGCTACTGACAAATTCTCCATCACCAAGTTGGAAGATATTGGTTATTCTGTTGTCTCCTTGATTACTTTGCCAGTGGATCAATTGCCTGACACATTAAGAATTTCTAGTGATGTCATTACTTTCCAGGATGTTGTTGACAGATACGAAAAGAGCCACGATGTCAAATTGACTGTTAAGGAAAAGATTCCAAAGGACCAAGTTTTGAAAGACTTACAAGAGAAGTATGCCGGTGGTTTTGATTTCAAAGATTTCTTTTTCTACTTACATTCTATTGCTGCTTTGGGTTTGGACAAAGGTTTGTACTACAGTGAAGTTCACAACGAATTGGTCAACCCAGGTGAAAAGTACTGGAAATGGGGTAAATTCTAATTTTAGTTTAAATATCATGGTCTGGTGCTGTCTTCAGTTATTTAAGTAGTTGTAATCATTGCCTATTTATATATCAATATATATGACTATATTCGATAGTATTTTAGTTTGCGCATTTCTCTATGCAGGAATTCCTATTAGTTGCAAAATACATATACCTAAATAGGGAAGCGCATATGTAAGGGTTCTACTGAAGTTTTAAAATGTTTTAAGATATATATTTGTAAAACCAATGTAGAAGAGACGACTAGCTAGAGGCTCCTTGTATATAAAAAATCAATGTTTCTTCTAGTCGTTTGGTTGTTTCGTGTCCCCCTTTTATAAATAATTATAGGCTGTAATCTAAATTCTAATCAATAATGGATAATGATTTAAAAATAACATATCCCAATAAAGAACAGCAAATGTCTATCGTCGTCTTTATAAATAAATAATTTGCTTGGCAAGCAATAGCGATAATAGTAACATCAACGTAATCTAAAAAAATCCTGCTGATAAATGAAGTAAATTAACATCTGAAAACCTCGGCGCATTTGTCTAAAGAAATTAACACTAGCGTGAAGTGTAAAAACCCATACTGAATAGAAAAAGATAAAGGAAAACTACTTCCATCAGTGGTTGATTGAATCAACTAAACTCTTTAACATAAAAGAAGATTCTCCAGATGTGGAAGAAATGGTAGAAGACGAAACATCTTCACCTTCATGTTTAAATGGAGCCTCGTGTAATTGTGGAATTCCTTGGTTCAGCTGCTGGCTTTGAAAAGCTTGCTGGAGCTGATATTGCTGTTGTTGCATTGGTTGATACTGAAACTGTTGTTGTTGCGCACCAGAACTTATCCAAGGCAGTTGCTGTAATGGAGCCTGCCCAAAACTAGCGCTTCTCGTGTGCATATGAACCTGCTGCTGACTTGGATTCTGTTGCAGTTGTACCACTTGTTGCGCCTGTCTTTGCTGTTGCTCTGCTAAATAACGTCTTGGGATTTGTACTAAATCGTTGTTAATGCTTGAGTATTGGTATTGTGGCGTATTCTGTAACGAGAACCTTCTATCAAAAAAACCATGTTGCTGCTGTTGGGGTGTAACAGCCTGATGAGGTGTTTGTTGACTATTGCCATTATAGGCTGCGAATGGGTCACTCATCCTAGTCAGACTATAGTTACTAGTTGGACTATTATTCACATATGGAGTTGTAGTGGATACTGAAGAATTTCTGCTTGAAGGGAGAATATTTGTGGGATTTGGAGTCAGGCTACTTGTAGAACCCGATAAAGTATATGGCAAACCAATAACTGCACACATCCAGATTCTAGTCTTATAGATTCTGAATAACTCACGAACCAATTCTCTGAAATCAATTCTCTTAGAAGTTGAGTAATAGAATATCAACTTCTTGCGATCGAACTGGTACTCTGCATCGATCAATTTCATTTGCAACAAATCGGCTTGTGTAGATGAACTTAAAGTAGAAATAGGCGAACTCATAATTGAGTTAGTATTGCTGATAATTCCGTTGGATCCACCATTGGATAATTGGCCAGTAGCAGCAACTATCTTTGCTAAACATAGGCGACAAGCCTTTTCTTCATCTTGCTTTTTGTTCAAAATTTGAAATATCTCATTCGTCTGTGCTAACGAAAGAATTGGTTTCGGAAAATGTAACGTGGGAGGAGCAACCGATGGGTTGTTCAGGTTGCTACTTTCGCTCATTTGTCTGACTGATAAATTCTCATCAGCAAACTCCGACTCATTCAAGGCAGCCTGTTGTTCTTGAAACTGTAACAACTTCATAAGTCTTGCTTCGTCGATGGAAATGTTGAGTTTGAACACCTTACCCAAATCTTTACCACGATCCGCTTCCACAATAACCAAGTCGCCGACTTTCAAATTGGCTATCTCAGATGACACATTTGAAGGCAAATAGAAAACATCAATTCTACCAGCTTTGAATCCAACCAACACCAATTGGCAATCACGTAAGGCGTTTTCTGTCAAGAATTTGGGTAATTGATAAGCCTCTCCAAGATATTTCTCTTCGTCAAAGAAACGCTCTTCTAGCAACTTGACTGTTACTTTGACTCTTTCGTGAGGGTCAGTCTCAAAATACTCATTCACCAACTGGAAGGTAGCATCCATGGAAGAGTTACTAGTCAAACCATTTGGAAGTGGGGCAGCAGGTCCCAAACCAGATTGATTACTGGCTAACAAAGGATTATTATTCGTGTAGGTATAAATGTCACTATAGGAATGCCTCCTTTCTAGTGGATCCAAATCCAAATTAGTGGGTGAATAGCCCTGGTAGTCTTCCTGCGATGATTGTGCAGGGTAATTCAGCTGGTTGGTATTAGGCAAAAACGACAGTTGCAAGGGTTCTTGGACTGAAGTTGAAGTAGAGGGGACATTTGGAGGTATTCCATTAAAAGAACTTCTGTTGGATAATGTCCCACTCGTGTAGTAGTTACTAGCAGTATTTATGTTAACAGCTCCAGCATTTTCGGATGGACCATTCAAAAATGGTGGACTGGGGTTATTAACTGGCTGTGTAGACCAAATATTGGACTGGGTCCAAAAATCCACAGAAGGCCTTCTTTGCTGTTGCAGTTGTGTATTTGCAGTGGGGGAGGTATTGGGCTGTTGCAGTCCTACTGTGTTCCAGATGCTGTTGTGGCGGGGAGAATTTCCAGACATGAGTGGTGGAGTAGTCGAGATAGTAGCAAGAATAGGCTTTGCTGCGGTACTTTTGTTTCCGACGCCTATAATATTAGCTTGATTATTGAGTGGTGTGGTTTCAGCGATTTGCGATGCGTTACTATTGTTAGCGTAAGTCGAATTCTGGGGATCTAGATGCGATGGCGCAGCGTTTAAACTCATCATCTGAGGGGTGGACAAATTAGGGACGAGATGAGTGTCGAAATGTTCTGTGGGCTGTTTATAACTGATGATAAGACAAACTAGCTTCGATACCAGAATATGGCGAGACTAAGGAGTAAAATGGGTTTTTGATATTTCTGAAAATTTGGGGTATTTTTATAATGTGCGGAGGGGAATACGCCTAGCCAAATAATGGGTTTTGTATGCTAATTCAGACCCGTCTTTTTTTTTTACGGAAATAGGGGATCTAACGGTATGCTGCCAGAAGATAAATGTATGCTACAGGTAGTTGATATGGAAACGCTAGGATCAAGTACAGCCAGAACGATCTTACGTCTCTCTATTGCTGTAATGTAAATCAAAAAAATAGGACCAGAAAACAGACCAGATTCTTTTTTCTGGTTTTTAGATTTTGTAAATTTATTCTTAGTATTTACAGTGACTTATAATTGAAATGCTACTAGTATATATAGTTGTGTATAACAGTTACAAGTCCCGTATTAGGCCCAGATCAATTTATATGTTTTCTGCACATTCGCTGGGTGGTGTGTTAATAGAGTGAAAAACAAAAGATGTGACCACTTTATTTTCTTTTAGTCTGACTTTTTGTAATTATTTTTTTGCAAAGCAAGCTCCATAAAATAATACAAAAGCGATAAATCAGTCGAGTCAATAGCAAACTGCTATGGTTTGCGTGGACGCGGCAACTATTCACAAAGATAAGCAAGTGAATTTCATGCTGCTGGATCATACATACGTTAGGCTATTCTCCTATTTCTTGCAGGAGGAAATAATTTTAGCGTTATGAATCTGCCATTAGTCCCGGCATTATTGACGTAAAGTTAAATTCATGTACAAGTTTGCATCCATCTACTACCATTGGGACATATGGTGGTTCGACCCCACAAAAAGATCACCCTACTGAACAAAAGAACAGAACAGAATGTAGGAGAGAGAATAATCCAGCCCGATAATAATAATTTCTACTCACCACTAGCAAACAATGGGTAGCTTTCTGGTACATAATATAAAGTGCAAAATATTGCTTAGTTCTGGTAAAAAAAGCATGTTAGGCTTATTAGTGCCAGTGTTGCAGCTTAATTATTTTCACAGTAATAAACTCTCCACTATTATTGGAACCCATCTCCTCCTTTTCGAGTCTCGTACTTCACCACCAGGAACATGGCTATCAAATAAACAAATTTACTAGATGGATACTGGACTGTTTCCTCCCCTCTTTTTCTCCTCTTACTCCACATTTTCTGATACTCCTTTATTTTTCGCTTTTAGCCTTAATTGCAGTTTCGTATAATGAGACATTCTTGAGATACCCGGCTCCAAGTGCCTTATTTAATGCGTGTTATACAGTTAGTTTACTGTGTGACAGATGGCTAGCCAAGTTGGCAATATTATTCAGTTTTCGTGTGCAAACCACAATTGACGGGCATACAAATAGCACAGCAACCAGTCGTTTCCTACAGCAACTGGTGTGAATGTTGCCAGTGGCATTGTTTCCTATCAGTCGTTTCACATTCCAGATGGATCTGTAAGCGCATGCATCATATGGCTTCTGACCATGCTCGTTAAGGGCAATTTGGTCACCAGCTGTGTGCAGGAAACCATTTTACAGCAGTTCGGGGTCTGTTTGTGTATGCAATGCAACTCCTTTAAGTTTTCGTCTCACCCCACTTTTCCCGAATATTGACATACAGACAAATTGACGCATACACTACCCAATATCCAGGCACAGTGTCTGCTAACAGGGTGCAACGTTCTTGATTATGTATTCATATATAAGAAGAGGAGAGCAGCGTCAAAAGACCACAATAAAATAGTATAACAATAGTTGGAAATAAAGGAAGAAAGCAAATGTAATATACAATTGAAGATAAAGAGAGGACCAATAATAATGATAATAATAAACAAAAACATGTAGCTTAATAGACAAGACCACAAGTAGATCACAAACCGCCAGCTGCCGCGTAGCGGCCACCACCAGCTATCAAAGGGGGGGGTGTGTTTTATATAAAAAAAATGGAAAAGTAAAGGGACCGGGACTGCCATGGCAGATTGCCCGAGTTGAATTCACACAACCGATTCTTTTATCTGCTGTTTTACCTGCCATTCTGGCACTCTTTTACTGCTTTTTGCAACATCAAAACATCTCAACATCCAAACACTCACGCACAGCCAGCAACACGCCTATTGGTAGTGCTGCTGGTTGGGGATGTTGTTGTTCGGAATGTTGGCAAAGTACTGGTAGTCCTGGCCGTACGCGTTGGGAGGAAGCATCCCGGGCTGGGGGTGGCCTCCCTGGGTGGGATATGGGCCCTGGTGGGGCATGTGTGCTCCAGGAGGCAACTGCTGTGGTGGTGGGGGGCCCTGCTGCTGGGGAGGAACCTGCTGCACCTGCTGGGGAGGAGGCACCTGCACCTGCTGCTGGTTGGGGGCCGGGCTCTGGTCAGGCAGTTCCTGGGACTGGCCATCCGACTGGTCGCCCTGGTCATCGCCGAGGCCTTCCTCGGGGGCATTCAAGCAGGCCTGGATCAAGTTCTTGCCCTCGCTCTTGGTGACCAAGGGCTGCAACTTGGGGGTGGTGAAGGTGTACACCAAGCCGGTCTCACTCACCACCAACAACAACACCTGGGTGCCGGTCAACACGGACAACTCGTACGCCTTTTTCATGATCCCGGCCTTTCTCTTGGAGAAGGTGATGTGGCGTCTGGACTTGTCCTGGATGAATTTGATTTCGATTTTTCTTCTTTCCTTCTGGGACTTTCCGCCGGAACCGCCTTCGTCGTCGTCGTCGTCGTCTACAATGCCGGAACCGACTGCTCCGGCCGATGCGCCATTGGCACCGCCCTCGTACTGAGCTTCTCCGGTCTCTAATTTGGGTTCTGTTACGCTGGACATGCTACAAACAACTGTGTTAGTATAAACCGGGTGCTTGTGCGTGGCACACGCATACTACGGCGGGGGCGCCCACCACTTGCGCCTAGAAACCGCGGCCGGGCCAGCCCCGTCTGTGGTGGCCGGGCCGCTGGGTGCAAAATTTGCTGTTGCCTTTTTGTGGTTTGGTGGAAACTGTTCCATGGCCTGTTTCCTGAAAGGGATAGTTGAACAAAAAAAAGCAAATCAGTCATTTTGGGGAGTCATCGTGGGGGGCCCACGCCAAGCCGGGGATGCGCCGGGAATTGCGGCGGGCGGCACATACCGTGGGCCGCGCCGGGGGAGCCGCAGTCTATACATACTCTCAAAAGTGCGCTGCTGGTTCTGGAAGCCAACTTATTACTGGGCCATATGAGTGCACTGCTACTATCAACAAAAAACCCAAAAGAAGAAAGTGTTCCCTCACTGGGAATTGTGTTTTTTTTGTAGTGGCGGGCGGGTCGTGCCCACGCCAGAAAAAAATGGGAGAAAACTCTTGCCCGGATTGGGTAATTGTGGATGAATGCGGCATGTGACTGCCTAATGGGGCAGGTGCACCCAATGGGGGCATGTTTGGCAGGATCGGGACGGCGCGTGACCCCGTTTACGCGGCGGCCTCACGTTTACGCACCAGGACCCCCGGTCACGTGCCGCAGCCCTGCCGCCGGCCTACGGCCCCAGGCTGCCAAACAGTCTTACTATTGTACATATACACCTATACAGCGGCCGCGTCGGCCCCGTTCTCCGCCTTGACGGCCTCCTCTTCCGGCTCGGGCGACTGGTGCTTGCTGCTGGGCTCGCTTTCCACCTTTATGTCGTCGTTAACGTCCACCTTGACGTCGAGGAACTTGACCAATAAGGCGGCGATCTTCTTCCTGATGTTCTGGTTCTGGAAGTCCTCTCTGCCCTTTCTGGCTGTGAGCACCAACACGCGGAAGAGCCGGCTTTTCACTATTACCGTCCGGGGGAAGTACTCCTCGGAAAGAAGGGCCGACAACTGGTCCAAGCAAAACGTGATCTGTTTGTCGTCTCTTTCGTCGTCCTGGAGCAACAACGCGCTGGTCAACTTGTCGCTGATGGCATCGAACTTGTACTGCACCCGGATCAAGTGCGTCTGCAACTGCAGCCCGCTGGGTATAATGCGGCCAAACATGGTGCTCTGCTGCTTCTCATTGTCGAAAATGTAGTTGCCGCTGGCCAAGTCGTAGGCGTTTATGTCCTCCAAGCCCCAGTCGTCGTCGAATCCCGCCAACACCCGCTGCTCCTCCTGTTTTCTCCGTTCCTGCGCCAACTGCCGGTTTAGAAGGCGCTTCTTTTCCGCGGCAATCTCCTTTTCCTTCTTGGCCATGGCCGCCAAGATCGCGGCGGTTCTCGAGCCGGGTGCGGGCGCCGCCTGCGCCGCTGACTTGTCTGCGACGCGGGATCTGCTGCCCGATTTGGCCTTTTTGGGCGGCGGCGCTTTGATCACGGCAAGCTCCACCAAATCGTCTTCTTCGTCCTCGTCGTATTCCGGCTCGGAGGGGGGCGCCGCACGTGAACCGTACTGCACGAAAAGCTCCATGTCGGGCGGCTCCACCGCCAACTCGTACGCTCTCTCCAACAAGTTGTCCTTTCTCCGTTTAGCTCCGCTGGCGGCGGCGTGCGCAGCAATGTCGTCCTGGGTCAACACCTTCAAGTCGTTGCTGTTGATCCATATGTAGGTGTCGTCGCTGAAGAAACGCACCGGGAACAGCTTGGAGACCGGGGCGGAAGCGCCGCCGCGTTTCTTCTTGCTGGGGGTGACTACGGGGGCTCCGTTGGCGGGTCTGCTCGATTTGGGTTTTTTGGCAATGATGTTGGCCGGCAAAATGGACTCTTCCAACACCATGGCGGGCCACGCCGGGTAGCCCTTGACCTTGGCCAACACCACCGTGGTGGGCTTGTACAATTCGTCCAATTCCTCGAGGGTTAATGCCGGTTTTTTGGGGGCAGCGGTGGGCTGGGACGATGCTGCGGTTGGAGCCGGTGTGGCTTCGTCAATTTCAATGACATTTTGCTGGTCGTTGCCCTCGGATGTGGCCTCCGCTTCCGTCATCACGTGTAGCGGCCGTGGGATGTGTATTAGATAGCGATACCGTAACCACAGCATTTTTCAGAGCCCAACCATAACAGAAAAAATGTCAAATCTGAAAACGGCTTATGTGCACACCGCCGGCTACAAGACATACTCCCACACATGCACGGCTCCGTCACCGCCGGTGGCCACGAGCTGGTTGGTGGCGGGAGTGTAGTGCACGTAGTTGAGCACGTGGGCGGCGGGGCGTTGCGCTGCGTTTTGGCGGGCCGTTTCCGCGCCGGGGGCGAGCGATAACTGCCGCAACCGGCTCATTCTGGCACAAACGCCGCTGTAGCTCCATATCTCTACCAATCCACACGCGGAGCCGCTGATGACCTGCTGGGTGGTGGGCACATACTGGGCGTTTAGCTTGTAGTGTCGGCTGGTTTTGTCGGTGTCTGGTTCTGGCGCGGCTATCTTCAAGCTGCTGCGGACAGTCCTTTCCTTGTTGGTGAGGTCTATGCTCCCGTTGCTGAAATTGATGAGGGTCCATTCGTCGGCCGAGCCGTATTTCGCCACGTTTACGATAGCGCTGTTCTCGTAGTCGAACAGGTCAACCATCAAGTTCAGGTTCCGTATGTCTACCGTGTACAAGCGTCCGTCTGAGCTGCCGACCGCGATGTCGTAATTGTCTGGGCTGAAATCTAGACAGTTCAAGTTGTCACTGCCGAGATTGACCGAGTAGACCGGCTTGTGCCACGACTGCTGTCGCAAGTCAAACAAGTTCAAGTGGTGATTCACCCCGCACGACGCTATCAAAGTGTCGTTCATGAGTTTGCAGTCGAAAATCTCGTCTTTGGCGTGGTTGGCGGTCTCGGTCGCCTCCAGCGGCTGATTGCTGGCGTTTGGGGCATTGAACACCTGGAATAGCTTTGTTCTTCGTATGACGTCTATCACGATAATCGTGTCATTGGACGAGCTTACGATAAAGTCGAATGTCAGCGATATGTCTAGCGCGTTGATGGGTTTGCTGTGGTACTTGGGGAACAGGACTGGCGAGTTGGCCTTCCCCAGGGAAATATCGTGGAGCCTTATGCTGAAATCACTACCCCCACCTGTGAGTATGTAGTTGTTGTTAAACGGGACGCATGACGTAATGGATGAGTTGGGGTGTGCTTCGAATGTCCAGTACCGCATGTTATTATAATATGCTGCTCATGGTACACGGCTGTAGTGCTTCGGCTGTAGCATCGTCTGCTCATGTATTTTTTTTAGTTCCCAATTTTTGATGGGGATTAAATTCGCAGCTAAATCTCATTCACCGGGGCCATTATCTGATTCAGACAAATTTCTGAAGCACGTCATATAAACAGAGTATTATGTGGTCTACACAGTACTGTGCAGTTTACGCACTTTGTAGTTCACATGTGTCCGACGAACATGAAGAAATATAACTATTAGGTTCTAACTTGTTATCGGGTTAACAATGGGCCCTGCGAGGCTTCTGTTTTGCGGAGAACAGTTCAATTATCTCTCTCCTAGCATGAAGTCAAAGAGTCATGCATCGGTATCTTGTTCCATTATACAACAGTAAGCTGAAGGAATAGATACACGAATTTAAATTTTAATGAGTATGTATTTACTGGGGAAAATTGCAAATTCTCACTAAATCTGGAAATGAATATCGGAGAAATCAATAGCTCAAATAAAGTGCTGGGGTGTAAATGACCACTTCCTTAATGATGTGATATAAAACTAAACGTGTCAAATAAAGTGCTTGCAGCCGACTTCACAATGGGACGGGGGCTCACACATAAGAAGAATGCTTAAAGCGCTTCTGGACTTGGAACAATCTGATGCAGATTTTTAGGAAAGAGTCCAGAATAGCAAAACTACCCACTGTAAAATAGAATGACAGTGATGTGGCCATTTACTAGGTTTGTTGTGGAGTAACTTCCATTGCCAGAATATGAGAATAGACTCCTACCATAATAGGAGGGGTTACAGACGGCTCGAATAATATATCATCAGGGTTGCATAAGCCCGAACACCATTTGACAGAACACTTCGTAACTCTAGTACTACCAGTGGACAACTAACAACTACGGATAGAACCGTGCTAGATTGGGGGTATTTTTTAGAGTTGCTAACAATAGGCCCGATTGTTTTTTACTTCACCATTTTCTCACAGGTTTCTACATTCTCTGCCTCACTGTGTTGACAAGTGGTGTCTCGTGGGGTCAGCAGATGTGTATTCGTATGTGTAAACCAATAAGAGCGTTCATAGCCTCTCTATCGATTGATTGTTGTCCTAGTTATAAATAGATTATTATTTAATAATACGAGTGCAAAGTAGCAAATATAAGCGCGAAATTACTTTGGGAGCAGAAAGGTCTGCTGGCTAAAGCAAAAGTTTGGTCAGCTAAAGACAGATTTGTACGCGAAACAGACAGCTGTCTATCAGATCAAGCGGGGCAGCCCGTGTTGTATAAAGCAAAAAACCACACAGTACCAGTTGTGTGTGGAATTTTAAATTACTGGAGCGATATTATTTTCTGCGTACTGGTTTGTGTTATAAAACTTAAAATTGTGTCTGTGCTTCTCTGTCAGATGGTTATCGGAATATTTATTAGTTAAACCGTATATGAATGATATCATAGCTAGCTACGATGAACAACAAATAATAAAATTGTTGTGGTTTAGTGATGCGACAGGAGTGGTGATCAGGGTTACTACACAATAAATGTGATTAAAGCCCTTTCATTTCAAACAAGAAAAACGTGGAGATAACACAAATAGGCTGTAGTGTATCATGTATAATGAATCACTTATGGTGTATCATTTATAATGTTTCACGTAGCATTTTGACGTAGCCTATCATGACAGGAAGCACCGCTTACCATCAAACCATAACCCTCGTCGTACAACACCGTCCAAAATAAAGCATAAAACGTTTTTAACAGAAAAAATAATAATTCTTATAATGGAACATTCGTCCATGTTTTAGGGAGGGAATCTAACCTAAACAGCAATCCCCATCCTGCTGCGGCTGCGTGTGTGATATGTCTGCCTCTCATTGTTAACACACAGCTTGTAGCAGATAAAACTTTCAGGTCTGGTCACCACACACAATATCACCACACGTCAACGTACGTTATCGTTGGCAAACAAGGAGGGCCCGGTTTAGGTGAGATTCTGAACGAATCCAGAACCAAGATTTATTTATAGACAAATTTGAAAATAAACTAGTCAAGACAAATACTACAGTAGAAAAATAGAAGTGTACAAGAATTTCTTCTCTCCAATCCACGTTCACAACAATTGATACGACAAGAGAGTAGCCAATGACATTCATAGCCCTAGTAGTCAAGGGATGGAGTCGGTTGATTCAAATGTAAAATCGCAATATAAATTACAATTCTCCCTACCACAAAATGAAAATAGGGATATATAACGAGGCTTTACTATACAAAAATAATTTGCCAAATATTATCTAACTCTTCTATCATACCTGTGGAAACCTTTGTGGTCTAAATTCCAACTCAGTGGTGCTATATATACATCAATTTCCCCTGGTTGGTACTACTCATCAATTTGTATTACTATTCGTTCTAACGTAGCTCTTCATCACATTCCTTTCCTCGAAGAAGATTCCGTTATATTAGACTTTTCCTAGTGCCGTTCTAACACAAAATTAATTACACCTCCTTCCACACGTTAGCTAAGCAAAATCATCTTTCAGTTAAGCCTAATTCATCAGGAGAATTTGTGAGCAGAATTGAGTACATACATTATCTCCATTCACTTGCAGCAGCCCAGCCTACTTGTTTCGTATAAAAGCTGCTTAAACTCCACTGTTTATTGAAGAAAGCCATATTTTGTGCAGCAGCGTATAATTGGGCCTAGATATATACCTCAGACTGCTTCACACGCAAATAATCTGTTCTGTAACAGCAATTTCATTTGTCATTGTTTTGCATTAAGATTATCTCAAATTCCATTCTAAAGCGCAGTCCTGTGTCAATACTCCCTTATTTCGTTTTTCGTTCCCGTTTCTCCTTAGGATATTTTTTTGTCCTAAAACGCGCCAGCCATTTTTTAGTGGTATTTCTCGCCTGTTGTTTATTTTGGAACAATAATCCCAAGAATTTGCAATAATTACACTTTTGTTTACGGTTCGGTATATTAAATTTTATATAAGTACCAGGATTCGTGCCAGTCATTTTGAACTTGTGGTCAACTATCAATAGCTATTACTGCCCCAGTGTTCATACCGGTGACGTTTTGCACTAGAATTTTAGCACTTCATAATTTTTTTCCGGTGCGCTCCCTATTCGGATATCTAGCCCCGCTAATCCGCACCCAAAAAGGTCACTTTTAACAGGGCTTACATTATTTTGCATTCTTCACACTAAGGTGACACATAATCATCGATATTGATACTTGTATCATCTGTTTGCCTACAGGTCACTAGGTTGAATAAAAGGACCCTATAATTCTCGAGGAATTTATCTTGTCAACCACTACTCATAATCTGCACATTTACAATGTTGTTATCAAAAGTAATTCTTTCAACGTTAACAATAATACTGTCTGTCTATGCAGCTCCAGCAGCAGGTATTCCTAAATTTGAAAATTCTGACACTGTGAGAGTCACCAAAAAAGGATTAGACTGGAACTATGCTGTGGATAAAATCCAAGGTGTCAATCTTGGTGGTTGGTTTGTGTTAGAAGCTTACATTACCCCATCTTTATTTGATGCATTCATTGTTAACGGAGACCAATCTGGTGTTCCAGTTGATGAATACCATTACACTCAGTACTTGGGTCAAGAAGTCGCTGAACAAAGATTACAAACTCATTGGAATACTTGGTACACTGAAGCTGATTTCCAAGCTATGGCCGCCGCTGGGTTGAACTTTGTCCGTATCCCAATTGGTTATTGGGCTTTCCAGTTGCTAGAGGGTGATCCCTATGTGCAAGGTCAAGTATACTACTTGGAACGCGCTTTAGCTTGGTGTAATCAATACGGATTAAATGCTTGGATTGATTTACATGGTGCCCCTGGCTCTCAAAATGGTTTTGACAACTCTGGTTGGAGAGATCATTTGTTATGGCAAACGGGCGACAATGTCCAGGTGACCTTAAACGTTTTGGATACTATTTTCCAAAAGTACGGTAACGGTAACTGGACAGACGTTGTTATTGGAATTGAATTGGTCAATGAACCTTTGGGACCTTCCTTGAACATGGGTGAAATTCAACAATTCTATCTTAACGGTTACCAACAATTGAGACAGACAGGTTCAGTTACTCCAGTTATCATTCACGATGCTTTCCAACCTTTGGGCTACTGGGACAGTTTCATGACCGTCGAAAACGGTGACTATTGGAATGTTGTTGTGGATCACCACTTTTACCAGGTTTTTGATGTTGGTCAATTGCAATTCACTCCCGCACAGCACATCTCGGCCGCTTGTAACTGGGGTTGGGGTCAGAAAGCAGAGTATCACTGGACTGTGGCTGGTGAATGGTCTGCTGCCTTGACTGATTGTGCTCCATGGCTTAATGGTGTCGGAATTGGCTCAAGATGGGAGGGCCAACTCGATGGTTCTCCTTACATTGGTGACTGTACTCCATACCTTAACTTGGGAACCTGGCCAGACTGGTATCGTGTCGCAACTAGACAATATGTCGAAGCACAATTGGATGCATTTGAACAAACTGGTGGCTGGGTCTTCTGGAATTGGAAGACGGAAAGTGCTGTTGAATGGGATTTCTCAAGATTGACTGCAGCTCAACTTTTCCCATCTCCACTTAGTGATAGACAGTACCCAAATCAATGTGGTTTTTAATCCTTCTCACTGATATCCCTCTTTCATATTTCAGTTCCTAATCTTCTTTTCTTTCTTTTTTAAACTGTTGGATTGATTTTCTTTGTTATCATTAATGTTCTACAACTACATCATAATAGATTTCCTAAAAGGAGAAGAAAATATTTTAGTAAAGAGATAAGATTGTTCCTTATACAACCTTTTTTTGGCATTTGTTAATAAACAAAAAAGTTGGAATATTTTGAAATGGCGCACTTGCTAGGAGTATTCCGTTGCTTTATACTTGATTGGTTATTTTATGTTTCCTATACACGTTATAAATATATATTGTTAATATAAAACATCTCGTTACATTTTTTGTACACTTTTTTATAAGGTTTCCTTTTTTTTACATCATCACTTTTTGCAGCTTCTAAAAAGATGGCTTCGCAGGGTTTTGCCGGGGTCTGAAAAATTCACTATGACAATTTGCCATCTACAAATAATATATATAATCACGCAATTCTCCATGACTTTTGAACCACAGTATTCACGTGAGATCCACTGTAATTGTGATTTTGCAACCATCGATCAATAGGTTAAAGAATATGGGTGCAGTAGATGAATTTAAATGGGAACATGTTTCCCTTAAAATAAAAGAGAAAGACGGAGAAATAACTATTATTAATGATGTCAGTGGTGTCGTTCGGTCAGGCGAAGTGATGGCCCTAATGGGTCCCTCCGGGTCTGGTAAGACAACTTTGTTAAACATGTTGGCTCATAGGTCTAATCCTAAGAATTCAATACAATCGGGTAATATTCTTATCAATAACAGAATTGCTACACTAAGCGATATCAAAAAGTTGTCTTCTTATGTTGAACAAGAGGACTCCTTAATCGCCTCTTTGACAGTCAAAGAAACTATTGACTACAGTGCACGGTTGTCTCACGTTAATGCTGCTTATAGACAACAATTGGTCAATAGTATGTTAGAGAAATTAGGTTTGACTCACCAACGGGATGTCAAAATTGGTAACCCATTCTTGAAAGGAATTTCTGGCGGTCAAAAAAGGAGAGTTAGCATAGCCTCACAGTTGGTGACCAGCCCTTCCATTTTATTCTTAGATGAACCAACTTCAGGATTGGATTCAGTTGCCTCGCGTGAAGTTATCTCCATGGTAAAACTGCTAGCGCAACAGGAAAATATGATAGTGATTTGTTCGATTCACCAGCCATCAACTTATACATTTGAGCTATTTGATAAAGTTGTATTTTTGTCAAAAGGTCAAACGGTGTATGGAGACAGTGTCGACAAATTAGTAAAATATTTTGAATCAATTGGACATGCTGTACCGGCCTACATCAATCCATCAGAGTATGTTCTCGATTTAATCAACACGGATTTCAATGGTACAGAAGACTCGCAGACAGAAAAGGTGAAGACTCTAGAAGCTTTAATCGAAAATTGGCAACAAGTCGAAGCATTTCACAACGTTGAAAGTGATACTACTATCTCTCATCCATCACCCTCGTCACATGAATTCACGACCACATCTTTTTTGATTGATTTGAAAGATACTTGGATTCTTCTTCACCGGCTGTTAACAAAAGCAAGAAGAGACATTCTCACTTATTATGTCCGAATTATAATGTATCTTGGACTAGCAATATTGATGGGAACTGTATGGCTTAGACTTGGATCCAACCAAAAATATATACAACCATTCATTAATGCTATTTTCTTTTCAGGAGCTTTTATGTCATTCATGTCAGTTGCTTACATTCCATCATACTTGGAAGACTATCAGTCTTACAAGAAAGACAGATTAAATGGTTTGTATGGACCTTTTGCTTTCACAATTTCTAATTTTTTGATTGGTTTACCATTTTTATTCCTAATTGCCTTATTATTTAGCATTGTTACATACTTTATGTGTAACTTTCATAGCCGAGCAGTTGGATTTTGGATGTATCTAATGTGGTTGTATTTGGATTTAGTTGCAGCCGAATCTTTAACGATATTCATCACAACCCTTTTTCCCAATTTTGTTATTTCATTGGCATTGACTGCTTTTGCAAATGGTCTTTGGATGTCAGTTGGAGGATTTTTAGTTCCTGCCAACATCTTAAACAAATTCTGGTATTATACATTCTATTGGATTGACTATCAACGATACGTTTTCCAGGGCATGATGTTCAATGAGTTTTCTTATAGAAATTTTGATTGTGACTCGCAATGTCATTGCATGTATGACTCAGAACTAGCCAATCAATGTAAAATTGTTGGGAGTGCTGTGTTAAACAACTTGGGATATTCGTCGTATGATAAGCATCTTTGGATTGGCATTTTGTTAGCTTTGATTTTTGCATATAGGATAGGAAGCTATTTGGTATTGAGATTTAGAGTTAACTAAATCCTGCAACAGCTTTTCAAATCAAATTAACAGTTACCAATTCTGCCAAATGTACCAATACGTGTTCATATAATTTAATAGAGACTGAGCGTTCAATGCATATTCAATTAGAGATTGTGTGTAGTCTATAAACTCAATGAAGTAAACAAATATTTCAAAGTTTTGAAATTGAGGCCGCCAATTCCAAGTAGTTTTCGTCGTTCTTTAAACCGTCTAAGATTTCTAAGAAAACAGATGAGGCATACTCATAATCCAGTAACTCGTTGTAAATCTGAGCGGAAAATCTTGCATACAACTTATGATTATGGACCGCAACAGGAACATACGTATTGTATTCATCAAACATCTTCTTGAAGATCAAATTGGTAAAGCTTTCAAAATGATTCTCAATCAATCTGATATTGATGCCATATTTCTCAATAGGAACCTCTATTGTAATCAAAGAGGTTGAGAGCGTCCCGGTAGAGTTTTCTAACCTTTCAGTACCCCATTTTTTGCAGACCAAATCACCCAATTGTTTAGCTAATCCATAACAATAGTCATTGATTGCCTTTTCACCACCGCATACCTCTCTTCTAAATTTGATTGCTTCACGAATGACTAAGACAGATGAATAGTTCTTGGTACCAACAAATTTGAACCTATCATACAATCTGTTTAGTTCACCCTCTTGATCCAAAGTAACACTGTCATCAAGATAAGAGTGTGATACAGGCATTGTGTGAATGGAATGATGGTGTTTAGGATCTATGTATAACACGGCACAACCCGATGGCACATATAACCACTTGTGTAAATTGGAAGTGTAGAAATCTGGTTTCAAAGTTCCCAAGTTCAAGGAAGTAACCAAGCCAATACTATGGGCCCCATCAACTAATGACAACACGTCATATTTACGACACAATGCAGTCAATTCTTCAAAGGGAAATCTGACCCCTGGCATAGAAATAACCGTATCGAACAAACACAAGGTTGGTGATTCTTTTTGGAATATATCTTCAAACTTTTTTACGACTTGATCATCTTCGATAGGATAGTTCAATTCAACGTAGATTGGCTTAACTCCATATCTATTTTCCAAAAATTTAACGGTATTACCACATGCACCATATACGGTGGTGGGCATGACAATTTTGTCACCCTTTTTGAAAGGATAGCTTCGCAAGATTGTGTTAACACCACTGGTAGCGTTATCCACCATTGCAAGATTGTGCCAATCACATTTTAAGAACTCACCCACGGCCTGGATAGCTGCCTTATAATCATCCATAATATCAATCCTGTAGAAATGATCGGGATAGAAGTAATTTCTCTTGGTTTGCTCATAATGCTTATCTAAAATAACAGTGGGAGATGCACCGTAAGAGCCGTGATTAACCGGAGTAATATCCTTCCCAAACAGCGTGAAGTATTTCTCACGGAATGGCTTTCCAAATGGAACAAGCGGTTGATTTAGCATATTTGTTACTGAATTATAATACGCAATGCACAACAGAATACATGTGTTCCAGATCTGATTATTTATTTATATAGCTATCAGTTGATGCCGCACAGGAGCCGCAAATCGGTAAAATTTCTGTATTGGTCAAATTATGCGACAAGACTCATACTCAGAATGACTAATAGCAGTGCTATATAGAGAGTCTGCAACTTGTTATGCACATGTGTTAACACACAGCATGAATGAAAATAGAAGATGTGGCTATTTGATCTGAAGCTGCAATGACTAATTTTAATTCCCAATGAAGAAATAAGCTCTCTGTAACTGTACCGTAGTTTCAATTACACATTGCAGACCGGATGCACTAAGTAGGCTGTTTGTATCTTCCCAGAATAATTAGCCGTATTCGGGAATTGATTACTAATTACTTGTGGCGATCCGTCTGTGAAAGTTCACTACATAATACGCCAGATTAAGTCCAAAAAGAGCACACTGTAAGTAGAGTTAAAAATTGCAACTATCTGTGAGCCAGTGGAAAACCCCACAGAAAGAACCAATATTATAAAATGGTGTAATATGACTGCAATCGCTCGCAATTTAAGACAAGAGATATTGCGACAATGCCCCAAACCACATCTTAGTAGCCGATGGAGCCGATTCTGCTCCATTTTCGTTACAGCAACTTTTCATATATATCAGGTGTAGTGTGTATTACTGGTGAAGTGCAACATTGAAAATTATATGCAGGTGCATAAAAATCAAAAAAGCTATGGCAGAGATGGTTTCTGTATAGGCCATACTTTTATCAGCTACTAGTCAGGTTATCCTTTGGTATTTGGTACGTCTGCGGATGCAGTTGTATTAGGCTAGAGCCACATTGAATACTATAAAATGTGGGGCTTGAAGTCGCTATTGCGGCCCAACCACAGACCGTTAGGGCAGATCGCTAAGCGAATAGGTTTGCACCAGCAGGTCCGAATTTTACCCTACAGAAACCTACCTATAATGCATGTTTACAGTCGGACGTTGGGAATGCGTCACTACAGCACTCCGGGTCCTACCACCAATACGAATAACGAAAATAAAAATAGCTCAGGTGTAAAATCTGGTAAAGATAGTAAACCCAGGCAGGAAAAAGAACCCATTATCGATATTGCTCATTTGAATCGGGTCACGAGGGAGCAGCTACTTTCAAAGGCGACAAACATCTTCTCCCGGTTACGCATAAGATTGAAGTGGTTGCTTAAGAAATCCAACCGACCGTTCAATACAGATGATTATTCAGCGGTATTCTCGTGGCTTGTGGTTGGCAACGTGTTGCTTATTGTGCTAGGAACAACCACGTTCGTTTCGTTGGTTATTTTCACTGCCAATACTGTTTTTGCTCAGGAGTTTGTGGCCAGAAAGCTCGGTGAGTTTATCACGAAAAACTCAAACTTGACGGTGACTTTTGAGCACGCCATCGTCCCTGGTTGGTCTGATGGGAAAATAAGCTTTCGCAAATGCTTCGTCAGTAAACGTCCACGGTCTAAAAAGAAGTTCATTAAGGGTTCACAGGCAGAAGCATATGCGGCTAGTTTGACAAACAACGAGGAGCAAGAGGAAGAGTTTGCTGACGATGGTAACTACACGCAATACGATCTAACCATGGAGGAAGTAAACGTTACCTTGTCATTCAATAAGTGGGTCAATGGAACTGGGATAGTGGAAACAATGGAAATCAAAGGAATGAGGGGTGTAGTTGACCGTACACATGTTCATTGGGATCCCGATGACGATGCTACCAATTACAAGAACATTTACCAGCCTGGTGATTTTGAGTTTGATTCGTTTAAGATGGAAGATGTTTTATTCACATTGAAGCAGCCGGCTGGTTTCAGACCATTTGACGTGGCCATTTATAATTGTGAGTTACCCCGGCTAAGGAAACATTGGTTATTTTACGACTTTTTGAACGCAAATATCATGAGTGGAGCTTACGACAACTCACTTTTCACGATACACAAAAAGCAGAGGCTTAATGACTTCGATGACACGTCGGATATTAGTAAAAACTGGAAACGAGTGACTCGATTACGAGTTGATAATTTAAACATCGACCACTTAAACAAGGGGTTGGAAGGGCCTTTTGGTTGGATTACCAGCGGAAGAGTGGACATGGTGGGCGATGCGATGTTCCCTCAGACAGACTCGGACTACAATATGGGCGAGATAGTCACCATCATCGCCAATTCTATAAAAAAGGAAGCAAACAGATACAAGAACCCCGAAGTGACAAAGCCACCCAAGCATCCGGACCAGCACATGAGACTAACGCATGATGATTTTAACGACATCCAGAAGTACTTTGTTCTTGATCTAACCATCCGATTGAACAATGTCAGAGCATCGGTGCCATTCCAGACTCCGGAGCTCAGCTATATCAACTACGCTCTTATCCGACCCATTGTTGCGTATATCAATTCCAAAAACACGGTGATCGAGACAAAGAACCGGGTCGTCAAAAACATAATAGACTTCAGTGGCTCCTGGACGGTGTACGACTCGTTGTTGATGGACGATCTTTCCGAGGAAGTGTACGACAACTTTGTAGATTATGTGGCGGATGAAGAGGCGAGACTAGTGCGGATGAAGAAGGTGGGCTTCTGGTCCATTCAACTTTTGTTCCAGTTGATTGTGTTTGGGTTGGGTGCTGTATCGTGATGCCGCGATGGAAATGTAAATAAGAATCTGATATAGTTATATATCAACTCATGTGTACATACGATACTATGTAAAAATAATGATGGAGAAACGTAAATAACTAAGGCATATGGCTCTGTATCATTTGCATATCTGATACCATGGAAATAACGAACTGAAAACAACACCGACACCCGCTACATGCGTAATATAAGGACAAGAACCGTGATGTAGCTGGCCAAACTGATAATGGTCAAAAGAAGCACAGTGTCCCCGCTTGTTCTGAAGAGCTCCATATCCTTTTCCGGGTTGTAAAACATGTCTACAGAGGTGGCCTTGTGCACGCCTATAAAGTACAACAACGAGCCGTAGCCGGTGTACACCGCTCCCACAGGAAGAAATTCCGTCGAGAACAACTTTATAATCAAAATGGAAAACGAAAGACATCCTATAGCGCTTCTGGTGTACGCTCCCTCGTAGGTTCTTTGGTGTGCCCTGACATCGAGTTTCAAGTCTCTGGAGAGAATGTCGAGTCTGGACGGAAGTCTGTTTCTTGGGGGAGGGGTTGGTTCTATTGCCATGTCTGGGAATTCTTGAATTAGTTGTAGTAGTCAAGTCTTATGGACTTATCGCAAAGTTAGTTAACAGTGGATACACTTGATGATCTCGCGGTATGCCTGCTACCAGCGCTATTTCAACCTGAAAACCTGTGTATTATGCTTCTGCAATACAAATAAGCACCTCCAGTACCTAAAACGCCGTTTTCAGCACCTTTCACGCCACTTTCTGGAAAAACGCTAATACCACTAGCAAATTAACTGTGGAGCATCACAGAAAAAAAACTCTATCAAATGCTTCATCGCTATCTTTCACACTGCTAGCAGCATACACCACAATTACACACCCTTGACACGGCTATTTTGGTCTTTTTGCAGGCCGTTTAGCTAGATCGATCCCCGCCGGTACCCGTCCCATACATGCATCTGAGATACACACGCCTTCTGCCATGTTGGGCCGTATACTACTGAAACCACTGCTATTAAAACGACTACCACCAGCAATCCATGTAATACCGGCCAAACACACCCACTACGGACCCGGTGTTTTGTCCGGCTACCGGAGCACCCGCCCCAAGTCATCTGTGCCGAAAGGCAGAGCCACCACCAGCGCCAGAAACTCGAAAATCCTCTCCATGCTCAAAAACCAGCTTCCGCACAGCTTATCCGAACCGGATTTGAACGAAGACCTGCCGTACATAGATCGGTACAACGACGAAGATCCCGACATTTACAACATGGTGCAACCCGTTGCCCCCAACGATTTGTATGTTTCGTGCACCATTTTCGACATCAAGGGAAACATCACGGCGGTGTCAAAGAAATACCCTCGGATGCAGTTTCTCAAAGACAACTACCTTTTTGCCAGAGACTTGCGCAAAATCGACACCTCTTCTATCGACAATATCCCCACCATCATGGTGCGGTCCCCCAACACCATCTTGGTCAACTTGGCCCACATCAAGGCCATCATCAAAAAGGATACCATCATGATTTTCGACACTTCGACTCCCGCCATCGCCAAGCGGTTGGGCTATTTCATGTATGACTTGGAAATGAAACTCAAGTTGCCGGCTGGAAACGTGAGCTACGAGTTCCGGGCTTTGGAGACCATTCTCATCAGTGTCATGACCCACTTGGAGGTGGAGCTCAAACGACACCTCAGCTCGTGTGGCCAGATCTTGACCGAACTCGAAAACCAGGTCAACCGCGAAAAGTTGCAGGACTTGTTGATCCATCTGAAACAGCTTTCGAGCTACTACCAGAAGACAGTGTTGATCCGCGACGTGTTGGAGGAGTTGCTTGACAACGACGAGGATCTCGCCGGGATGTATTTGACCAACGTCAAGAAGTTTGACCCCAAAGTGGAGGACTACGACGAGATAGAAATGATTCTAGAAGCGTACTACAAGCAGAGCGATGAGTTTGTGCAGCAGGCAGGATCGCTACTCAATGACATCAAGGCCACCGAGGATATCGTCAACATCATGTTGGATGCCAACCGTAACTCGCTCATGTTGTTTGAGCTCAAGGTGACGGTGTACACGTTGGGATTCACGGTAGCCACCTTGCTTCCTGCGTTCTACGGTATGAACTTGAAGAACTACATTGAGGAGTCCAGTGTTGGTTTTGGTCTAGTGGTGGTCTTTTCCATCATCCAGGGCCTTATTTTCACATTCATCAACTTCAAAAAGCTCCACAGAGTGCAGAGATTGACGATGATGGGCACACACACGACGGGGAAACTCAGTCGTGCACGCTACAACCACCGGGGCGCCGGGATCGGCCCGTTCCAGAAACACAAGTGGTACTACCGGTGGTTCTACGGTGCACGCAACAAGAAATACGACCCTTCTGTCCAGGAAAAGGACGCCATCTGGCGCATGATTAACGAAGACAAGCCCAAATAGACATGTACATAGGAAATTGATACACGGCCCCATCGTGTGAATAGACGGGCCAATGCATAGGTTGTACACTTGATACACGTTTACTAATATGCTCTATTATACAGTTTGCTACTAACCTAGTCCGAGTCGTCCGACTCATCTGATTCGTTCTGGTTCACCACAGCAGTGTCCTCATCCACATCTTCTTCGTCACTGCCTCCCTTGATATACTGGGGCAACTCGTCGTCTTCTTTGGGTTCGGGGATTTCCACTATGGTGTCCTCTGCATCATCAAACTTCTTGTGCTTGTTGCTGGCAGCTGCGCCCCCGGTAGAACCTCTTCTTTCACTGAATAATGGCTGTGTGTCCTTCTCGGCACCGGGTTTCACCAATGTTCCCTCGATGGAAACAACTCTTCCTGAGGTGTGGATGGCCTTCACGGTGAATTGCAACTTGCCTTCCACTTTGATCTCGTTTTCGTCCATCCAGTAGCCAAACGACTTGAACTTGTTGTTTTCCTCGGCAATCTCGTCCACCTGACTGGGCACAAACTGCCAGCCCGAAGGGATATTGAATTTTTTGATGGATGCGTTGAATGTGTCGTGCACTAAAAGCCCGACATGCGAGGCGGTTTGCATGTAAATGTGGCCCTCAAGTACGTCTCCTACCTGCGGTCTCCACACCAAAAAGTCCACTGTTATCCACATGAAGGTGAAGGGAGAAGAGCCCTCGATCTTGGCAACCGAAATGGGTCTGTCTCTGCTGTCCTCCGATATGTTATCCGGCGATAACCGGATGTTGTAGTAGGCCAAAACGACACCCTTGGCTTTGGCAAAGTATTGCATGATCAAGGGGTCCAAATGCTGGGCTTTTATCCCGTTTATGGGGTTATTGAGATGCACGGGTGCTAATGACACATACAAGGACGTCGACACCGTGTGGAAACACTGTGCTATGCCTTGCTCGTTCACGGCATTGGTGGACTTGGCTTCCGGCACGGGCTTTCTTCTTTTGAGAGTCTGCGAGCCGTTTTCTTGGCTTTTTCTTTTGGTTTCCGACATCTGTAACTAATGGCTATACGGTCAGCCCTCTGCTGTGTATATATATGCTAAGTATCTGGCGCGTGTACGACTATACCCTAGAGCATCTACACCGTCTTGATTTTTCAAGATGAGCTGAAAAAAAGATTTGAGACCTGCAGGTAGCGAGTACTGCATATATTGTGTCCTGCACATACGAAATGGTTGTATGCAGTCGCTATCACACAGCGTAGCCATTCTTGACTTTGGAGAGCCCGTTGCTTCGGGCCGCCGCTAAGGCTGCATTATCGGAGACTAATTCCTCATCCATCACTGGATGGTGCACCTGTTTCTTGAACGAGATACTTTCCTCTTTTTTCAATAACTGGTCTTTCTTTTTGAATGTAGAGGGTTTCACGTTGACTCTGATTGGATTGCGGAACATGGCAAAATTCTTCAAGATGGTGTGAGAATACTTTGTAGGGGCATCTTCTTCCTCGGTGTACTCTGGGACTCCCGTAAACCTAACTCTCTTCAAAGTCGAATTGGAGCTGCTGTTGTTGCTGGAGGATAGATTGGAGTCAGAAGGCGATTTAGATAACGGAACAGCAGCAGCGGCTTCTTCTAACTGTGGAGTCACGCTGTTTTTCTGGGTATTGAGTCTGGTAACCTGGTCGCGTGTACGGCGTGGCTTGGGTGCCGCAATTGTAGCGTTAGCTGCCGTGGAAATAACCGGAGCCGGAGAAATAACCACCGGTTCCGGCGACGGAGAAGCAACTTCAACGTATTTCCGTATTGGCACAGATGAAGGTGAGTTCGGGTCAAATGTTACCGAAGTGAGCACCTCCTTGTGCTGTGTCATCATCAGCCCTGATTTAGCTGCCTGTCGTATGTGCTGTTGAAGCCGCTGGTTGGCAGTCAACTTGGGGGTACCCACTTTTGCCGTCACATGATCTTCCTCTTCTTCTACGACCACCAACTTCTTATTTTTGTTCACCGCTGGCGTAGGCGATACCGTCAGATTCTTAACTGAATTAGATACTGCTTGATTGGTCTTGCGATTAATGCTTCCATTGGGAGATCTGAGTGAGCTCGCAGACGAAGTGGAGGATATACTGCCATTTCTGGTAAGTGCCGCTGCTGCACCAGAAGCGGCAATCTTCTCATCCAAGAGAGCTGATGGACTCTTAATAGGCTGCGAGTTCGATCTTCTTCTTCCCAATGGCGCGGTAGCGGAGTTGGTGGATGTTTCGTGGGTTTCTATATTGGATAGCGATGAGTTGTGGTTTAAGAAAATCTGCGAATTTGGTCGAGATCGGATTGGAGATGTTTTTGCCGGAGTATTTGCAGTCCCATTAGACGTAGCACCTAAAAACGCGTTTCTGTTGGGAGAGTTGAGTGAATTTTTCCTGAGCAACGGCTTGTTGCTTATGTTACCACTTCCATTACTGCCTATACTGGAGATGGAAGAGGATCTAGAACCTCTGGTGACAACAGGCTTATCATTTATTTCAAGTCTTTTCAATCCCTTTTCAATCCCTTTGTTGCCCGAAACTGATGGAAATGCCTCTAGTTCAGAACTAGCACTGCTCAGTTTCAGCACAGACTGCCCAACGGGTTTCTGAGAAGTACCGGCAATAGTAATTTGCGGCATTCCTTCTTCCAAAAATTGCTGGTATATATCGAAAAGGTTCTTTTTGGGAAGCTGATAGTTCTTTCTGAACCGAAGTTCAGACGTAATCCATTCTCTGCCAAAGGCAATAACTCTTTCGAGCGAACCATCTAGCATCACATATCCCTGGTTAACAAAATTAATCAAATCATTGACATTTTTTAAGTTCACATCGAACTGCGAGTCTTGTCTTATTAACCTTGTCAAATTTGCAATCAATGTCCCGTTTTTCTTCATGGAGTTGAACATATCGTTCAAGCTGTTTAGGTAGTTCGTTCTGAAATAGCTGGAGTTTTTGAGCTGGAGAAGGAATCTGGAGTCTGTGAGATGATCCTGATTGGATAAATACACTTTCCGACCGATTTTTCTGAAAATGGTGTACATCTCGTTGAGTCTGATGGTTAACAAAAAGATCTTGTGCAAGGAGAATTTGTCAACAGCTTTAGTAGGAGTATGCTTCATTGTTTTGAATTGCGTTATCAATGGTTTGAGCTTATCATTTAATGTTGCTCTGAGTCGGCTGTTTATCAAAAAAAGCATTTTCACATCCATGTCCACCAAACTGGCTTCTACAAAGTTCTCATTTTCCAACAAAGTAGAATCTTTGGGCAAATCAAACACTACATTGCTGAAATTGAGGTCTATATCCTCCTTGGCATCAAATATTTCTTCTCTCACGATGCTTTCGAGCACAGTGTAGTAGTTAGTGCGGTCTGTACCAATAATTTTTTGCAGTTCCAGTTTAGCCTGCAATAGCCGTTTCTTGTATCCTTGCAAACAGGTGGTGCTTAGCATTTCCAAGGCCTTGAGGCACTTTAAGGCTAACGATACTTTCGGTATTTCGTTTAGTGCTGTGACCTGCGAGTCCGGTGTATCGTACGGTATGTGGGTAGTCACAGACAGGATATTGACAGGTGTATTTTTGAATAGTTTGAAATTGGATAACAATTCCAATTTGGCGTTGAACGAACTCTCACTAATGGCAAATACACTCCCAGTAAGTAGCACTATGAATTGTAATAGTGGAAGTGGCTCGAACTTCAACTCTGGTTTGGCTGGTTTTTCAGCTTCAATTCCGGAGGATTCTTCTTCTTTTGGTACTTTGTCTATTTGATCAGCTGTTGCTACACATTTAGCACTTAGTTGCTTTATGTTCAGTATGAAAATCTCTAGCTTGGTGATGGCATACTGGTACTGTAGAATACGACAATCTAGGGAAGTGATGTTCTGGACATCTACATCTGCAATATTGACTACAGTAACAGCGTTCTTTTTGGCGGTATTTTGCACATCCTCGCTTTCTAGCGTTATCGCACTTTTGGTGGAAGAAACTGAGTCTGAAACCTCAATATTTGATGCTTCCAAGGTTGGATTGGTAGTTGTTTCTGCAGGCATGGTGCTGTTGGTGTCAATGGAGGCCAGAACAGGTTGGAGTTGTTGATCAGATAGGTTGGTGGGGTTGATGTAGTTGTAGAGGATGTTTGTCACTGAATTTAAGTTAATCTTGGAAACCGAATGCTTAGTGTTATTGGGGGAAGACTGCTATCCTGAATGAGGAGTAGCGATAAAGTGGTCCTTTCCTAACAAAAATTGGGGGGGGAAAGGAGTATGAATACTGTACAGGTATTATCAACAATATATCGCAAAGGCAGCGACTGTTGACTAACACTGCGGTGTTCTATTTGATAATTTGATATTAGTGGAGACTGCTGCGGATGTAACCAAACAATTCGACACACTCACCGTATTGACACTCAAATTTGCTAATTTTTGAAGAGTGCGGTTACTTGAAACAGGTACCTCAATGTGGACGTCTATCAATCGATACGGTATACAAGTGGTGGCGCTGAGTGGTTGTGCCATCACACGGTGATAAGAGTCCTGTGGAAATTGTTCATAAAAAGTGGGCAAGAGCAGTGAAACGCGGTCACGTGACTGATAACATTCGTTGCACGTATGGGTGCAAAATCCAATATTGAAAGGATGGAAGTTAGGCTAGTTGTGTCTAGGCATTTGTGGTTCGTGGTGAGTTATATTTGAGAGAATTTAGAGTACAAGCTACAACGTATGACCTTACTAAGTTCTATTGAAGTTAACTAGTGAAAAATAACCGTGCGAGACTATGGTGCGGCGCTAGATGAACTATTTACTGTATAAAGAAAAT
This sequence comes from Scheffersomyces lignicola, assembly GCA_030578435.1. Lineage (NCBI taxonomy): Eukaryota > Fungi > Ascomycota > Pichiomycetes > Serinales > Debaryomycetaceae > Scheffersomyces > Scheffersomyces lignicola. Next base: position 93,151 of record JAJMRV010000005.1, on the reverse strand, counting down.
AGACACTTCTGGCAATTGTATTCGATTGCGGGAGAAGACAAATGGCAGTGAGATAATTAATATTGCAAGTCTAAGTAATTGTCTCGGATTATTGATTTAGTTTATACGTTTTACCTGCTCTAATGATGATTGAATCTAGTGGATATTTCTCTAGCTGATCAGGTCGTAAATGGCAGTAAAGATTAGTAAGTCGACTCCAAAACCAATCAACAATTAGCCTTATAATTCCTTCATATCGTCTAGCAAACCCCTCGTGCATCGGAGCTAAATATAGTTTCCAACACAACGTTCCGCGAGCATCGCGAGCATGAGATATCCGCTAATGCCTCCCCTCTATCGAAAAGGGCGTGTTTTCGCAGCTCTTAGTAAGTAATTGTACTGGTACATAATTAGAAGCAGTGAATTTTCTGTTAAACGTTGTAATTAATTGAGGCATTCTTAATAACTTCAAGATATCAGCAATTGTGGGTGGTTTTAAGCAATCAACCTTTCCATAATAAAACAATTGGCTTTAAGCAAAATAGGTACGAAGAAGACACAAATATACTTTGACAAGGATGTTGGTGTAATAGGAGAATCCCACTCACCTAGTATATCGGGAATATTAAGGTTAAAAGGATATTTTATGATTATTCTTTTCTGGATACAAAATCTTGGCACTATGAAAAATGTAGTCAATGTTTGTATCCATTATTGTCGTGTTCTACAATTTCCATAGATATATGATGATTCATATTCGCTCTCACAAAGTTTCTAGTGATTCGACTGTTGCCGGTAAGCTTTTTTCAATTAACCGAAAATGAAGGTATCAGATCTCCTTGCTGCATTAGTAGCAAATCTGATATTAGTCGTACGGGGCGCTATCATTAACAACACACTTGGATTGTCTGTAAACAAAACTTTTAATTTGACGAAATTGAACAGAGATTTTGAGCTAAAATATGGAAAGAGTAAGATATCACTGTTTGGTAAACTGACAAGCAGGTTTGATGAATCAATAGCTCAGTTCCAAGCTGATTTAGCTCTACATGGAGAAGAGTACATGATAGAGCAGGGAAGACTAATACCCGCAGCTAAGATCAAATTGTCGGACCAAGATACTACTGCCGTTGATCTTGTAAAAAGATCCTACGCAGCGTTTGAAGTAGCTTACAAATGCTACGATTGCGGTGGTTTACAAACTGTCTGGAGCTCGGATACTTACGTGGTAAATTATGACACTGGAGTTTGTGTTTACCAGTTCGTAGACTCTTACACGGCTAACTACCATGAGTGGTTTGTCAGAGATAACGCCTGTACTTTTGCTCAGTATAAGGGCACATCGTGCCAAGGGACGGTCGATTTTGAAACAGATTATGATGCGATACATGGTGATGGTTACCGTTATAGCGATGGTTTCCAAAGTGTATATTGGTTGTGCGATGATTTGAACCCATAGCGCATTTAATGGCCAGTTAGTTTTAAAATTCGATCTTGTTTTGCAACTGCCATATTCTGTGATTGTTTAGTGAGAACCTTATTTTATATTCATTTACAAAATTGGTCACTTGGCCACGTTTTAAATAGCTTCATTCCTAATATACAATTATGATAAATTAATAGCGTATAATTTGCAACTTTTGGTGCCGTTGTTTTTTGGGAGTGCACGACTCGGAATGAAATTGGGATAGCTTAATTTAAATAAGCTACAAGTGTCATGCAATGGCCCCCCTGATCTCCAAACGTGGTGTTTCTATAAGTATAGTAGGATTTTCGCTGGAATGGTACTAGAAAGTTTATTGAGACCAGTTTTCAGCAATCAAATTTTATAACTATAAAGTACAAATAATACCAAATAACCACAGGATCAAACAAATAATACGGTGTATATGAAGTTTACGTGTGTCATACTTACTTTAGCAGTTGTATACGTTGCTTTGGTCGAAGCCACCAACAAGAAGCTTGATTTATCGGAGTTGAACAAAGACTTCGAATCTAAGTTCGGAAACGGCAAAACTACCGAAACAGACAGGCCAAGAAACAGATTTGAGGAGTCTGTAGAGCAGTTCAGAGCGGATCTAGCACAGTATGGAGAAGCGTATATGGAGGCACAGGGTAGATTAGTGCCACAAGCGCAACTTAAGAACTTGGGAGGTGCTATAACTTCAATGCCAGACCAAAAGAAATGATTAGTGGGAATATCATCTTCTATGTAAGTATTTATGTATATATGTGTTTACTTAATTGCATGACTATAGTGCTATGTGTCTCTAGTAACACCTTAGGTTCAAATGTCCCCTCCATTTGCATCTTATATCGGTATTGCAGCAACTGGTGTGGTGATGGGTGCCGCGACATGTCCATACAAACCCGCGACATTTTCACTATGGCCACCAGAATTTCCAAAACCCAACCCTAAAATACGGCGGCATCTTGATATCACCACAGAACCCCCAATAGTGCTCCAAAATGGCTGCTTCTTCCACCACCGTGCTCATCTACTTCGCCGGGATACTATTGCTAGTGCATCTGGGGTACCTGTCGTACGAATTCCACAAGCTTTCGTCCATTTCGCACGAGGCCAAGGACCTCCCGCACGACATCGTTGTGGAAACACTAATCGGCATAATTGTCGTGGTTATAGGCGGGATCAGCTCGATCGAAAACTCGCGGCTGGTGACCTTGGAGGGCAAGGTGATCAATCCCGAGCACAAGTACCTCAAGCCCATACAAATGAAGGATGCTGTTCGGCTTGTGGAACAGATCGGAGTTAGCGAGTACCAGGAGCTCGAAAGCCGAGTGCCCTTCATCGACATCACCAAAAAGAGACAGGAGTACGAAGACTACATCAGCAGCGGCGATAAGAAGCCGTTGCTCGATTAGGACGCATATCCGCAAGAACTTTTGTATATACGATTAAAAAAAAGATTCTATAACTAAATGTACATCAGTCTCCACCGCTACTGGTTCTTCTTCTCGGCCCGTTCCGCCTTGGCCTTCATTCTGCTCTCCCTGGACTGCTTGCCCTTGGGCCCGGCTTCCGTGTCCAACACGAAATCCCACCATCTGAAGGAGGAGGCGTAACTGCCGATAAAGTAGTGGTGGTGTTCGTCGTGGTGGTCTGCGCCGGCCCAGAAGGGCAAAAAGTGGTGCAAGGACCAGGGGAACTCGTAGCCCGAGTGGGCGTCTACAGCCTGGAACAACCGGAGGATGATCCACACGCAAATGGTGAAAAGATGCAACTTTTTGGTGATCAAGCACCACACAATGGGGATGCCGACGGTGCCAAAGCCCAAAAGGGCCACCTCCACGGGATGGGCGTATTCCGCGGCCAAGCCGAATGGCGCGGCGTACCTGTGGTGCTGCTTGTGGATGTACTTGTAGAACACGCCGTGGTGCAACCCGCGGTGGAACCAGTAGTGCCAGGCGTCCTCCAACACAAAGAAAACCGCCAACTGGAGCAAGGTGTCGGTGACGGGCGGGAAGGGCACCTGGAACTGGATGCCGATCTGTTTGCAGAGCGGGTGGAAGAACCAGATGGGGAACGCCTCCACCAAAAAGTGCGACGTCAAAACCGACTTGAGACACTCCCACTGCTCCTTGTTGGAGGGCAACTTGGTCTCCTGGATGCGGTACTTGTCAAAGTACGAGATGCGCTCGATGATGAACCAGGGCAAACATCTGCCAAAGTAGAACAACTCGTGCACGGTGAAGAAGAGCAACCCGGTAGCGAAAATGTCGTTGCCAATGTAGTAGTAGTAGGAGCCCCACAACTTCTCTAGCGCGTTCAAGCCCTGGATCTGGTTGAAGTTGTGGTACACGTCACCAAACGTGGTGGTGTTGGTGAAGCTCGAGTAGTCGTGGTACACCTGACTGGCCATTATAGCAGGGTATAATAATATATGCAAGGTACTGCGGTCCGGCGGAAAATAATGCAGCCGCACACGCGGGGGTTCAACTAGCGACGGGAAATCCGGGGGAAACTGCCAGAACTACACCACTACTGCCTGTAGTAGTAACCTGATCCTGCGATGGGTGTTTGACTATGGCCAAAAATTGACTATGCGGAAAATGGCTTGATTTTTATACGCGGTGGTGCGGTGACACAAAGGGGCAGGGTTGCTAAACGACGGGAACGACGCCTATACGGTGAGCGTTTGTATGCAGGACCAAGCTGTCAGGCTCGTATAGCTTGTTAGGGGGGTTTCTTTTTTTGCAGCTCACTTGGTGCGATGGTTCTCGATTTACGTGTAGAGAATGTAAGCATCCCGTCGCTGCTCATACCGGCCGCGGCTTAGTCTGGAAGGCACGGACCTTATGGCTCGGGATCATATGCACTAGGGATGTCGGTTGGTTGGGGAACAAATACGGTTCAGTATGCCGTCATCTCCTTACGGGAGCCGTCGTCACCTCTGTATCCGTATCAGCAAAAATCCCTTGTATTCCGCCACTATATTTGCTTTTGATAACCACATATATATTGTAACGAGTATGAATTAAATATATATAACTTATATACAATTACCGGAGAAAATTAAGAAATAAAAAAGTATTAATAGGTATATTCGATTAGGCTTTCGACCACCTGCTTACCAACTAGATGGACCGAAAAATTCGCCAGGACCTAATGGCTTTCTGATGGCAGTACCAAGAGTATCCATGGTACCGTTAACAACAGCGTTACCCCACCAGTTAGGGAAATTAGTGTTGGTCAAGAACAAAGTCAAGAAAATGATCAATGAAGACCAAGCTAAACCGATATCCATACCAGCGGATAAGGAGTAGTTGTACTTAGTCCACCAGTGGAACCACTTTCTCTTAACGAACCAACCGAAGAACAAACCAACGGCACAGTACGAAGAGTAGTTGTAAGCAGTTGCTGGAGGAATGTAACCAGTACCGGAAAAGAAGACTGGCCAGTTCAAGTATCTGATAGGAGAGTTTGGCCATTTCAACAAGACAACCCAGTTGAAAATAGGTGTCAAAAGACCAACAATGAAGAAGTATAACAAACCGTTGTAAGTGTAACCAGCCGAGAATTGTCTTTGTGGACCAATGACACCCCAAATGATAGAAGCGTTGAAGAAAACTCTACCGTTTGGACAAGTGTAACCGTTAGGTTGGGTAGCGGAACACAAGTCAGAAATAGCACCGTAACCCCATCTCAAGACAGCAATTTGGACTAAAGAACCCCAGATGGTGGAAACCAATTGAGCCCAGAAAACATTTCTTGGGGCAATCTTCATGTAGTGGCCCAATTTCATATCTTGGGCAAAGGTAACAGCTTGGTTGTTGGTAATGTAACCGTAAGTCTTGAAGAACATCATAGCAATTGGCTTACCTGGCAACATGTAACCGATGATGAATTCAGTGACGACATTCAAACCGACAGCGATGTTGGTCTTGGCGTAGATGATAGCAACTGGCAATAAGAAAACAATGGCAATCAAAAGAGCAATCACCAAACACCAGATTGGCATTTCAGTGTTCCACACTCTGATAGTCACAATAGAAAGAGCAAAGAAAATGAAGAAGACAATCACGTACCACCAATCTGGCACTTCCTTATATTGTTTCATCAATCTCATGTGGACATCAGGCTTTTCCTTCAACTTGACTTGTTGAATAATTTCCTTACCATGGAACAAGATAGTGTGCATGATAGTAGCCAAGATGGAAGCAAATGACAAACCGTATGAAATAGCGAAAGTGGTAGACAAGAAAAGTGGAGAGTATTCCTTGTAGGCCTTTTCGTCGAATGTCAAAGTGACTGGATCAATAATTCTGGAAACATTGAACTGCTCACCAAATCTGTCGTAAGAGTCAGACGAAGAGATTGGCAAGTACTGAGCGTACCAGGTGTTGGAGTAAGCAATGGCTGGAACAATGATCCAGAAAATGACAACAATAGACAAGAAAATGGTAGCAATGGTAGATGCAGGTGGGATCAAAGGAGAACCGATATAACCTGCAATTTGATTCCAATCCAAAGCAATGTTGTTTGGGATTAAACCTAAACCAGTAGAACATCCAAATAATTGGTTGATGATAACATTGTTTGGCTTGATCCAGGTAATCCATGCAAAGTAGGACAAAGCAGTGAAAATGTAACCTGGGAACCAGTACCAAATGAAGGAACAAGTGAAAACAGTCAAGAAGAAAGCTAAACGAGAAATCTTCCAACCATTAGCAGGGTGGTTTTCGTTAACGTGCATGTTGGTTAAGAAAGTAGCAGTAACCAAGTTGGATGGCCAGATGGCACCAGCTGGGTAGACAACAACTCTTCTGGCAATACCACCCAAAGCAAAACCAATACATTGGGTAGACCAGATGGCTAACAAATCAAAGCCCCAACCGAAATCAGAGTTGTAGAATCTGTTTTGAGCAATCAAAATATCAGTAGCGTAAGCAGCACCACCACCAAAGGAAACATTGGCCATAATAGTGATAAGAGTGTGTTCCTTGATGTTGAAAGGACCAGGGTTTAAAGAAACACCAAAAATCTTCCAGTCTGGAATAAAAGCAGCCCAAGCTCTACCTAATGGCCAAGCGATAATGGAGGTAACGTAAGTGGTAATGGAGAAAGAAGGAGCGTGGAACGAGAATAACAAGTTCATACCACAACCAATAGTGGTCAAGATAAGACCCAAAACCCATGATCTGATGGTAGATTGGAACATAGTTGGGTCATCGGTAGAAGGAACAGCGGCTCTGACTTCTGGGTAAGGAGAATCATCTTCGACTGTGACTGCAGCATAGTCATCTTCGATGATTTCCTTGATAAGGTTAGAAGTGACAGGGTCGAATTCCTGAGACTTAGAAACAACAATATCTAAGTTTTGCTCACCTGACTCATAGTCGCTGACTTTCTTGTCTTCGACAATTTCGTCCTGGGTCTTGGTAGACAACACTGATTTAATCTTGTCCATATTAACCGATGCCGAAACAGATATTTGGCTACAGCAAAGAAGAAAATAAACTGCAAGTAGTAAAATAAGAGCGAAGTGAGGAAATAGTATTTATATATAAACCAGATTCAGCGAAGGTTCCCGATAACGAAGCCTACTCCACCCCAATTAATTATAGCGCCGAACGCAAACTTGGCCGTAGATATCTAGGGCTACTTTTGAAACTAAATTCATTTGTTTCCGATAATGAAATGAGAACAGAAATTTAACACAAACTCGCATAAAAGAAAATAATAATTTGATTTCTTTTTAGCCACCTAAATAAAATCTAGAGTTTCCGTGCCAGTAGGATCCGATTCATGTGGATTTCCTGTTTTGGGCTTATCAATAATCTTGCCAAAGGCAATGAAACAATACTTGTGCCAGAAATACGACATCGGTAGTGGCATTACCAGCTGGTTCACACAGTTATTGTGTTTTTGTACTGCCAATAGACTTTAGGTAAAAAGGCATTATTACGCAACTACAAATACATCTGAAGAATATTGGCTAATATTCGGCCCCGCTAATTAAGCAAATCGGTGCCCGCCAAAATCCTATATTTTTTTGAGATGAGAGGTCAGGTACGGTAGAATGTTTCTCTATTCCGGACGGATAGCACACACTTACTCACACACTCACGCACTCACAGACGCATATAAACCGTTTGCTCAGTTAGCAGTAAGCCTTGTCTTGTTCGGTCTTTCATACACCGCATAGTTCAAGATGCCTTACCGGAGAAATAAGCCTTCCTGTAATCCAGCACATTTACTCACCGGATTGTAGTCGGGTAGCATTGCTCATTTTAATTCTATTTTTATTCTAAAAAATTCCCATTTATGTATGCGGCATCATTCTGAACAATGCGCTTTTCTAAAATTTTGCTAATTCCTGAGGAGGGTTTCTCCCTCATTTTTTTCCACTTATCTAGATTGCTGTCATGGATGCTTGTCACACTCCCACACTCTGCAACCATAAAGGTCTTCGATAAAAGTCGTGCTCGCCGCTACCAGTATTACGATACGTTTCATGCGGCTAACGGTAAGCCTATAATTTATAGTTTAACGGGTATTTTACCGATCTCTCCACTTTTAGTGTGACTCAGTGCAAATTTTATCTCCATCCAGCTCCACGCCAGGAAGTTGTGTTTTGCTCGGATTAATGCAATATTTTTTTCCATATCAGTACACGGCATCAAATGACTGATTTTTTTTTTCTTGTCGTCCCTGAGAAATATATGTCAAATCCAATAGAAACGCACGTGATTTAAGCGAGTCTATCACAAAAGTGACATATTGATAACGATAAAGTGCACCAGTCAGTATTGATAATTTTATTTCCACAGCCAGACCCAGAGACGGTGTGGCACCGTACACGAGCTCACTCGCGCACGCACAATGGTTGGTCCAACGTTTGTGCTGCTGACGATGAAGTTGCACCGGTTTTAACGCTAGTATCTATAGCTACTGTTTGTTTGCTTGCTATTCGTTGCTTAATTAAACTATGACTATGTATTTCGTAAAAGTAAACATAACAGATCGATGCTGCCAGCCGCAGACACAGATTGAAATCTTATTTGAGAATATAACGCTCAAATCGTATTGCCAGTGAAGCCATGACACCAGCACGATATTTGTCTTTCTGCATCTCAGCCATTGCTATTTGGTCCTCATTCTATTTTCTCCGGATTAACTCATGAAACTGTCAACTATACGTCCGTTGTTGTAGTTATTTTTTAAAGAGCCACCTTTATCCTGCAGTCGGATCTTGCCTTGCCAAGTAGGACCGGAATTGCCAATTTCTTGTCCGGAAGGTTATTTTTTGACATTTGAAACATCAAGTCTTATCTAATATTTTATTCATCAAAGCCTTCCCACTCATTATTATCGTCCTCTGCATTACCATCAGATTCCTCTTGCCCCGCTTCATCGTTGACAGATACCCCTGTATTTTCTAAGTGCTCCTCAATTTTAGTATTAGGCTTTTGCTTAATGAAGCACGCTGCAAAGAAACCGATTCCCCCATCTTCTTTGGGAACACTTCTGACGCAACCCCCTGCCAATTTCTCGCAAACGGAATCATCTCCCAATGCGGTGAATTCTTCCTTCCAACCCCGCCGTTCCCAGTCGGGTATGACGTTAGCTCTGACATCCAACTTCCATCCCATTTTTTGTAGCTCGGAGTCCAAAAGTAAATCTACAACGACTCTCTCATTTTCATGTGGGTGTATTGAACACGTTGAGTACACAACCTTTCTTACACTGGGGAACTTCATGGCGTGCTTGACGATTTTGAACTGGAAACCGGCTAGCTTATTTAATCGTTCAGTATCAATTTCCTGGTCCCCGCTTTCTTCTTTCTGCGAATCTTCCAATGCTCTACCAAAGATTCCCGATCCGCTACATGACGGATCCACAACCATACCGGTCACATCAGCAAAATCCTCCGGGGAAGTGGTAGTAAAATCAGCATGGGTGATTTGTATGAGATTCTTGTTTTTGGCTCCTATGGCTCTGTGGCACATGGTTTTGAGAATCTCGACTCTCTTAGTGTCTCTCTCAAACGCGTACACTACAGAGTCATCACCCTGCGGCAATAGAGACGCACAGTGTGTTGTTTTGTTACCAGGGGCCGCACACGCATCTATGACGTACTTGTGAATATCATGTGGGTTCTGGTTGAGAATATGGGCCGGGAAACAGGAAGCACGGTCCTGGATGATCACCTGTCCTTTATCATAGGCTTCAGTAGAAGTTATTCTTTCTCTGGGATGCACGCCGTACAAGTTGGGTATGTAGTCATCTTGGTATATAACCCCAGTCTGCTTGAGCTCCTCGATGGAGCTGACAGGTTGCAAATTACGGAAAAACTCGTGTTTCTTGTAGAATTCTTCTGGCGTGATGAGAATAGTGTTGATACGGAACCACCGTACTGGGCTCTCGTCTTCGTCGGCAATTGTGACTGGTAGTTCAGAAGTGGACTTGACTTTGTATTTGAGCTTCAATTTGGTAAATTCGGCTTGCAAACGGGTCTTGTTCTTGAGTATAGCGTCTTTAATAGGGTGGTTTCCCATCTGTATTCTGCCCTTCTGGGAGAATATAAGATCATGGACCAATAACAAAAGAAGCTCGTCGCTCATTTTAAGCTTTTTTGTCTTGATGGCGTCCTTTATTTTGGACTTTTTGATGACAGTCTGGATATATTCTTTGTATTTTAAGGTAGAATAGACCAAAGCATACACATGTTTGGGAGAATTTTTCAACTTTGAATCATTGAATATTCGTGATTGAAGACTACCTCTGGCTCCCGTAGGACGCAAGAACTTTTCCGCCTCGAAATACACGTTCATGGTGTGATTCGGTATTGTTAGAAGCAAAAGAACCATTTTGGTATACAAAAATTTGGCAATGATCTTCGCAGCGTAATGCGGTTACCCGGACACTTTTTCAACACCGGAAGATGTAGCTTACTCCCCTGTTTTTGGTATGATCTATACCAATACGGCGTAAATATGTCTCTGGGTATCGATCCAGTTTACTTTGGCCTTGGATGGGAGCACATTGAAATATTATGTGTTGCACTATGCGACGCATTGAATCACACACATTTAGCACTGAATCTGCAAATAGTACAGCTACCACAGTGACAACAACTGCACACAATGCAAGTCGGAAGCGTAAACGCAACCAACAGCTTCCTACACCACGTGTAGCCACCAGCATCTCTTCAAAAACCCACTGCTGCCCACCCAACCGCCGCCAAACCCAAACAAGTAGAAAATATCACGTGCCGCAGAGCACGTGACTCGCACCCACCAGACCACCGCCCACATCTGCCCCATTTCCGAGTGTTCAACTGCCACATCAGCCCCACACCTCAATCAGCCAGGTCCCCACAACCACACACACACACGACCTGCGCCATGACGGTTCCACCACCCAATGCCTACAAACCAGGCACCCAGCTCACGGTGGGCTCGCACAGCGTGTCCATCATCAAGTACTTTTCCGCGGGGGGGTTTGCCCATGTGTACACCTGTCGGATCGAACCGGCGTTCAATGGCTCCAATATCGCGTGCCTAAAACGGGTGGAAGTCCCCAGCAAAATCCAGTTGCGCTTGTTACGCCAGGAGGTGGACTCGATGCGCCGGTTGCGCGGCAACAAACACATTGTCAGCTACATTGATTCACACGCCGCCCGACTCAGCGACACAAACAGCACCGCTAACAACAGTGCTGGCACACACGACCAGAGGTATGAGGTTTTTGTTCTCATGGAGTACTGTGAGAACAAGGGCCTCATCGACTTTATGAACACCCGGTTGGTGAACAAACTCACCGAGCCGGAAATTGTAGACATTGCGTACCAGCTCACCATCGCGGTGGCCATGTGCCACCACCTAACGCCTCCGTTGATGCACCGCGACATCAAGATCGAAAACGTGCTCATTGACGGCGCCGGCACCTACAAGTTGTGCGACTTTGGGTCGGCGGTGCCGTACATACCGGCACCGGTGACGGCGCAGGACATCGCGACGGTCAAGGAAGACATCTTGCAGTACACAACCCCGCAATACCGGGCGCCCGAGATGATTGACTTGACCAAGGGCTTTGCCATTGACGACAAGCTGGACATCTGGGCCCTCGGGTGTCTCTTCTACAAGTTGTGCTACTACACGACCCCGTTCGAGCTGCCCAAGCAGACCTCGTTGCACGACTTGGAGCAGCTGATTCTCAACTGCAACCAGACGTTGCGCTTCAGTGACTCGCCGGGGCTGACGTTTTCGCGCCGCCTCAAGAACGTGATTGCGTGCTGTTTGCGGCCCGATCCCCGCAGAAGACCGAATGCGGTGCAGTTGCTCGGCGAAATCGCGTCCATGAAGGGCGACGTCTTGCCGAGCGTCATTCCCCAGTCGGTCAAGGAGCAGTTGCTCCACGTCAAGGCCAGCGACAGCGTCGAAAGTACCAACAAGTTGTATGAGACGTTCGACCGGCCCAAGATGTCCAAGTCGGTGGAGAACTTGCATGTGCCCGATCCGTTTGCAGGGCTCGTGGCGAAACCGGAGGTGTCTGCACGGAACGGCTCCGGAAACGGGCGCGTGCCTCCTCGCCCGAGATCGACCTACATTGCCGACACGGTGCGTATCAGCAGCTACGGGCAGAAGGGGAAATCGTCATCGGCGCTTAAGGATTATGTGCAGCTGCAATTGGCCGGTTCTGGCGATGCGATCGCCCCTCGCACCAGTGCCGAGCCCGAGACCGGCACTCTCGAGTTTTTGAAAAACAAGGAAGAGGAAGCGAATGTTCACAGAAACGATACCGGAGGCAGCATCAAGCAGAGTCTAATGCACAACTTGCGCAAAATCAGCACGGGAGGATCAGTGCTGGCGCATAACACCGGTACCGGCGCCGGGAAATCCGGCAAGATTGCCACAATCAAGAAGATCTTGACCGGAAACTCACAGCGAAAGGTGAGTCACAACGAGCCGGCTGCTAAAGCAGAGCCAATCTCGGTCCCACCACAGAAACTATCGATCCAGAGACGTATGCAAGATCTTATGAAGAGTCACGAGACCTCGCAAGTGACAAAGACCGCCGCTGGCTACGGCCGCTTCACCGACAGCAAGGCGTCCGACGATATCGATGCCATCAACGCGCTACCATCCGAAGACAAACCCAGACACCATCACAAGTACAAGAAAGCGCTCACTCCGCCCAAGGTGCCTGCTGGATTGTCATCCGCTAGCACCACCTACGCTGGGCCCAATGTTGGTTTGGGCACATCCTCGAAATCCACTGCTTCTGCTGCTGCCACCAATGCTGCCACCAATGCCACAGTTAATAAAGGTGGCAATGCAGCGTTGCCCAAAATGCGTGTGCAAGCTACTAAAAGTTCATCTTCACTCGAGGTTTCTGCCCCTGTTGCAGCCGTGCCTGTGAGAAAGGCACAGACGGAGAAGCTTCCACCACCAAAACCCAAAAAGCCAAGCTATCTTAAGTCTGACCACGCCAGGCGGTCGAGTAACTCGAGCGATTTGCTGTTGCCGGATTTGGATGACATGGAGAAGCAGTTTTCTAAGCGTTTTCCCAGTTACGTATGAGTTAGGACGTGCGGAAGTGATGAGAGACACGATAAACAGAGGATAGATATTCCCATGTGCGCTATTTATCCGTAGGCTATAATGTATAATAGCACAATTGTGCAGTGCATTCGAAGATGATTAGTATTGTAGAAAATAAGGAGTGTTTCCAAGTTGTACATTTACGCTTCATTAGAAGATATGGAAACCTGTGGTGATACCCGAAATGTAAATACTCAATAGATTTTGTACTTTGATATGTCGACCCTCTACCAGATGATGAGAAATCCATATCAGCATGGCACACAACATATCTCTTAAATTAGCACTCCTCAGTAACATTATGTGTCACCAAATGTACTTCCAGTACCACGATCTGCAACATGATGCTCTAAACCGGCAAAACAAACTCCTACACAACTCCCACGCTACTGTACATTACTGTCTACTATATAATACATCAGCTGCTATTCTCGCTGCTGGAGAAGTCCTCAATCAGATCAAGAAGAAAGTCCACCCCCTCATCAAACCGCTCGTTAATCACATCATACAATCCGTCTACCGTCGCTTTGATCACACGACCAAACTTACGCCGTGGTCTTTTGCTACCGTCGTCCGTGCCGTTGGGCTCCACGCCACCATTTGCCATTCGGCCCGGGCCGTTACCGGCACCAGTCCACGCCGGGTTCATGCAGCTGGTGAAAATGACCGAGTTCTGGTAGTACCAATCCACCATGGACTCGTCCATCACAGGGACGACGGGTTTAAGCCCAGACCGGTTCAAGTACACAATGGTACCCTTGACGAGCTCCTTTATCTCCGTAGATGGCCTTTTGGCGTACAAGTGCACGATGGACTGGTATGCCTCGCCGTACCCCACAAAAACCACCTTCTTCAAGTTAGAAAAATAGGCAAAATAATTGTCCCACAAATAAAGCAACAATTCCTGCGCGAAGATGGTGGGGTTGTAGCTTGAGGACGGGCTGCCAGTACTGGCGCCGCTCCCCGCGGGAACCGGCAATGGGAACAGGGGGATGTTGATGTCGATGTATGCGATTTTGCCGGCATTTTCCGAGTCGGCGGTCTCCCGCCGCACCTTGTCCATCATCTGCTGCAACGGGTACTCCAACACGATCAGCGAGTTGGCCTCGGCACTGCCGCTGATGGGGTTGATGTTGGCCCAGAGTTCGGGCGGATCGTGCACGGACACAACGAGAACGTGCGCGTCGTGCACGTCGGGACTGGCCACGATGACGTCGTCTAGATGGGGCGGCAAGTCGCCGCTGAACGGCCCGTTTTTCTCGCCGGCCTCGGCGTGGCCCACGATCGGCAAACTGACAAACGCGTGACGGGTGAACAAATCGGCACACTGTGCCGCACGCACCGGGTCACCTATGCTGACCAAGCGGTACGCGTCGGATGGGTCCACGTCGTACACGTCCTCGAACACGGTGCTGGGCACACCGTACAGGAGTGACTTCCAGTACCGCGACTGCACCTTGATGACCTCGTCGATGATCTCGATCGTCTCCAAGTGCGGCTGCTTGGTCACGGTGTTCTCGGGCGGTTCTCCGACAAGCACCTTCGCCACCGCCAACGCGCTTTTACTGGTCAGCTCCAAGTTGTAGCCGCCTTCTAGAATCACAGCCACTTTTCCGCGCGCCACGGCCTTAAGCAGGTGCGTCATAAGCCCGTACCCGGCTGGGGTCACGTGGCAGCCCCCGATGATGTCGCCGTCGGCGGCGTCGAAGCCGGAGCTGATGATGGTCAAGTCGGGTGCAAACTCGGCAATGATCGGCATCACCACCTTGTTGAATGCGTACATGTAGTCGCCGTCGTGCATGCCGTGGTTTCTCCACGGTATGTTGACGCTGTAGCCCTCGCCCTTTCCTTCACCCACCTGGTCCAAATTGCCGTATTTGGTGCCGGGGTAGAATTTCCCGTTGTCGTACACGTGCACCAGGATGTAGAGCACGCGCGGGTCGTTGTAGAAGCACTTTTGCGTGCCGTTTCCGTGGTGCACGTCCCAGTCGACAATGACGATTTTGCGCACCGATTCGGGGTAGTTCTTCAAGATGTTCTTGGCAGCCACCGCCACGTTGCTGAATAGGCAGAACCCTCCCGGGGTGTCCGGCTCGGCGTGGTGCCCCGGCGGTCTGACTACGGCTAGCGAGTTTTTGACCCGGCCCTCGATCACGGCCCGGCACGCCTCGATGGTGCCGCCGCACGACAACTTGGCCAGGTAGTACAGGTCGTTGTTGACGTAGATGGAGTCGCCCTTGTCGGTTTCCGCCATGAGCTGGTCACGGGTCATTGTTTCCGTCAGCTGGATGTAGCGCAAATGCGCCTCGGAGTGCACCTCCAAGATCTCCTCGGCCGTGGCTTCCCGAATGGGGATCTTGACCATGAGGGGCCCAATGTCGTCGGCCCCGGCGAGCGTCGGGTCTACAATGAGTCCGGCCTCCGCGAGCTTCTTGTAGATCCGGTAGATGCGCCGGGGGTCTTCCGGATGCGGGTCGATGTACTCGAAGTACGACGTGAAGATTTTGGCGTGGTACCGCATGCGCACGTCGTACACGAGTCCTGTTTTCAAGGGGCTGTAGAAGAGGTGCGGCTTGGTGGTGGGCACCACCACTGTTTTGGCGGGGGTAGCGCTGCCGTTGGCGGCTTCGTGCGGCTCGAGCTTGATCTTTTTCCGGTCCGGTTCCGCGCCGTTAGAATGCGACTCGCCGTTTTCGGCGGCGGGCTCGGGGTTTACCTCGGGGATAGGCGTGTCGGGTGTGTCGGGCACCGGTTGCGGGCCGGCGCCGGCGTTTTCTGCCTCGGCGTCGGTTTCCGGCTTGGGAACATCTCCGTTCGCGGGCTCATGCGGTGCAAGTGCGTTCTGCGGGGTTGCGGCAGCAGCAGGCTGCGCGTCGTGCGTGTCGGCCTCGGACATCTCGCTGTGTGTATCGCTCCGGTGCGGGTGGGTGTGCAATCGGCCCGGTGCTGGTGCTGAAAAGTATGTGTCTGTGTGTCTGGTATTTTCTTTTCAGTTCGAGACGATAACGCTGCGACATTTGGATTTCGCGACAAACGGTGCCTGGGGTGCACGTGACCACCATCACGTGCGATCGGGCACCATATTTACATAAGCAGCCCTGTTTACTAGCCTTGCCGGATGCTAACCCATACCGGCTCCACACACACACACCATGTCCACCGACATCTTGGACTCCTCCAGCTATGTCAGCAGCTCCTGCTTGTACTTTCTACTCCAGGAATTGGTCCCCACTTCGGTTCGGGTGTCGCACAAGTTGCTAGACTCGAATTCTGCCAATCCGGCCACCAATCCCTTGTTCACCGACTCCGATGAACAGACCACGTTGCTGCTGCTGCTTTCGGCCATCCCCAAGGACCTTCCGGGCACTGTGCACGTGCTTGACTCGCCGCTTTTGGCTCACGATGACGTCACACTACGCATCGAGACCTACGGCTTCCATCTTGGGATCAAGCTCGCCGAGATCCTCCTTTACAAGACCAATTCCACAGCAACCAAGTTCGGCGACATCTTGGACATCATGAAGTTTGTGTGCCGTGATGTGTGGAAGTGCTTGTACAATAAACAGATGGATAACTTGCGCACCAACCATAGAGGGACCTTTGTGTTGGTGGACAACTCGTACCGGCTTATCCAGGACCTCAACAGTCCCAGAGGAGGGGCGGACACTGTAAACAAGGCCAGGGTGTACTTGTGGCTTCCCTGCGGGATCATTCGGGGCATTCTTCACAACTTTGGCGTGGACCTGAGTGTGACAGCGGAGATTTCCGATTTTCCAGCAGTCACTTTCAACATCCAAACCCCCATCAATAACTAGAAGCAAGTAGCATAAATGTACATTAGAATCATGGTTAATACGGTGCGTGACACTCGTAGACCCTGTCACGGGCGAAATGTGCCGTTCACGGCGCTTTCTAGGTTGATATCACGTTAATGTTCACCACCGTAATCCACCGGAAGCAGAACTAACATAATCTGCTTTAAGAGGACTTGCTACAGTATAAGTATACACTGATATGTACAGAGTGTGCGATACACGCTGCATAGAACCTGGCCGTTTACTTCAAGCGGATCACCTCATTTTAGACCTGGTAGCGCCCATTCTACAGTCATCATAAAAGCACACAAGTTGAGAGAAAACATACACGGAAAACACGTAATCGTACCACACTATCCCCAAAGTACCGCTTACACCACCCACACCGTAGAATCTCCCACCAAACTCCCTTTTGCGCCTGTCTTTGCCCCAACACCTCACTTCGACTCCTGGCGGCACCATTTTCGCACACCCACTATTTTTCCCACCGTAGTTAAACATCACCATAAACCAGAACCACACCTTTACCCCCACTAAACCACCCCAATGTCCGCCAATACACCCCCCAAGATCCTCAGGATCAAGCGAAAACGCAACCAAGACCCCCTCCAGGCACTTATTCTAGAAGATAGGCGCAGCGCCAAACGATCTAAGCCGCTGACCCCAGTGACTTCTCCCATAAGCACACCAGTCAAATCAGGCTCCAGAGAGAACTTGAACCTTATTTTCACCCTCACACGCACTGATGCTCTCGACTCGCACAGCAATAACGTGGAGTCGTTTTACCAGTCGGTGTTGTCCGAAACGGTGAGCGTCAATGTGCCCCAGGAAGAAAACACCGGTCACCTGACCTCGTCCCCCGCCGCTCCGGAACTGAACCGCAAACGTAAGTTTGTGATCCCCCAACAGCAGACCGAGGAGGATACCGTGATTCCTCACGAGTTGTCCGACATGATTTCCAGTTTTCTTACCATAGGCGACTCCGGTTCCGGTACCGGTACCGGGCGCAAAAAGCGGTTCCGGAACCGCCAGCCTCTGGACGACACGCATACAAAACCAGAGCTCAGCCACGACGACACCGGTTCCGCCGAAACAGGCTCAGAGGCCGACGACATTTCCGATTATGTCTACGACGTGTATCAGCTCAGCAGCGCGGTTCCGCTTACCACCGCGAATCACCCACAGTCGCAGATCGGTTATATACGGTTTTTTGACGACAATGACCCGAACGACCTCTACCAGAGCGATGAAGACGATACGGTGCCGGTAACTGCGTTTTCGGACGATGAGGATTCTAACGCCGAGGACTTCTACCAGAACGATTATCCAAGCGACGAAGATGCAGGAGCATACAGCGACACCAATTCGATGCAGCTTCCAGAGGCCGAAGAGTCAGGAGATGAGGATGAAGTGATAAACGGACACACGAGGGAGTTGGTGCACACACGTCGGTTGAGCAGTGATGAACTTGAAGATGCCGATATCGGCGATTACTATGTCGAATCCATGCTACCGGACGATCACTACTATGATAATGATGATTACGATAATGACTCCGAGGAAATAAAGAGAAACCACTTTTTTCCTTCGGATGAACACGACGAGATGGCCATACACAGGGACCGAATATTTGGCCGGTTGGAGAAGATGCTCCGGGACATGGATGAGCAATAAACAAGCGATTTATATGCGTTAGATAGTGCGCCGTTGCATATGTGGCAACAAAGAAATCCGCAAGGCCGGTGCTAATCCATGTGGTCTCTCATACATACGTCGTTGGAGACTTACTAGGAACATCCGCAGTATTTATTGATGCATACAGATACAAAACATACATACGGCATCTGCCAACCCGAGCAAATAACAATATATACATGTAGTCTAATTCTATATACACGAATTTCTATACAAATCTACTATACAAATATCGCAATATAACATGCTACGAGAAGAAATACGGGCTCTGTAGCACCTGCATAATGTCCAAACTACCCCGTTCCGGGCACTCAAGTATCCGCACCGGAATTAGCACCGGAGTTGTCTTCTTCGACATCGGCATCATTCGTTTCGGCACCGGACCGGTACCGCAATGCTTTAAATCGGCACTATACTCCGATAATAATGTTGTCGATGCCTTTCTCCAGTACAATGTGGGCGAAATGCCGTCCACAAGCTCCAGTGGCTTTGTAGCGCTTGAATCATTCCCATCTCCAGAGAGGGCACGTAGTTCGTGGTACAAGATCTGATCGAATTTAGTCCATTTGACGTCATATTTGGCTAGATCATATTTCAGCCGGATATCGCCGATCTGCGCTACCAACTCGGGATACTGTGCATTGTCGATGTAACACAACTGGTACGACAAACGTGTAGTGTGCTGCAAGTCATCGCGGAGATGCTCAATGACGTCTGACGTATGCAATCGCACGAATTCGGTCCGGAGTAAGCCTGCCAATTCCGTGGCACGTGAAGGATGGGTCCAGAACGAGTCATGCACTGCAACAAACGTCATTTGTGCAGTTTTAGCTGCTTTGCACGTCATGAGCATATGTATGGCGTCCAATGAGTGGATGAAGTTGGGGGCTACCCCGTTCATCTGTTTGGTCTTGTTTATGGGGGCTATGGCCTCAGGCTTAAAGATAGCAATTTTCTGTAAACTGGTGGGGATCTGGGTCATTTTTCTATGCTTATACAACTGGACCACGGGGAACCCCATGAGAGTGCCCCACATCATGGGTTTGTAGGAGTCGATATTGGAAAAAATCGGAGGCTTTACCGTCTTTTTCCGTGATAACCCTATCATATAGTTGACACATTCCAAATCATATGAGTTGATGATTCGACTTGTGTTCTCGGTAAGCCAGTTCTGTATCTTCTGGGCTCCTTTAAATATATCGGAAATTGATCCGAGGATCACTTTAGCAAAATATCGTGATATCGGTCCCCGCTCCAGCACTACGAATTGCATTAGGCGGTCTGTTTCTGTAGTAGTCGAGTTGGAGTACCGGTACTTTTCTTCAATGTCTTTGATCTGGCCATCAATCTGGGCAGCCGCTCCGTATGCCGTAACTCCATACACAGTTGTCATGACTGTCTGCTTGATGAGCTTTCGGCTGAGTATAAAGAGCGCCGCATCAGCGAGAGACGCATCTATCTTACCAGATTGGGCATCCTGACGGATGCGCCTTTCCACCATCTTCTCGACTTGTACATAGATATCGGCTCGGTCCGTTGGGTTTGGCTGTGGTACTAGATTGACGGCCTTTCCACCTTCCAAATCTGCTCCTAGTGCTGCGTAATGCTGCAAACCATTACAGGACCCGTCCTGATGCACTGGCATACGCGTACGGTATTCCGAAATGTCGCCGCCACGCCCGATATGTGCGTCAATACGACACATCTCCATGCATAATGCAATTGTCTGGAACGGTTTGTCTGCGTCACGCCAGAAGGGCATATTTCCGAAAGGGTCTTTTCCGGCTGCAAGAATGATATCCATGTTTTTGTCAATATACTCAACTTTTGCAGCAGTTGAAAGCTTATCTCTACCGATAACACTCGCAAGCTGGCACTTGAGCCATTTATACCCATCTTTACCTAGTGGTTCACTCTTCCAGAACATAAACAACCCTCTCACCACATCTTCTTGGTAGTGGTTCAAGCCTGACGTCATAGGGTAAGCTCTTCCCCGGAAATCCACCTGGTGTGGAGAGTATACCACATCTCCGTTGCGGGAGAATGCCTCACTGAGCTGGACGAGAATTTCGTAGTTCAACCGCCGCGATTTCTGGTCATGGAAGTCCTTATCCCTTTCTAGAAACTCCACTGGCGGTGGGATCTTTAGAAACCCTTTTGGATAACTCATGACCCGCAGGAAAATTGCATGTAAATCTGGATTGATGGCCCATTTGGTCTGGCTCAAGTAGTTGAGGCCTTCGTATAAGGCATCCAATCGGCCCGCTTTGTGAGCTCGCTCAAGATAGGCTTGAGTAGTGTGTTTATCAGAGGAGGCCATTAAACGTGATGCGTTCTGCAAATAACCGCCATCTGAAGGCGAAATCCACGGTTTCGGAGGATAGAGCATAGGGAACTGGAACATTCTGTTTAACGCAATCAGCCCGTAGTGCTTGATATCATTGTAGAGATACGGATGCATTTCGATAATACCAATCCGCTTATCCTGGTCCATTTGAATGATTCGGTGGAAAAACGCCGGTGATTTTCCTTGTTCGTCCGGCAAGTACTTGGCTCGGACCTTAATGTCTTGCAACGCACAGATGCTGTGTAAATCTGCAATTTTCGAGACAGGGATGTCTATCTCACATGCCTGGATTATCACCTTGAGGATAACCGAGAAGAACTGAATACCTTCGTGTTTATCATTGAGTAGCTGGAACAACGGATCCCGGATAGACTCAAGCTTTTTATCCCGGGACAAAAGCCGCCGGAACCGGAACGAAATACCTGCAACTGAGGTGGATAATCGCACATATCCGGTAGAAGACGCCACCGTGTCTGTCAATAATGTGGATATGACCATTATGACCAACGCCTTTCGGGGAAGCAAGTTGAGCAAAGGAAGTGATTTAAGTAGCACACGCTCGTCTTCCGTCGGAATGTAGTCGGACTGGTCAAATGTAGCCTCTCCCATCTTGTTCAACCGGGCCGTTACCGCTTTCAATTGAAGCACACACGACTCGAGCCACAGGTCGAGAATGTCGCCGTTGTTGTTGCGGAACTGGAGAGCGTTAGCAGACTTGTAGTCTGAACCATCGGAACTCTTCATGGACTCAAAGTCCGCCACCAAGTCGTTGGAGTACGACTCCACATTGACCTGTCTTGTTTTGTTATACAAGAGATACTGATGGAGAAAAGCTTCAGCAGCTTCCTCACTCTTCTGCAATAGGTCATCGTAGATGTCGTACATATAACGGGTATCACTGATGTCGTACTGCTGGAACCGGCTGTCCTCGATATAGTTGCAGAGGTTGCGGAAACTGACAAATCCGTTGGGGTCCGTATAATCGTGCATCGACACCGTGTGGCTAGGACCCTCGACCTGGGTCCCGCTCATCTCCTCTCTCTTTGCTTGGAGCACGCGATCCACAGGATGTCGGGTGAGCCGCAAGATCGCCTGATAGCTGTCTAACAACACCACATTGTTCAACTGCGAGTAGAACTGCTTCTTGGTAACCGAACATTTCCGCAGCACTTTCACGAAATACTCGGCCACCGCCACACACATTTTCTGACTCGTTTCTTTCTCATTGGAGAAGCTGTACAAAATCGCTGATAGGAGGTGTAGCTCGATCTGGTTCTGAAGCTGTAGTGTCGCATAGTGGGTTATGTGTCCGGAACGCTCTTTTGTCTCCTGATATCCGTCTACAAGCAATTTGACAGTATAAATGGATATAGATGTGCGGTTCGTTATCATGCTGGAAAGAAGAAGATCCAAACACGAGTAGTAGTTGTTCACCGCCACGGAATCGTGGCCCGTTATGCGCTTTCGGAGCTTGTCTAGCACATCCCGCAGCCGACTAATGTCGTTATTGAACACCGACTGGATGAAGTTATTGATGATAATGCTGGTATGTAGACTGGATGATCTCTGTACCGGTTTACGCTCCTCGATCTCCCTGAAAATCTCGAACGGAGTCGAATCTAGAACGCTGTCGTATTTGGGGCCATACGGAAATGGTGAAGAAACGGTATGCAGCGGGCCGGTACCGGCGCTCTCCGTACCCAAAATGGTGCTGCGCGACACTCGTCGCACCATCTGGCACGACGACACAGTGGAACCTCGCAAATGTCGGCGTAGCATGAAGTGTCCCTAGTTCCCTGTGGTAATGGCTTCATCCTGGTAGCTCCAATGTGAAAAGTTCGCTTCCGCATTTGGCGTGTGCGGCTCACCTGCACACAGACCATGTACCAAAGTGACTCAAGTGAAAATTTACGATTGATAAGACATTTGAAGAAATTACGACATTCGCCAGGGTCACGACTGCAAAACGGTTACATTATGTACAGCAAACGTCTATTGCGCCAGTCTGTGCGTTATGCATCCGACAAGGCATCCAGATTTGTGCCCAAGTCGGGTGTGTACCCTAAGGGTTTCGTAGTAGGTGGAATCCACTCGGGAATAAAAAAAGACGGCAAGTCATTTGACTTGGCCTTATTGAAGAATGAGTTTGGAAAAGACGCTGCAGCTGCAGCCGTCTTCACCACCAACAAGTTCAAAGCCGCACCCGTCCAAGTTTCCGCCCGCATTCTCAAGGAGAAGAAAGGGTCTGGAATCAACTCTTTGGTGGTGAACAGCGGCAATGCCAACGCCGTGACCGGAGCCCAAGGTATCAAAGATGCCGAGAACATGGTGGTGGTGACCGATTCCGTGTTGGAGAACGGACATAACTCCACGTTGGTGATGTCCACCGGAGTTATCGGCAATAATCTCCCCATAGACAACATCTTGTCCGGCATTCCCAAACTAGCATTGAACCACTTGGGCAATACCCACCAGCACTGGATAGACTGTGCCACCGCCATCTGCACCACCGATACTTTTCCTAAATTGGTGACCAAGCAATTCGTGCTCAATGACGTCACTTACACCTTGGCGGGCTTATGTAAGGGTGCCGGTATGATCTGCCCCAACATGGCCACCTTGCTTGGGTTTTTTGTGACCGACGCTCCAGTCAGTCCCTCGGCGCTTCAGCAGATCCTCAAGTACGCCGTGGACCGTTCTTTCAACAGTATCTCCGTCGACGGTGACATGTCCACCAACGACACCATAGTTGCGATCGCCAATGGAGCAGCCGGCGGCGAACTCATTGAAAGCACTTCCAGCTCGGCCGAGAGCTTTGCCATCTTGAAGCAGGAGATCACCGACTTTGCTCAGCAATTGGCCCAGTTGGTGGTGAGAGACGGCGAGGGCGCTACCAAGTTCATTGAAATCCGCGTCAAGGATGCCTTATCGTACAAAGACGCCAAAACCATTGCCTCCAGCGTGGCCAACTCGTCCTTGTTCAAGACCGCCATGTACGGCAAGGACGCCAACTGGGGCCGTATCTTGTGTGCTATTGGGTACTCCGACGTCACCAGCGCCCAGTCCATCATTCCCTCCAAGACCAGCGTCAGTTTCATCCCCGTGGACGGCTCCGAGACCCTCAAGCTCTTGGTAGACGGAGAGCCCGAACAGGTGGACGAAGAAAGAGCATCTGAGATTTTGCAGTCGGAGGATTTGGTGATCGAGATCGATTTAGGCACGGGCGGCGACCAGCAGGCCAGTTTCTGGACATGTGACCTTTCGCACGAGTACGTCACCATCAACGGAGACTACAGATCGTAGACACCCGCAAGTAGTTTCTGGTTTGTCATTAGAGTAGCCGGCATTTTCTGTATTTGCAGCCGATGTCGCACACGGTTGAAAAAGTCGGATCGGCACAACCGCGTCGGTAGAAAAATGTACTATTTCAATACCAAGTAAATGCCCCTGTAGCTGCCGTAATACACCAACCAGCGTATACTCGGGAAGCGATGTCGGGAAATACCGGCATGTATGGGTGCAGACTCAGTCTGATCCTGGAGTTTCCCGTTTTCGACGCGTCAGAAAACCTCAAGTACGTACGGGAGTTCTTTTGCTACGCGTTGAAGAGCTATTCCCCCTCCAACAGAGTAGCCATTTTGTATGTGACGGACTTCTCCTTTCACCCCATGTTGCTGTCCAAGGAGTTTGATGCGGAGGGGTTTCTCATTCCCACGGGGCAAGTGTTTGAAGTCAGCACTTTTCCCCGGCATTTGCAAGCACTACGTGCCGCCTATGCTGCGACAATAGGCGACAATTCCTACCACATGGGTCTGGTGCTATTCAAGGATATCATGTTGCTCAAAATCAGAGTGAAGCTCAAGGTGTACAATGGCCGGTTGGAATGCTACACCGAGTCTATGAAGTTGGCCGATATCGAAGAGGAAGACTCGACTGGTCAAAAGCTACTCAAGCAGTTGTACAATAACATGTTTGTCTTTGTCAACAACACCTTATCGGATAACAGACACCTACCATGTCTCATACCAAAGGATTACTGGTTGCCTGATTTCCAGAGCCTGTTTCCCGATTCTGCTTTGGTGTACCCAGCTGGCAAACAAAAGCCGGCCCAGGTTGCAGCACCCGTAGCACCCGTATCGGCCCCTGTATCGGTCCGCATACATAGTGTAATGATTGCTGACCCTTCTTACATAAGTGACTCGTTACCGGCGAAACGCAACCCACAATTGTCACCACAATACGATGAACCAATGTCACAACCGATCATTGAACAGCATTCTCAGTACTACGCGCCTACTGCTCGTAAACTGGCGCTTCAGGTTAGCAACTCATCCAGTGATCTGCATGGCCATGATTACAATAAGAACAACACAGATTCAAACTCACAGGGCAGCTTGGAGTTTGGTTCATCTGTAGAGCCAAAAAACAAGGTGAAGTTGGAGCAAACGTCTCCGTTTGTTGGCTCCAATATACCTGATCGCCAATTTCAAGATGACTACGAGGATGACAGCGATGATAGTCACACACCACCAAAAAGGGTGCGGCTTCAAGTTCCTGCTACTGCACTCCCAGTCACCAGTTCTAATCCGGAGACCACCTCTGGTTACGTGTACAGCTTCCGGGAGTTGGCTTTAGTAGATGATACTATTGATCACCGGATATACCCCACCCAGGCGTATTTGGCAGGGGTGTTCCCACAAGATTTCACCTACTTAGTTTCAAAGCCTTACAAATATAACATTATCCATGGGGAGTACCAACCAGGCGATCCAACACCAAGGCTGTTTGAATTGCTATTCAGTGAGTCTGCTCCAAAACAAGATAGAGACATTCTATTGACACCACAGAACTCACTAAAAGTCAACATACCGGCCGAGAAAATATTGAAGTTCTTCTTCAAATCGAATAGTGAAGAGGTCTACTTGGGCCTACAGAAGATCAATAATTTCTTTTACGATGACTTGAAATACTTCTCTAACAAACTATATAAATTGCAACTCTATAAGACCAAGGTGGTCGTTAATAATAACCTACCGCTGGAAACCGTATGGACGGCCAATTTCCATCTGAGTGACTTATTCGAAGGTAGCCAGGTGACCTCCGAAACTAGTTAGACAAAAACAGCAACATATGCTTGGATATCTCATCGAACACCTCGTCGGTTTCCATAAATAATGCATGATGTCCATTGATTTTGATAAGGGACTTGTTTTTGAGATTTAGTTTCTCGTAGAATGCTTCGACCGTTTCGGCACTGACAATAAGATCGTTGGCACTCTGTAATATCATCAACTTCAACTTCGGATTGTAAGATATGTTCTCAGACAACAATTCCTCCCCTCTTTGAATCATATGGCTTAACTGGCCAAAAGTCCCTCCGTCTCTACATAGCAACTCCGTATACATGTACTCCTGCCACTCAGGGGACGATGTTAGGTTTTTTAGCTCCTGGTAGCGCTTGGGAATGTGACCAAAATACCGTACTCTGGGAAAGTAGTAAGCTATATAAACGAAAATGAAATAAATGAATGAATGGGGCTCTAATGACTTGTGTGGTTTGATTAAGGGACACGATACAATAGCTTTGGAAATCAAGTCTCTGTACTTGCCACTATTCAAATATGTCAACACAATCCCTCCTCCCATAGAATGGCCCAATAGATTATATGTGATATCAGGAGACTTGTCATCTATGTCAAAAAACTCTTCAATCATACGGTCGAGATCATTTATGACAAGCAAGCGATCAGCTCCTGTATTACCCCTGTCTTTACCAAGAGAAGTTCTCCCGCAACCTCTTTGGTCGTAGATCAAACTCTCATAGCCTAAAGATAAAAACAACTCCATTACTCTGAGGTACATCAATGAATGTTCGCTGTAACCGTGAACAATGATGAACTTGCCTTTAAGTGGAACTGCCGAGTCTTGATTTCTGGTACAAGATATTGCATAGAAGTCGATTGCGACATGGCTTATCTTGTGGATTTTTAGTACTGGTTCTGTATTTTTCAACTGATATGGAGTTGGGATGCCCATTTGCCAATTACGTTGGAGCAGCATCCTTACACAATCATTTGACAGTAGAGATTTATAAGATTATGTGCAGATAAGAATGGATTATGTTTATGGCGTGATGGCTGCGGGAACGTGTCGCCTTGTAAAGGGTAGCACACACAAATGGGATGGCTAAGCTTATGACGAGTAGTGGTAGGGTAATTAGTGATATTATATATAGGAAGCAAGACAGATTGTGAAATATCTGGAAATGTCAAGAAATTCCAAAAAGAAATAATGTGTGATATAGGAAAGCTTAAAGGAAAGCTTAAATATTGATGCCGTTTATTTTTCCGATTACATCATATTGTGACAATTATAATTACGATGTTTATTTGGCACTTGTGCAGCACAGAGATGTGGACTTGGTCGTACATGTCTCCCATATATCACAGGGTGATCCACCGGGGGTTTGTAACATTCCCTACTTCAATGCTTTGCGGTGCAATAAGTTACGCAAAACGCACATCGCCCATCTTTTCTGCAACGGGCATGTTCCGAGTGCATTTATGCAGCTACACCACAAAATAATCCGCACAAAACTTGCTAATTTTCTACGTACGAGGAACAATTAAGCACAGTTGGTTGCAAGTGAGATTGACGTTGCAGAAGTGGCTTTTGAGTTAACGAGCGACCGAGATGCGATTGAGCTTGCCCTGCTGGCGACTCTGGTTAAAGTATTCTTAAATGACCTCATACTCGAGTCGATACCACTGAAATCTCTGACTGCCTCAACAACGGGCCATGGAAAGGCTCGGAAAAGCGGAATGAAATTGGTGTAAAAAGGTAGTCTGATCTCGCCTCTCCGTCCTAACTCAACTGCGGACACGACATTGCTGGCGACGTAAGTGGGATCTAGCTCTGGCGCTAGCAAAGTGGACGGGGTTGTCACGCCCAGAAACATTCTAGTTTTCAATTGACCGGGACATACGAGCAAAGTCTTGACACCAGTGGGGTTTAGCGAGGGTGGACCCAACTCGTATGTTAGCGACTCGTGTAAGGCAATCAAACCTGATTTCAGTGCACCGTAGGCACTCAATCGAGCAGGCGACATGTAGCCCAAGACGGATCCAATGGTCACAATGTACCCGCGCCTCATTTTGATCATATCGGGCAAAAACGACTTGATGGTGTAGAAACTGGACAACAAGTTTATCTGGATTGTGTTTTCAATCTCTTCGTAGCTCAAGTCAATCACGGTTTTGCCCGTTGCAATACCAGCGTTATTGATCAATATGGTAACTTTGCCAATATCGTGTCTGATCTGCTTCTGGATATTCAGCACCTGTAAGCGGTCGCTGACATCGCATACATAGTATCTGGTGCCCTGGATCTGTTCCTGGGGTGGTGGTACTTTTATATCCAACACCACCACGGTGCCTCCTCGTTCTGTAAACGTTTTTGCAATCTCCTGGCCCAACCCAGACGAACCTCCCGTAATGAGCACAATATCCCTATCCGGCTCAAAGTAGTTACCAATAAGTGCATTGGATAGGAAGCGAAACTGCCGGTTGAGGTGATACACTAGGATACTAAGCGTTAGGGGGCCCATTAGCGGTAGTGGTGGTGGATGTGGTTCTTAAGTACCGCTGAACAAAATTTCGCAGTCAAATTCTAACCCAGATATTTAGTACTGAATACACATACAATTCTGTAGAGCCTGCACTCCAACAAAGTACTCCAGCACACCTATCTCGCCGTCAGCTCGTCCATGCACTATCTCCATCAGCAGCGTTGCAGCAGATGGGAGCGGGCGCTACCATGTATCACGTGACACAGCGGTCGTGCGCCCGCTGCCAAATCCATTAATTTTTCACCATAAATTTTTCAGCCAGTACGAAACCCGATTAGCACCCCAGAACCGCCGCCGCAAACACCGTGCACGCCAAAATGCTGGTATCCAACGTCATGTTCCGGAACCTGCCCACGTCCAAGATATTGAAGCAAGTTTACAGGTTGAACCGCATAGCCGGCAACCCGGAAAACGCATACAAGTTGGACCCCGCCAAGTACTCCAAGATCGAGCTCTTCTTGATACAGAAGAACATCCACGCACAGTCCGTGGGCTTGAAGAAGTTCTGGAGAGACTACTTGCCCACGCTCAAGTTCCACAACGGCGACATCGACTTTGTCATGACGAGAATCAACGTCAAAACCAAAGCCGACGCTGCGGCGTGCCCGGCCAAAATAGTCGTGCACGGCAACCAAGCCAAGGACACGGTCGAAATCGACTGCGCCAACGTGCACTCGTCGCGCATCTTGCACAAGTTGGTGGCCTCCACCGGCGCCACCGCCGTGCCGGCCGAGGAGATCCCGCGCGTCAAGTCGCCCGAGGAGTTGAGCCGGAAGTCGTGGGTGTAGAAGCGGGCCGCATCCCGGTCTAGACCCGGCTCCCCTACGCTACTTGTACATATATATATTGCGCCCGCATAGCGCCGGCTAATTTACATGATAATTACAGATTGGCACCGCCGGTCACGATTGTAGAAACCGCACGAGCGCGTCGTGGCCCTTGAGCCGCATCAACTTGCGGATGTGTCTGAGCTCGGCGATTTCCTGATTCGTTAACGCCGACTCCGGCTCCGGGGCGGCGCCCGGCTCCTCTTGCTCCTCTTTGACCCGCGCCTGCGCCACCCGCACAAGCTCGGCCAAGTTCAACCCGGTCGACGGCGCCGCCGCCATGTGCCGGAGCGAGTCCACCGCCGCCTTCTCCTGCCCGTTGCGGTCGACCCTCAGCCGCGCGTCGTACTCGGCGATCTCGGCAAGCACGCGCCGCTTCTGGCTGCCGCCGGCCCGGTCGTGCCACACCTTGCCCAAAAAGTCAACGAGGATCAGCCGCTCGGGCACCCGGTACACAAACGAGCTCGACAAGCCGCACTCCTCCGGGGCGGTCATGGCGAGGTAGCGCGCCAACCGGTTGGTGGTCTTGGCCGCGACGCCGGTGGCGGTAGCTGTGGTCCGGAAGAAGTCGGGCACGACGTAGTCCGGGTCGATGTCATCGTCGTCGCCAGCGGCAAAGTCGCGCGACTCGTACTGCTGGTACTCCTCGAGCCGCGGCAGCCGCTCGGTCCGGATCACCGGCTGCAGCGCGTGCCGGATCAAAATGTCGCTGAGCATGGCCATGTTGACCATGTTGGCCGAGAACGGCGTGTCGATCACGTGGGCGTTCTTGAGGTGCCGCATGCGGAACCCACGCGGCAAGAGCTCCTGCACGTGGTTGGGGCACCGCCACTTGGTGCCGATGGTCTTCGGCCCGAACAGGGGCTCGGCAAGACAATCAATGTGCCACACCAACGGGCAGTAGTCGCAATGCGTGAGGATGCGGTGGTTGAGCCCCGACTCCCCGCACTTGTGGCACAAGTACGGCCGGCCCGTCTTGTCGTACAAGGCCTCCACCTCCAAGTCGAGGTTGGTGCTGCACCCGGCAATCTGCGCGCCGTTGGCCCGGGCCTCCAGCAAGTCCGGCTTGAACGTGTCGTCGCAGTAGTCGCCAAACTCGCCCGTGGTCACCCCGACAAACGTGTGCTCCCGGAGGCTCCGCGGAAGCTGGAACACGCGCGGGTTGCGCCGCTCCTGCTCGTTGAGCAAGCGCAGGAAGATGCCCACCTCCCACGTCCGGGCGGCGGCCGGGTCACGTGCCACCTCGCACGTGCGGCAGTACCACGCGTCCGCCGGCGGCGCCTCGAGCGGCGGGTCGCAGCACGTGAAGTGGAACGACCGCGGACACGACTCGCAGCAGATGAACACGCCCGGGCCGCCGCAGGCGCTGCAGAAGTCGTCGTTGTCGCGCGTGGCGTCGTCGTCGCTGGTGTCGCGCGCCGCGGGCGCCGCTCCCGGCGCGAGGTTGGTGGCCGCCGGCTTCTTCGGCGAGATGATCTTGATGCGCTTCACCTGCCGCACCGGCACGTCCTCGGCGTCCGTGTCGGAGATAACGATCGGCTGCTTGGGCGTGCCCATCTCGGCCGCGCCGGCGCCGCGCCGCACGTGACTCGGCCGCACGAGCGCCGCTGCGAGCGGCGTCCTCAAGTGCCGGCTGTAGCTGTGCTCCACCGCGACATCGATGTCGTTGTCCAACGCCGGCGCCTGCGAGCTTTCGCGCGACGTCAGCGTGCTGGGCCGAGCCGAGCGCCGGTTGCGGGCCGGCCAATACAGCTCTTTTTTTATTTTGGCCGACGGGAACGCCTCGAGCGGGAACCCGGTGTACACCGGCGTGGCCGCGGCCGGCTCCGGCTCGGCAAACGGAGCCGCACCGGCCGTGTCGCGGTCGCCGTCCGTGTCGTCCTCGAAGGCCGGGCTGTCGGCGAGCCGGTAGTTGGGCGGCGCCGACGTTCGCAGCAGGAGCCGCAGCAGCTTGCGACTTCCGGGGGTGTAGATGGCCGGCTTTAGGTCGGCGTGCGTGAGCGTCGGTAGCACCGTGCCGCGCTTGTCCGGCGGCGGCGTGCCGGTGGTGGTGGGGCCGGGCCCGGCTGGGTCCCGATTGGGCACCTGGGTCAGGTGCGCCGGCCACTGCGCGTGCGGCGTCCGGCCGGCGCCGGATGCGGCCGCCGGTTCCGGCGTGTGTGTATCTCGCGCGGCGTGCGTCATGGGGGCCTTCGGAAGCAGCTGCGAAGGTGTGTGGGCACCGGCAAGTAGCCAAGTCTGGTGGTGGTGGGTGAAAAAGATATTGGCCTGGGCTGGGCCGCACACTACCGCACGTGAGCCGCGGCACGTGACTGTTCCGGCTCGGGTGTGTATTGGGCTACATACTAGCTACGCTACGGGGCCGGCGGGCGGGATGCCGGAGCGGTGGCCGCTACGGGGCCTACTTGCGCGCGCGCAAGGGCTGCGCCAACACGGCCTGGACGTCGTCCAGCACCGTCTTGTCGGTGTGGTACAAGGCGGCGTCGAACTGCGGGGCGGTGTACCGGACCAAGCCGTTCTTGGTGATGGCCACGGTGGTGAAGAACTGGGCAATGTACTCGCCCTCCTTGTCGCCGACAATGTCGTAGCTCAAAAGCACCTTGTGGTTGGTGGGCTCGGCCAAGCCGCCGCGCGACTTGGTGGGCTCGGCCAAGTTCCGGATGTTGTACGGGAACGGCTGGTTGTTGCACTTGGCGCGGAACTCGGACAAGATCTTGTGCGACAACTTCATCTTGAGCGCGTACGAGTTGCCGGTCAACTTGTACAACGAGGTGCGGTAGTCGGTGGCCCGGACCTTGCCCTCGGCCGAGGTCGAGATCAAAATGTCCAACCCGTACACCTCGTTCTCCTCGAACTTGACGGTCTCCACCTGCGCCTTGTTCTGCTTGCTGGGGTTGAGGATGATCTCCTTGGGCCCGTACAACACGTTGCGCTCCTGGTTGTGCAGCAACATGCTTTCCACCGGCGACATGCCAAACTCCTTGGCCACCTGGCCCACGATGTTGGTCACGTCCCAGTTCTTGTTGCCGGCCCGCAACGTGCGGATGGCCGCCTCGGACGCGGTCCACGCCGCGTGGAGCAAATCGGCCCGCTGCCCGGTCACGGGACTGTCTGCCGCGGCGCCCACCACCACGGTGTCGGCCACCACGGCGGGGAACCCGTCGAGCTGCACCCCCAACATGATGTTGACCACATCGCCGTCCTTCAAGGTGATGTTGGCCGTGTCGGTCTCGGCAATGGGCGCCAAGTGGGCCGGGATGTGGTTGGGGTTGACACAGGTGGGGAACGCAATGCCCTTGGGCGTCTTGGACGCCTTCTTGGAGTTGTAGATCTTGGCCAACTCGGCCTCAAGGAGCTCGTCGCCTTTGACGCTCACCCCGTACGTGGTGGCGCCGGCGACGGCCAACTGCTTGACCTGGGCAAGCACCCGGTTGGCGATGTCTCCTCCGGTCTTGTACTTGGACACGACGTCGGAGTTGGCAATGGAGTAGTCTGGCGTGGCTGCGGGTGCGGTTAGTACATGTGTGCGGGTGGACGCGGCATTCGGCGGGCTTACTTACCGGTGGCGGACATGGCGGCGGTATGGGTTCGGGTTCTGTGGGGTTTCGTTGCTCGAGTATGGGTGAAAAATTGGGCCTTTTTTTTTCCCCATCGCGAGATTTTTCACTCCTCCCAGCCGGGCCGTTTTTTTGACCTTCCCCATACTAACCAATGGGGTCAATGGCCAACTACATGGTGTGCCTCGCCCATTTCTGCGAACTCCACGGGCCGTCCACCATCGTGTGCACGCAGGTGGTGGCGCCCGAGTTGCAGCACCAATTTCTCTTGGCCCCCACCGGCCGGGTCCAGACCTGCGCCGCATGTCTGCTAGTGGTGCCCGATGCCTCGGCCAACATCGTGACCGGCGACGTGATGCCCGGCGAAAAACCGGTGCGGTTTGTGTCCAACCACTACCCGGCGTCGCAGAAAAGATACACCGCGCTCACCAAACTCGTGATGAAGTCGCTCTCGGTGGAAACGCTGTCCGACATCTCCAAGCCCATGTTCTACGGCGATGTCGTCAACGGCTACTGCATCAACAAGATCTTCAAGATCAACGACGTGCACGCGCGCGGCTCCGAGCGCAAGTACGCGCTCATGGTGGTGTGCGACCGCGAGTCCGACTTGCTAGCCAACTGGGACATCATCGGACTTTACTTCTCGGAGATAATAGCCCTTGTCCAGGCGCTGGTCACCAAGACGGTGGAGGACGTGTCCCTCAACGCAGGCGGGCTTGCGAACGAGAAGTATCTCCGGCGCTCCATGATCAAGCCCCGCTCGTTGGTCGAGTTGACGGGCGACAGCCACATCTTTGTCAAGTTGCACCTCTGGGCCATTGAGCTCTTGAAGGACATTCTACGCTAGTGCTGATACGCGTAACTCCGCACTGTGCGGACCCGTCACTGGCGCTCAAGCACCTGCTGGATCCCAAAGCACCGCGTGATGAGCCACGGGTCCACTCGGACCGGCACAAACTCCGGCTGCGGTTGCGGCTGCGGTTGCGGCTGTGGCCGGTACTTGTTGGCCAGCCGTTGTCTGTGCGCAGACGTGAGTGGCGCCGTGTGTTTGCGCTCCACCAACACATCGCTGTCGAAGCACTGGTTGCCGATACTGTCGCGCTTACACACGGCACTGGGGATCCAGAGATCGAGCACGGGCCGATACGTATGACCCCCATACTGCTTCAGATACAACGAGGACTTGGTATACTCCCGCTCTAGAATATGGCGGTACTGGTGCGGCACGTAGGCCGTCACGCCTTCGAATAGCGTGTTCGTCAACGGCGATATATCCTCGAGTGTATAGAAGTGGTCGTTGCGACAGTGGAAGAGATTCCGGGCGTCGTGGAGCTCCTGTTGTCGTTTGGCAAGATGCCGTTGTAGCTGCGGGGACGAGATTGTGTGTGAAAGTTCCTTTTCGGTGAACTCAGGATCCAACACTTGATGGTACTCTCTAGCCCGCTTGGCGTCATCGAACAGCGCGGATCCGGTCCAGTTGGTGCGGCTTAATGCAGTTATATCCACGTAAAACCCGGTGGTGGTGTCTATAAACCGGGCGTCAATCGTGTTGAAGCCATTGCCCTTTTCACGGCTGAAGAAATTGGAGCTGACATCTACCAAGTAGGAGCCCATTCCGTTGTTCGCCCCAGCAGCTGTATCCGAGAGATCAACCACCAATGTTTGATTGAAGTTGCGGGCCAATAGATACAATGAATGCGTGCTCATTTGCACATCCAAATCCTCATCCCACGGTAAACTCATGCCGTTCCAGTACCATCCTAATAGTGACCCGTGTGCTAGCCACGAGGAAAGCCCGACTGAGTTTGAGAACCGCAACCATGCTCGTGTCAATCTATGTAGTATAGCTTTTCTTTCGTAGTCAGAAAAATGGATCTGCTTGAAAAACCTCCAATCGTAGTGACTGCCTTTCTTGGTACCTTGCACGTGTGCTTCATGGAAGTACTTGGTATAGTTGGGCATAAGACCTATGTTGGAATTTATCACCGATAGAAGATCCCTATCGAACTCGTTTATCCTGCCTGATTCGTAAGATTTAGTGACCTGATGTTTCAAGTCCTTGATTAGCTCTTCAACGTCGATGTCGAAGTCATGTTTAGTTAACATCTCGCCGTGTTCATGATTGATCTGTTGGAATGTATCTTTCTTGGTGTTTTCTAGTGACGTGTACGATGAAGGCTGTTCTTTCTCATCCCACCATTTACCAATCAAGTCTAGCTGGTCTCTTAAGACTATGTACTCTCTTACTTCACTCTCAGGAAGTAGGTAACTGGATACCAAGTATTCTAGATCCGGCTTGCTATACGCATTGGTCCTGCCCAACTGATAAACGGGAACAAGTAAAGTAGATCCTTGCGTTGCACCTCCCAACAATGCTAGTCGGCCAGGAATAGGGGCTTCGTGCAACATATAATTTAACCCTATTATGCGTCTTGCCTGTTCGTTTAACGGGTGGTCAACAGGCCCTGTGATCTTTAGTTTAGGAAATCCTTTTGGACTCGACTTTAGACTTCTACAACTGCTCGAGAAATCGGAATCATCTATGCCAAACGTAGCAGCAAATTTCTCACAGTTGAGAACGGACAAGTCGATTCCTAGCGTTATTCTCTTCATTTTGTAGTCTAGTCCTAGTAGACTTGACCAGCTGAAGGGTAAGGAAATATCATCATGCTTGCCCGATCCCTGTAGATTATTCAACAATGAATTGAGCCAAAGTGCCGGTACCAATCGTGGATCATCATCGTCATTAAACGCTGCATAGACTGCCTTGGCCGTTTCGGAATTATTCACCTCTATGTTGTCGCCGGTGAACGATTGCAAAACGCTGGCAGGAATATACGACCTCACCAACCATTCATCCACCAACGCTGACACTCTGTCAAACCGATCCGCATCACTAATCGTAATGCCCAGATTGGACCTTCCAAAAATAGGACTGATCCTGGAGTAAGTCCAAAATATGATGTTTGCTACTACAACGAGTAGTATTGAGCGGCTAGTTCGTATATCACCGAGGTAGTGAAAAGCCCGCTTGAAACCCCCAAAAAGCGCCATTACCTGCCTGGATCTGGGAAGTCTAATTCGGTGAGCAGCCATAGATTTCATCACATAAATTGCATTCTTGCTTCCGGGCCAAGCGTGCAAAGAAGAAGTGATATCTTAACTAATTTTGTGTGGATACGTTCCATGTAAAGCTACGCAAATCTTGCGGAACACTAATTTTGATTATCAATTAGCATGTATTCAGATATTTAACCATATAATATATACGAGAAGTGAAAATCTAAGCGAGAAGACCCTTCAAATCACCGGAGCTATAAAGGGCCTGGATATCGGAGTTACCACCAATGTGCTTACCAGAGATGAATATGTTTGGCACGGTTCTTTGGCCAGTGATTTGCTGAAGACCATTCTGCAACGTCAACCCATCTTTGAGTGTGTCCAACTCCACTAATTTGTAGGTCTGGCCCAAACTGTTTAATAAGTTCTTGGTCTTGGTGCAGTAGGGGCAATAGGTCTTCGAGTACACCACGACTTTCTCGGAACTAATGGTGGATTTCAAGCTGCTAATAATTTCAGGAGTGACTGGTTCAGCCGACTTAAAGAACGATGCAATATACGAAAACATAGTAGCTATTATATCTCGGTATTCTGGGACCTGGAGTAGTCTTGTGGTTAAGTGCTATTAAGAGTAATGTCGTATAGCTCCAAATGTCGCGATCCTGTAAAATATGGCGCTACCAATCTGCACTCATATACAATGCAATTAAACTCCAGTAATGACACTTCCTGCTAGCCTAATGTATTCTGGTCTTACTGCCTGGTCTAGCTGTCATCAGAATGCCAATTTTACATTAACAAATTAAGTGTATATACGATATATATAGTCAATTGTAAGTGTTTCACTCACAAGTTCACGTTCTCTATCATCAAAAATCGTCTAACCATCCAGTAGCAATATTAGATACCTTCCAAAAACGCTTCTATAATCAGATATTAACAAAGTAATACCAAACGACAGTACTTGAACGTTGCAATAAAGAAAAGATTCCAAAACGTTACACATCACCACTTAACATGAACTCTATAGTGTATGATAACAAACAAAAGCGGTAAAACGACATCTCGTGAAGTAGGCAATCAAACTGTGGATTGCAAAGGGTATAACAAAACCCTCGATGACTTCTTGGCCATCAATATTAATACTTCAAAAGTAATTAACATACTTATAAATGGGCACTAACACACATTTATGAAAGGAATCGAGCCAGGACTAATCCTGGCAACATAAGAATGTCAAGATTCTTAATAATGGACTCTGATGGTCCATAACTTTGTCTTCATCGTTCGGATGGTATAAATGCTCTTCACCAGTTTCGTTGGTGGAATGAAAACCTTCGGGTAAAATATTATTATAAGCATATGCATGAGGCTCGTAGCTTTCATCAGTATTAAATCCCTCTGGTAAAGCGTCAATAATGGACTCGGTCTTTAACAACCGGATCTCCTGGTCCAATGACCGTTGTCTTTGTCGGAAACTTTGTCTGGAATCAACGGTAGCCAACTCCGACGTTCCAGAATACGACCTGGGCCGCTGCATAGCTTTAGGAATAACTCGCAAGTACTTTTGATAGCTCTCTGTACTAGTACAAAACTGAATCACTTACACCGACCTGTCAAAATGACACATTATTCCGCATTATATACACTAGTATAGTGCAAGAGTATCCCCATACAAAATCAGACCAAAATAGAAAATGCGGAGTGACTGAAAAAAATAGATCATCAAATTTGAGATTGCAAATAATGATCCCATTGCGGCCTTTTAGTTATCAAAAGGTAGCAAAAGTCCTCGAGAAAACTAGTTCGTAAACTGTCGAGCAGAATTGATGCTAGTGAGTATAATACCACAGCCACTTTAACTGCTCTCTGGTCAATTTTTGCAAGTTTTCTGCGTATGGGCTGAAAGGGTCGGCTGCTCGTTCTGGAAACTGTATTGGTTCTCCTCCTTTCCATTGTGCATCCGCTTGTGTATGTGTGTGTATTATATATTAATTTCTGTTTACGGTCACAAGTGAATATTACCTCTTCTAATAAAATGTACCCCTTTATTGCGTTACTTGATTATAATTGGCTGTTGTAATTTATTGGTGTGCTCGTAAAGGTGGGGAGATATTTTAATGGGTACTTTTTCACTATTGGTCTGAACACTCTCTTACATGCTGCATTGTATACCCACCCCATTTTTAGTTATGTTGCTGACTCTCGTTTCTTTCTTCTTGTAATCTTCACTTTCAACTGGTTCCACTCAATTGCCAGTTGAGCACTATATTCTGCCAAGTATGACCATTTCTAAAGTATATGCCCGTATCGTTTATGACTCCAGAGGAAACCCCACTGTGGAGGTCATAATCAGTACCGAAAAGGGTCAGTTTAGTGCAATTGTTCCTTCTGGGGCTCACCACAACTGCCACGAGTGCTTGGATCTTAGAGATAATGATCCTGCTAAGTGGAATGGTAGGGGTGTTACTCAGGCTGTGCACAACGTGAATGAAATTATTGCACCCGCTTTGATCAAAGCTAAACTAGATGTTACGGATCAAGAGGCGGTAGATGAGTTCTTGATTGACTTGGACGGTACTCCTACCAAGGAGAAATTAGGTGCCAATGCAATTCTCGCAGTTTCCTTGGCTATTGCTAAAGCGGGTGCTGGAAAGAAGGGTAGTCCCTTGTACAAGCATATAGCAGATTTGGCCAAGCTTCATGAGTATCCATTCTTGATTCCAACACCATTCTTCAATGTTTTGAATGGAGGTATTCACTCCGGTAGCGAATTGACATTCCAAGAATTTATGATTGTTCCTTTTGGCGCTCCCTCCTTTTTTGAAGCCGTTAGATATGCTACTGAGATCTTCCACGCATTGAGAAGTCTCACTATTGAGAAATACGGTGCATCTTCGGCTAATTTGGGTGACGAAGGTGGAATTGCCCCTAATGTGAGCAATGCAAAACAGGCGTTGGACTTGATTGTGTCTGCAATTAAAGGTGCAGGTTATGAAGGAAAAGTAGGAATTGCTATTGATGCGGCAGCCTCTGATTTCTACAAGGACGGGAAGTATGACTTGAACTTCAAGAATGAGGAATTGTCTAGTGCAATTGAATTTTTGACCAGTGATCAATTGGCCGACTTGTATTCAGACTTGATTGACAGATATCCAATAGTTTCTTTAGAAGATCCATTTTCTGAAGATGACTGGCAGGCTTGGTCCAAATATTACCCTAAGTTCCTGAAGAAAGTTCAGATTGTTGCTGATGCTATTACCTCTACCACACCAGAAATCATTGAGCAAGGTATTGAGAAAAAGATTGCCAATGTCCTCTTGTTAAAATTAAATCAAATTGGTACATTAACAGAAGCAATCGATGCTGCTAAATTGGCCTATGATGCTGGCTGGGCTGTCCAGGTATCACATAGATCAGGTGAAACAGAAGACACCACTATCGCCGATTTAGCAGTAGGCTTAAGAACAGCCCAAATCAAGTCTGGTGCTCCAGCAAGATCGGAAAGGTTTGCCAAGTATAACCAAGTTATTAGAATCGAGGACGATTTAGAAAAATATGCTGTTTACGCTGGCAAAAATTTCCATGAATCCAATAAAGTTTAGCTGAAATTCGTTATGAGATCATGATTCTGTTTACTTTTGTTTGATTTTCGCGTTTATTAAAAAAATTGCTGCAAAATTTATAAAAAATTACCTTAATTTGAATAAAACATTTTCACTAGAAATTGTCTAATGAGTAAATCTAAAGTCTAGACGCTTATTACCTTCATCAGTAGAGTTCTTTATATAATCGTCTCTTTCTTCTTGGGTCATAGATTTCCATTTCTTTTCTCTTTGGTTATTTCTGAAAACATAGTAGTATTTTGTTAAGCCCAACACTGGAAACATTATAATCGCCAAAATGAAAAGTTGCCGATTGCCTCTTCTGTATAAAGGCTTATCATCTTGTCGGAATATATTCTTGGCATAAATGTTCCCGAGCTGGACACTCATATTGTAAACTGCACTGGCCACGGATCTGCTTCTAATTGAA
Organism: Scheffersomyces lignicola; assembly: GCA_030578435.1. Lineage (NCBI taxonomy): Eukaryota > Fungi > Ascomycota > Pichiomycetes > Serinales > Debaryomycetaceae > Scheffersomyces > Scheffersomyces lignicola. The sequence goes on along the minus strand of JAJMRV010000005.1, from coordinate 53,141 downwards.
TTGGAATTTGTTGAAACCCACGCAACAAGAATAGCATGAATATATGGACCACCTAGTACTAATGTTGTAACTGCCCACGTTCCCCAAACATCCTTCATGGTTCCTGGCCAAAATGCCAATACACCAATCAATGGAACGGAGTAGAGTGGCAAAGCAAAACAAATGAGTGTTCTATGATCAACCCGTTCAGACAACCACGTAATAAATAACAATAACACAATGTGAATGAAGTCAGCTGGGATCGTTAATAAGTTAGTATCAAATGTAGAAAATCCCAACTGTCTCAAATTCAATGTTTGATAAGCACCTAATGTCGATGTTGGGGCATATGCCAACAACCCAATAATGTAAAGTGGTATCAAATCAAAATCGCATAATGACTTCCATATCATCAAAGGCGTCAATGGTTGCCTATTATGCATATCTCCTTTAGATGGATCATTTCTTAAAACTCTATTCACCACAATCTTTTCCTCACGATTTGTGAACCAACCTTTAGGATGCATCCAGTTTTTTGTTTGCACAGCTGATGGAACCATGAGGTAGAACCCTAATATACCAATTGCCAAAGTCACTGCACCTTCAATAATAAACAACCACCGCCAGCCTGCAAGTTCTAGATGCCCCCTGAGTCGTAATATCCCAAAAGCTGCTAATGATGTGCCTATTTGAACAATAGACAACGTAGTCCAAAACCATGATAATCTGATGGGTAATTCTTTTGAAGTGTAAAAGTAACTTAACCATAAGACAAGATCGGCAATAAACCCACCCTCAATTGCACCAATCAAAGCACGAGTCACATAAAATGATGTCTTACCACTTAAGGCACCTTGACTCATAGCAACAATACTCCAGCAACAGATTTGAATAGGGATAAAGATGTCGGGTCCCAAAGCTTTGGAAATTATTTGTGATGGTAATTCAGCTAACAAAAACGACACATAGAAAATAGTGTTCCCTGTATTATAGTCATTTGTTGTCAACTTCAAATCATTTAACATATTGTCAGTTACTGCTTGACTTAAATTACCCCTATCGATTTGTAAGGCAGCAAACATAAGACAAGCACTAAAAGCGACTCTAAAGTCTAGTTTTCTAATAATCTTCTTCTCTTCACTAGCATCCCAAGTAAAAAATGGATCAAAAACATCACGACATTCGTATTTGGCCTTCTCATAAACTTCACGGTAATGTTCAGCTACAACAGGGTCCAAAAATGGATTTGTCAGATCTACTGATTCAAAAGAACTAGTGATTGTCTCAACTTCACTTACAATTCCACCTTTCTTTTCGTTGTCACTACTAAGATTCACATCAGAATGGTCTTCTACGACCGCATTACTTCCTTGAGTCATCTTGTTTAGCACCAATCTTAAGCAAATACCTACAAACGGTTCATATTCATCTATTTATAATTGACTGCAAAATTAAGTTCATTTTGCTGCCAAGCAAAAAGGTCACGTGCCAAACGACATACAAACTGTGGTGGCACTATCCACAATGCTTTATGTACCATTAAATACTCTATAAATAGAGTTTAAATCCTCGACCAAGAATTTTTCAAAGTCTCAATTTTCTGGATTTTACAATTGTAGATCACATTAGGTTAAGGAATTCAGTACCGATGAAACCACTTGGAAAATGATGAAATATTCTGACGATATGATGCAAATGATGTATATTATTTACAGGAAATTTGATATGGCAAGAAAACTCAACACTTCTAATCACATATACAAAATCAGAAGGATCAGAAATGTGCGTATAACCATTGGCCTTTGAACACAATCCCATCTGGGAAATTTATTACTTCTATCACATCACCATTGGCCACAGTATTTTGCAGAGCCAAGAACATCTCTCCTGAATTGAATAAAGATGCTAATGTATTGTTAGATTCATATGCAAATATTTTCTCGTTGAATGTACCTAATGTGATATGCAAATATTTGTTAGTGGGTTCCACTTTATCAATTGGTTCGACGTTGTTAACAGAAAATACATCAAGAAGCTCTACAAGCACGCAAATCAATCTGTCCGTATTTATAACCACTTTCAATAATTTGAAATCACCATAGTAGTTGAGGACATTTTGGTCATCGTACTCGTACTTGGATGGAAATCTTTTAGTTATAGCTTTCCACTTTGACTTTAGGTCAGGATTCTTATTAGCAGAGACATGAGCTAAAGTTACATGGAATTCATCTTGTAGTCTGTTGACTTCGAGTAGCTTCTGCCATTGTTGGTTATCTTTCAATAAGATATGCAACTTCTCCAATAACTGATCTTTCTCTATATTGAACGCATAATACTGAACTTGCTTGAAATTCTTCATAATCTTGTGAAAAGTTGGTTTGAATTCTAATGACTTTTGAAACGAGTCTTTACATGCAGTTTGCGATGGTATAGTTCCAATTAGTGAAGGGAACTCCTTGTGTAAACGATCAAGAATTATTTGAACATTTTCGAAAGATGATTCAGAACCAAGATCCAAATCAATCATTACGTCAAATTGATTATCGGGATCCTTGGTAGTGTCAACTGGCTGAAATCGATGGATAAAGTTGTTTAATACCTTTGTAGCAGTTTCTTCATCAGATGAGCTTTTGATCGATTGATGATTATCACCTCTTTTCTTAATTCTATCAAATGTAACATGCCTGACAAAAGATTTGTCCTTGTTGCCAATGAAATTAAGGCCAATAAACTTGACGATAAATGGTTCGTCCTGATATTTCTTTGAGTACATTTCGAAATCCTTGAAAATTTGTCTTCTTTCACGGTACTCACAGTTATTACGATCAAACAATACGACAGAACAGTTGCTTTGATTTAGTTGAAGCACCGTCTTTTCCACAATTTTGACTTTGGAACTTCTACTAATATCATCATTTTGAATATGCACCCATTCTGGATAAAGATTGGTAAGAGTTCCAAATACGGTAGTCTTGCCACAACCTATAGTGGCTATAGGAACCATGACATATTTGACCGTATCCGATCCATCCAAGTTGGAAAGTGCCAATTGCTCATTTATTTTATCCAAGTTGAGTAAGTCCATACCATAGCTTTCGTTGAGGTTGGCAATAAATTTCTTTCTCAATTGAACAACACCTAAATTCTGAGCAAACTTTTCCTTCAACTGAGGGTCTTCTTCAAACAACTTAGTAACAAAATTGATATACTGCTTGGTAATGAATCTATTCTTCGGGATATGGATTTGGTGGATTGGGATATCCTCTATGAAAACCTTTCTAGTTACTTCTCTGAATTGACGGTATAATAAATATGGCTGTTCAAACTTGGCTTTGAAAAAGAAATCATCCCCGTTAATATCTTTACATCTCACCACAAAGCCCTCCACTTCTCTACCATTATAGGTACCAGTTTCAGAGCACTTATCATAGTACTCGAAAAATTCGTTGATGTCATTCATAGAAAAGGAGTCTACAATCTTGAAGCCCCATTCATTCGCGAACTTGGAAAGTTTGCCGATGGGCACCGTCTTGAACTTGATGGTGTTGTAGTTCAATCCATGGAGGTACAATCCCGCTTTATCTTTGGTGTATTCTAGAACGTGTTCCTCAAATTCGTCATCACACAATTCGGCCACTGCTGTGAGATTGTGCTGATACAAAAAATTGGCTAATTGAGTAGCACTTTTCCCAACCTTTTCCAACTGTTCAAGAACAGATGACTCGCCATACGTAGCGTGGTTACGATCCACATCCTCTCTTTTACCAATGGAGTGTTTGGACGAAACAAGCAACTGTCCATTAGCCAAACCACCTATGAAGATGATGCATCCATTTTCCTTCAAAGTTATGTCATAGGGTCCCTTAGTCAGTTTTTGCAATGACTGTCTGCGAGTTCTTTCCAACTCTCCGATATTGAAAAACTTGTCATAACCCCGTATCACAATACGGTTATCATTCACAGTAAACAAGCCTCTGGCTTCTATGGGCAAGTTAACATCATTACGGCCATAGGCCCAGTCCATGAATTTCCAGCTGTCTATGGTATCCTTTTCAGTATGTGGAATGAGCGTAGTAAACTTACGAGACTTTTCGTACTTTTTGGCATCTTGCAATGCTTCTAGCTTCGCAATGACCTCTTCCACTTCACTCTGTAGGTCCTTAAACTCCCCTATGTCATTCTCGGACATCTTTAGCTCTCGAATTTTTCTAAACTTATGGGGAAGTGCTTGTGAATGCTATATTTTCAAGATGGAAACTGAAATCATTTTTTTCTAGTGCGTACAGTAAGAAAAGATAAATTACAGATAGTAATAACATAGCAAAACTGTCCTAGTACCCCTAACTTCAACTGTACTTAGCAATAACCTAATAGACATGTCTTTTAATATCGATGTCGATGAGGCGGATGTGGCGGTCCTCAACCAAAATCTAAACAAGTCAAAAGAGTTGTTCGGGTCTATTTCCAAGTCGCTCCACACCATTTCCACCAAATCAGTTAATGCATCCAAGAACATCAAACCCATTTTGCAAGATGTCAATAAACTCAATGAAAACAAGCACCAAGTTGAGCGTGGATTAGCAATACTTAGTGAGGTTAGTGAAAGTGCTAAAATAATCAACAATTATGAGAGCATTCTCAGTCAAACTATTGAGTTGATAGGACTTACCAGCTACGTTGAAACACTAGACAAGTCTAAACAATTGCTAGCCAAACTACAGGGGAAATTTAAGCGATTCAGAGGAATCATCAACAACTTTGAAAGCACAATTGATAAGTCGGATTTGAAGGTTCAAAACTACTACCAGAACTTGCTCCACCAGAGCAGTGATGTGTTGCTCAACAACAACAGCAAATTGCAAGATATCAAAGCCATCACTGATTTGTACCATAAGCAACAAGATACAATACAACACATTCTGTACAGTAAAATCAGAAGTTCGATAGTGATGGAAAACCTCAGACAGCTTAAGAATTCAAGTCAGCCTCAGGAAAGACCGGCTAATGTTCCCTACGAAAAGGGCAGCAATAGCATCGGTGCTTTTGTGGATGGCTTTATAGACAACATTAAAGGAGAGGTGCAGTTAGTTGAGGCCTTGGGGATGCCTCATGAAAACATTGCTGCTATTGCTGAAAAGAGCTTGGATGAACTTATCAGCAACTCGTATTTGAAGGATTTGGGTCAGTTCTTTACCTTATCAAATGGTACCAAGTTGATTAATAACGACACTTTGCTCTTGGAGATTATTGAGCATTTGTTGCGCTTGAAGGATCTGTTGATGAATACCGTAGGTCCCCAGGCGGTTGAAACGTACGATTATAAGCTCAGTGCATTCATCATCCAGTACCACGAACTTTTCCAAGAATACTTCAAGTTGATAGAGTATAAGATACTGCTGTCCAATCTTCAAAACGAAGGCATAATTGTGGACTTAATTTCGAAGATCAGAAAAATCTCCGAATATAAATATTCGTTGCTAGCCTTGATTTCGCTGTACAAGCTAGGAGACTGGTTAAGTAGCAATCCACCCTTTAGGTTCATCAGCGTATACACTTCAGTTATTCCCAACATTAACAATGACACATCTGCTGACTACTTGTTGAGTTCATTTGTGTCTGATATTATAGATTCAATCATGGTCAACATTGAAATCGCCTTGGGCTCTCCTTCTACTGGCAGTTCTGCAAGTTTGAATCACAATAAAAAGTCAGCACAAGGATTCACATTAGTCAAGTATCTCGACATTATTGAGACTATCATTAATCATGCTCCTACCTTACACTCAATGCTAGGTAGTTTAGGGCTCGAGAGATTAAGCAAGCTCAAGAACAGATTCTTGAAGTACTTTTTAGATGACTGGAACCATGCATCTTATATTATCATTAGAGATATGACGCAGATAACGGCAAGTCAGGCACACACAATGACTGGAAACTCGACAGGTACAAGTTCACCCAGATCATCTAATGTTTCCACCATCATCTCTACAGCAAATGTATCCAAACATTTGAACAGTAAAGAGAAAGATTTGGTTAAGGATATGTTCAAGAATTTCAACGAAGCATTTGAGGAGGCATTACGTAACTACGAGAAGTATAACATCACAGACCCACAGTTGAAGAACTACCTTGGTAACGAGATTAAGAAGTTGATAAGTAACACATACTTCAAGTTGTACGACACTTATGTGAATAGCGACTTCACCAAGAACAAGTCCAAGTATATCAAGTATGATAAGAATCAGTTCCTCAAACTCTTGAGTGAGAGATTGTGATTATTACGTAGCACTAATTGACAATGAATATTAAAAAGAAGCACTACACTAACGTTGATATGCAAAAATGACTTATAGTAAAGAAATTACACAAGAAATATATACAGAGCAGATAATACAGTATATTCGTTAAATTCTAGCTACTATTGTTATAGTAGTACTTGTTATTTTGCGCAGTGGGTGGTTGACTAGTGATCTCTTTTGACCATCCAGGAATATCTTCACCGGAACCGCCCACTGGTCTTTCAAGAACCACATTTTCCAAGCCTAGAGCATCGCTTAACCAAGGGTGGTTCACCATACCTCCCGCATCGGCCCTGGATTCGGGCTGGATGTTAAGCATTGGCACAAGGAAATCAGCAATCTCTATGGCGTCAGAAACGGAAAACTTGTACTTTTCCATAAGAACATCTTTAAGGCCCCAGGGCTTTAATTTGAGAATTCTATGGAGTTCTCCTCTCGAGTTGAAGAAGTCGCGTGTGTAATAACTCTCCTTCAACAAGGATCTTGGAATAGGTCCAATTAATTCGATGATCTGGGCAATGTGATCATCGTCTTTTGTATATGACTTTCCATCGCGTGGGTCAAATAGATAGTCACCAGTTAACAATTCAAAAACAAGACAGGCAAAACTCCATAAATCACTGGAAGCACCCCAATGGTATCCCAACAACACCTCTGGAGATCTGTACTGTCTAGTTTGGATCTCATCCGTGAAATGGTGATTCACCCAGCACGCATTTCCCAAGTCAGCGATTTTTACCGAGATCAACTCGTCATCATTGATGATATCATTGGTGGTAGTGGTAGTGTCCTGGAGATGCTTGAGCTCGTCGTGTGGGATTTGCACAGGATCGACATTTGATGCATTATTTGAAATGGACATTGACGACAAAGAGCTGTTGAGTGTATTCTCGTTGTTCATACTGGTATCTTGTAAAATGGGATGGTGCTGGGTAGCAGTGACAGAGTCATCCTCTTCATGGGGATATGGCGACTCGGAAATAGACTCCCCTGCTATGAACGTGGTCTTCACAGGTGTGTTTGCAGTCGAGCTGGCGAGTCCATACACATTAGTAAATGACTTGTTGAAACTTCTCAAGGGTGAAGGCAATGGCTGCGAACCAGTAATGAGGGTCTGTCTTCTTGAGCCACGGCCGTTTCTACCCAACGAGGGAGAGTTATTGTTATTGATTGATTTGGCAGACTGCGGAGTTACAATATCGGTTAGCTTAGTGGCCAGGGGTGTGTTCTGTATTGAGCTGGATGGAGTGGCAGCAGTTGAGCTAGGGTGGCTGGCAGTCTGGTTCAACTTACGCGACTGCTGTCTCTGCAACTTCTTTTCTAATTTCTTCTGGGTTTCTTCCTCTTCCACCATTCTGACAATCTGCTCGACATCGCCAATCTCTATAAGCACATTCTCCGGCTTCAAATCGGTGTGGATGACCCCACACTTTCTATGCAAAAAATCGAGCGCCGAGAGCAACTGCTTGGCTATCTGCTTGACAAACACAATCGGGATTCCCCGGTGTTTGTATCTCCGGATCAAACCAAGCAAGTTTTCTCCCAACACCTCAAATACCATCACCACATGGACCCCATTGGGGCCCTTATGCGTGAATGTGTCCAAGAGCTGAATCACGTGCTCGTGTCCCGGGTGATTCAAGTCGGAAGTCGTCACTTTATCCAACAACTTGACCTCGTCAATGGCGGTCTCGGTGTAGTGTTTGGCACTACGGACAATTTTCATGGCCACGTGCGAGTTTTTATCGTTATCTCTGGCAAGCCATACGGTCGAGAAGTGGCCCCAGCCTAGCTTACGGACGAGGGTGTACTTGCCGTTTTTGTATTCTTCGCCAATGTAGCAGGTGTGGTAGCCACCTGGCACGTAATCCTTGAGGTCTTCCTCGTCGGCCGGGTTGATCTTGTGATCGTCCTCGTCGTCCTCGTCCTCGTCCTCGTCGAATTCGCCGATCGGTGGATGGTCGGAGCTGGGTGCCATTTGTGCCGGCTCCAGATCGGGTTTCTTCTGATTGGACAAGCTGTACATAATTTCGCTCAGCGACTTGAAGCTGTACAAACTCTGCGAGTCCTCTTCGTTGTCATCAAAGCGGGTTTGTATCGAGAGTGGTTCGGCTTTGAACGGCTTGGCCAGGGAAGCGCTGGTGGAAACAGTCGAAGCGCTGTGCTGCATCAACGAACTCGGCAACAATTGCGCCGGCACATATGTATCGGTGTTAGCGGTTGTGTTTGTGGATGAGTTTTGCCGGCTGGGCGGGTTTGGGCGGGGTGAGTTGGAGCTGCTCTCCGCCTGTTTTATGGCGAGCGATAGCTTCGATGTGTGCGAGTTGGGCATCTGGGGATGGTGATATGCGGCTGCTGGAGTAGGCGGTGGTTTTGTATGGAAATGGCGATGTGTTTACCGGAATATGTCACTGGATGGACCGGATCTGGAATAGGTGAATGCTGGAATGCGGTTTGCGAATAGATGGGGATGAAGAGAAGCAGCAAACAAGGCCAAAAACTGCGGGAACCGTCTGGGTCTCGGGCAGCAGGGTCTAATGGTAGCGGCAATGGCGCTGAGGCTCTTCTCCGGAATTATAATACAGAAGTGTGTGCGGCAAGGGTCCTGCTAGGTACCACGGACACAGAAACGAGGTCTAATTTGGAGACCCGAAAAAGTGCCTAAAACGGGGGGAAATTTGGGTGGCACGCGGCACTCAAAATTGGGAACTGGTATGGGGGAGCTGCACTGCTACTCGTCTGCACTGTCACTGCGACAAGTTCGGGCCCGGGATGGTGGTAACGCTGATTGCGCCGGACCGTGATCTACGATGGTGGGTAGTATGGATAATTTTTTCGGCCAGGGAGCGGCGCGCGCTACCAGGCGGCGGGTCACGTGCACAGCGGCACCGGGCCGGGACGCCGGCTACAGGCGGGTCAGACAAACGATGTATTGCTATACAGAGAACACAAGAGATAAATATATATGTATAAACACGGGGACACACCCCTTCTAACGGGCGCGGCTAATCCATCTCGATATCTTCTGGTTCAGGGGCCTTTTCCTGCTTGGGGGTCTCGGAGGCGTTTCTGGAAGCAGCCAACTTCTCGGCCATGGCGGCGGCGTTGGCAGCTTCCTGCTTCTGTCTGTAGGCCTCCTTCTTCTCCTGCTCCTTGGCCAAGTAGCGGCCTCTGATGATGTTACCCTTGGAGGCCAACTCCTCGTATTTGGCAATGTACTTGGCCTTCTTGGCGTCGTAGCCCTCGTCGTACAACCAGTCCTCGGTCTTCAACAACAAGGCGTTCAAGGTGTCCTTTTCCTCCTGGGAGGCAAAGTCCTTGTACTGGTCGTCCAACTTGCCTCTCAACTCGTAGATGTACGACTCCAACGTGTTCTTTCTCTCCTCGGTGTCGGCCACCAACTTGTCGGTGGCGGCTAAGGCGTTCTCGGTCTCGATCAACTCGTTTCTGGCGGTCTCGGGCAACTCGGACGAGAACACAGTCACAATCTGCAAGTCGTCCTTCTTGACATTCTGCTTCTCCTCCTTGAACTCGGGCTCGGCGTCCTCCTCCTCGTGCTCCACCAAAACCTTGACCAACTTGTCCTCTCTGGTTTCGGCGGCGTCCAAGGTGTACCAGCCGGAGGCGTTGGCGCCAACGTACAACTTGACCTCGACCTCGGACTCGCCCTCTGCGGGCACGACACCCTTCACCTGCCACTTGGCAATGGGCTTGGAGTCGGCGGCGGCGCCGGTGTATCTGAGGGCGGCCTCAAAGTCGGACTTGGCCTGGAACTTGATGGTGAACTCCTTGGGGACCTTGTGGTCTCTGGGGAAGTCGATTTCGTTGTCGTCGCCCTCCAACTGCTTGTCCCAGCTGAAGGTCACGGCGGACTGGTTGTAGTCGCTGAACTTGAACGGTCTGACTCTGACGGTGGGCGAGTGCACGGCACAGATGTAGGCGTTACCGCGGGCAATGGCCTCGTCCTGGTTCAAGGTGAAGGACAAGGACTTGCCGAAAACGTCGGTCAACTTCTGCTTCAAGGAGGGCACACGGGTGCAGCCACCAATGACCTCGACGGTGTCAATGTCGTCGACGGTCAACCCGGCGTCCTTCAAGGCGGCCTCGATGGGCACGTGCACCCTGTCCAACAAGGGCTGCACGTAGGCCTCCAACTCCTCTCTGGTCAAGGAGGAGGACACGTCCACGTCGTTCATCAACGACTCGATGTTGAAGGGCGCCTGCGTGTTGGCCGACAACACCTTCTTCAACTTCTCGGCCGCAGCCAACACCCGGTAGAAGGCCTTGGGGTTTTCCGTCACGTCAATCTTGTACTTGCCCTTGAACTCCTTGGCAAAGTGCTCGGCAATGGCAAAGTCAAAGTCACGGCCACCAAAGTGCTTGTCGTAGGCGGAACCCAAGATCTTCAACTCGCCCTTCTTGATGGACGCAATCGACACCTGGTACGACGAGTGGCCAATGTCGACAAACGCAATCTTCTTGGGCTCGTCCACGGGCAACTCGTTGGTCTTGAACACCCCGTAGCCGACGGCGGCCGCGGTCACCTCGTTCACGATCTGCACCGGCGTCAACCCGGCGATCCGGCACGCATCGGCCGCAGCGTGTCTCTGCTTCTCGGTGTACCACACTGGCACGGAAAGACACACCTGCGAAAGCGTGGCCTTGGTTTCCTTCAAGGTGATGTCCTTCAACTTGTTGATCAACATGGCCGACAACTGGGTGGATGAGAATTCACGCTGCTCACCGGCCAATCTGACCTTGGCCTTGATTCCGCCGGTAGCGGCATCCTCCACCAAGGGCACGGTGAAGTACTTCTGCTCGGTGGCCAAGTCGGCGTCGGCGTAGTCCAAGCCTAAGATTCTCTTCAAGTTGTCGACCGTGTTCTTGATGTTGGAGGTCTGCTGGTTCTTGGCACTCTCACCAATGAATCTGTTCTTGGGGCCGAACCCGACCAATGAGGGTGTGGCACGGTTGGACACTTCGTTGACCACAACGTCGATCCCACCGTTTCTGGCGCACGAGATCACGGACTTGGACGTACCTAAGTCAATACCGAATGGAGTAGACATGTTTTGCTGTAGTGGGTATGGAGTGGGGGGAAAGCAAATGGCCGGGTGTGGTTTGGCCTATTAAATATTTGGTGCTAGTGAAAAATCGCAGTGGAAAAAAAAATTGGCAGTCGTGCGCGGTTCAACAATTTGGGTGATGCCATCCGCTGCTCCTGCATCCAGGACGCCCTTCCAGAACATTCCAGATCGGGGGGTGGTTGCGGTAGCGGAGTGGGCGGGGGTTGGAAGCGGGTGGAAGCGGCAAGATGGGGTGCCGGGAGGTGCCGGGGGGTGAGGTGCAACTTAGGGGTGTTAGTGGGAGTGTTAGTGGGTGCACAGAGGGAGGTGTTTGGGAGGGTGTGCGCTACCACGCCACACAGTGCACCAGTACTGCTAAACTGGGTCAACTGCTGTAGACAATATAGACTACTATAACTACTCTAGACCGCTGTAAACTGTGTAACACCATATTCAACTCTAAGCTAGCCGCATGGCGTCTATTGATGCAACAGGCAAACGCTTCAGGAATTGCTCTGCTGGTGCGCTTACTCTACACAGTAATGTATACCAGTATAGACTGCTAAACTAGCATACAATACTGTAGATAACTATACTATGCACTACTGTAAATTGTAAAACACTACCGTACTCTAAACTAGCCACATGACATATAGTAGCAAACACTTCCAGGAGTAGAGTCTGGTGGCGCGTGGCGCTACCACGCCACACAGTGTACCAGCATACTACTAAACTAGCACAACCTGACTATACTGTAGACTACTATAAATTGTAGAAAGCACCACACTACTCTAAGCCAGTCGCATGGCATATAGTCAAGCAACCATGACTCTCCGGGACTGGCTCTGCTACAGTATGGCGCACCATATACGGCTGTAGACTACCGCACCCTACTCTGGACTAGAAACAGTCTTGATGCCTATGTACCACTATATCTATCCCACCACGACCCCGCCTAGCTGCTCTGCTCCAAGATGGTAAGAAGCGTCATCCACCCCGCACTCTCGATCAACTGCAAGTAATCGGCATACTGCCTGTCCCGCACGTACTTGAGCAACAAGTCCGCCTCCGCCGCACTGAGAATGTTGAGCGACATCAAGTACACCACCAAGTGGAAATCCAACAACGTCTGGTCGCTGAAGTTGGCAGTGAGATGCGTGTGCAACGTCTGCAAGTTCTGGAGCTCGCCCATGAACTCGCGGCCCTCTATGGCAAAGTGGGCGTCGGACCGGAAAAGCGGCTGCGGATCGAGCGGAAACGAGTCCGTCAACGACACGAGCAAGAACTCGACCGGGAACGTGGGCTTGGCGTCCGTCTTCACCTCCAACCCGTACTCGTTGATCTTCAGGTACTGGATGTCGGGCACGTAGCGCGTGTCGCTGCTGGTGTTGACGTATATCTGGGAGGGCTGCGTCGACCCGGCAATGATGTCGGCCCGCACAAGCAGCTCGGCCTCGGTCGAAACCTGATACGACCGCGGCTCGATCTGGCCCTTCAACCCGCCGCTGATGACGCTGGTGACAAACTTGGACGAGAACCGGCCCGAGCTGCTGTACCGCGTGCGGTTGCCGTGGCGGATCTGCATGCGGCTCGCCATGAGGATCTCCAAGTTGCTCAAAAAGTACGAGTCCTTGTGCCGCTTGCAGAGCACGCTGCCGTCCTTCAACCCGCTGTCGGTCAAGTCCGTGAACACGACCCCGACCTTGTACAAGCCCAACCGTGCCGCCACGGCGTCCACGTGCGGCTCGTTGTCCCACGGCAACAACGTGATGCCGTCGAGCTCGCCGTGCTGCGGCGGCTCGTAGATGGCCTCCACCACCGCCTTGATGCCGAGCGGCACCTTGTCGAACGGCTCGTACCGCCCGTAGAGGTACCCCAACCGCTGCACGCCCGTCTGGCGCCACACGTCGATGAACGCGTCCATGATGGACGCGTCGCTGTACTCAACGTGATCCACCATGCGGAACTTCTGCAACTGCAACGTGATGGCGCCCGGCTGGCACTTGGAGCAGATCCCCTTCGGGTACGGCTGGTGCGTGCCGGACGCGCACTGCAAGTCGATGCAGTAGTTGGGCTCCTCGAGCGGCGCCATGTACGAGCTGCCGCTGAACTGGCTGTTTTTGGACTCGTTCACCTGCTTCAAGTACGCGTGGAACGACATGTGCTTGATGCCGTTTTCCTGCCGGTACTGCTTGTCCCACGGCGGGAGCGGCGCGCAGTACTCGCACATGCCCTTGGCGCCGTGCGAGCAGAACCGCGTGAGCGGTCTTTTAATAAGTCCGTCCTGTTTGTCGAGGGCCACGTCCACCGGCAACTCGTCCACATTGGACAAGGGCCCCGTCTGCGGCGTGGCCACTGGGTTTATCGCGATGTGCGTCTTGCTGGTGGTGCCGGCTGCACCGGCTTTTGTACTAGCGGCTGTGTTGCTCACTGTGCTGTTGGTGGTGGCGGCGGAACCGGCTGGAGCGTCTTGCATCGGCTCGTCTCCGTCCGGCACCGAGTCGTAGCTGACAAAAAGCATATCGCCGTTTTTCAACCCCAACTCGCTGACGCGCTTGCCGCACAACGCATTGGCCGTCTGCCCGCGCTGGTTGGGCTTATCGCTGAGGTGCACCGACTGGATGTCTACGGGCACAGGCAACTTGCCATTCAATTGGTGCACGAGCAGCTCGAGCACAAGCAAAAAGTCGTCGTTGGTGCCGGCAGGCACCCGGAACATGCCGTCCTTGCAGCGGAACCGGAGCGTGAGTGACATTTCTGGCCCCGTGTGTCGTGCTTTTTGGTGCTTGTGCTGCGGCGTCGCTACTGATCTGTCGCACTTGTGTTCACGGTGTGGCAAAAGCCCATCCTGCACACACCACTAGTCCGTATCTACAATGTACAACTTAATGCTGCTGGCTATGCTGTTGAAGATGCCGACGCGCCTGTACCGGTACGCGACCTGCTTCTTGTCCTCCGGCGCCGGCGCCGGCGTTTGTGCGCCGGCGCCGGTTCCGGCGACAAAAAGTCCAAGTCCGCCCTCCTCCTCCTCTTCCTCTACAAGAATGACCGGCGCGTCGCCGCCGGTACCGGTCGTGTCCGCGCCGGTACCGGCCAGAAACGACATCTTGCGCACGAGCAAGCTGTACTGGTTTTCGGGCCGGGTCAACTTAAACGTAGACGCCTGCGCCGCTCCGATAATGCTGGAGCTGTGCAAGTAGTCAATGTCGGCGCGCGACAAGCGGCTGTACTGGACGCGGAGACTGATGATCAATAGCACCGGAACCGCAAACTTGAACTTGACGCGCCGGTTCCGGGCGCCGGTATCGGGCGCCGGCAACGCCTCGAAATAATCCCGGAAAACGGGCATGTTCAGCCGGAACCGGAGCATGGTGCTGGCGGTCACTTTACCGGTGGCCCCGAGCACACATAGCTGGTCCAACCCGAGCTCAAAGAGCACCTTGAGAAAAACCTGCCGTATGTCTCTATTGACGAGGTCCGCGACGTAGTTGTTGCTGAGTTTGATTTGGAAGTAGTTGGTGGGCGGGTTGTTGAGTGTGATGACAGATTTCGAGTTGATCGCGAGGCTACGGTGAGACTGGCTGTTGTGTGGGATGGCCTTGTTGATGAAGATCTTGATGGGGATCGCCTGCGACTTGGACAACCGGATGAACACGATATGCGGCGGCATTGTATATGTTTGTGTGTGTGGTGGAGTCTGTTCAGTGCAATTGTACAAAATAAACGGTAGGCAAAACTCGCGTATCAAGCACACTACACTCCGAATTACCACCGACACAGCCGTTTAATCAGGCTGGCGCCCTAACAAAGTCCATTCCTACGTGTATGTTCTACATGCAGATGCTACGTAAACAGCCTCTACTGTAGATCCCAGAGTCCGGCCAAATCTGCTCTATCAGTAGCTCATCTATGATTTCGTGACTCACCGCTACTACAGCTACCACCAGAGCACCACACTGCACACCCCACACCCCGTTTGGCGCCAACATGCTCTTACAAAGTTTACTCACCGCACCATCTTCTATAGCCTCACGCAATTGTGTTCGGTAAGGAGCCCATTTCTGTGTACCGGGACAATCTGTGAACAGTATCGGGTTCGATTGGCGGGGTCAGCTCATAATACATCACGAACTCAAATAATCCAAAATTAGCGTGCAACTAAAATGCCGACTAGAAAATACAGCATGGCAGAACATCACCACTACGACGGCTGAATTAAATAATATCTCCTCTATATTTAATACTACTTCTAAATACTATACAATGAAATCTAACCCTAGCGTCGTAAGATAAATGCTGCATGCCAAAACTCCAAACAAAGAACCATCAGCACAGCCCTCTCACCATCTCTATCGCCGCATTCCAAACACAGTCATGCTACCACAATCCTAGTTCACATCAGGAATCCTTCTGCTCATCAACAAAGTCGCATCGACAACTTAATGGAGCGCCTAAACGGGATTCGCAAGTAGATTCCAATCAATGAACTAGATAGAGCTCAGCACATCTATAATCAGACTGCAACAACAACTCAATGGATACGAACACTCATGCCAACAACATGTTCTAAAAACCTAGCTTCGTTTTTTTATGGAGTTTTTTTTTGCAATTTTTTTTATTTTTTTTTCATTTTTTTGATTGTTTAAAACATTTAACAGACAACAAACTAAGGTATCATTTAGCAACAAAAATAGATTAAGATACCTTTTATAATTCACAGATAATAAAAGCAATCCCTGACAAAAACCTGATAATAAACCCAAAAATCTAATATACACAAAACACACTCTATCACTCTAGAACGAGAAGAACTCGTCCATATCCAAACCAAAGTCATCGGTGGTATTCGACACTAATACTTCACTGTTCGTGGCAGTATCAGGCAACAAAAACAACTCATCGATAGACTTTGGCTCGGCCGGACTAGTGACACTCGAATCTAATGACTCTATGAAATCTGGTACGATTGGTGCTGCAGACCATATGTATCTTCTTCCCCTGGAGGGGAAAATAAAATCATGACACGGCTAGCTTCATCTTCAATTAATTATATACGTGGAAAACAGTAATTGACAAACATAAAACATTAATTGCTAGAATGTTTTTGCTCCACAAATCAATTCCTCATAAAGAAAATCGCTTCAATGCTATAAATCAAATCACCAATAAGCTGTAGTTAGATCCGGCTGAACGCAAAAACGGACAAAATCATCGAATATCCATTTCCCATAAAATACCAATCGAGGAATTCCCACGTATATTAATTTATTGCAATTGACCGCCAGGCCAAAACCAACAAATTAATATACATTCCTTTGATCAATAAATTATGAATAATTTACACTCGAAGTAATGTATCGTAATTGTATAAAGCTTCCACTAAAAGCTTTCAATTGGGAGACAAGCAGAGCATTTCCAAATATGATGTGGTAGAATTGATTGCCGTGGGACTGGAAAAAACATTGTTTCGAATAAGTTAGAACTCAATAATAAAAAAACATTAATTAATAAAAACCGGCATGGCATGTATGAATTTCAATAGTCGAAGAAATCTCGTTATTATTAAAACCTCATAGTTTGCGTGTTTTATTATTAATTTAGTTTTCATATTTGAATTATGTTTGCCAACGATAATTGAAGATTGAGACATGATGATAATGATGAAGATACTGATGACAAAATTACTTCTGAATTTTGCCCCATTTCGTAAGCAGAAGTCATAGTAGAGTTAGAATCTTGAATGGTATAGTGCTCTTGTAATAACTGGTGTTTTGATAATGTTAAATCAATGGGTGAATTCACGGGGGAATTTATCGAGACGGGGGATAAGTAGTTGTAGTAGCTGTTGGAAGCAACTTCACCGCTGGAAAATTCGGGCTCAAGCTTAATGTGGACTTCACTCTCAGGCTCGACCTTAACCTTTTTCATGGGCGGTGGCGAATTGCTGCTCTTAGGAGAGACAGAAGACGAACTATCTTCATCCTCCTCTTCATCGTCGTCGTCTTCGTCCAAATCCTCGTCCGAACTTGACTTTCTCTTGGAAGGCTGGAATGAAGCAGCCGAACTATTCAAATTTTGATGGATCTTTTCTCTCAAGTCGGCGACATCTTCAAGCTTCATCAAGTCCAATTGGGCCAATTCTGAGGAGTCGATCTTAGAAGAAACCAAGTCAAAATTCGAGTTCAACGCCTTCAAGTTGGATTCCAACTTCAAAACATACGCTTCCAAGTACTCAACGTGCTTTCTCTTCTTTTCACGAGAAGCATGTGCGGCTCTTCTATTTCTCAAGATTCGCTCCACACGACGTTGTTCCTTTTCTTCCTTTGTCTTGGCCCTCTTTCTGGGCGGCAAAGTTGACTTGAAATCAGTGGGTATTATGTCAGAAGCAGGCACAGCCAAATCAGCGGACGACATTTTGTGGATCAGACGAAAACAGTAAGATGAAAAAAGCAGCAGCAGCAGCAGTAACAACAGCAGACGATGTGGGTCTAGTGAAAAATACACCTATCTTGTAGAATAAGATTGAAACTGGACGATGTACTTGGCCATGAAGCACATGAAGCACATGAAACATTAAATCAGGGAATTTCCACTGTTATTTATAGCTCAGAAAAAAAAAAAGTGGGCGGTGGGAAAGGAGCTGATTCGTAATTTTTGTGGTGTTTTTATTTTATTGAAGAAAGAACATTATTTTTAGACACGACATTTATTTGTATTGGGTTTGTGTTCGCGAGACATATCTAATCAGAACCGCGACATTGTTGCATCAGCGGCGTGTGTCAGTGTGGGACTGTGAGTGTGTGCGTGTGTAACTTTCACACACTGCGGGCGCTGGTATTACCAACTGCGGTAGTGGGGGAGATGTTCGTAGTGCACAGCAGCTGTACCAAACCCCAAAATCGGCCGACCTTATTAGCGTCCCTTGGCGTGTTACGATGCCACGCCTAGACTTCTAGAATAGAATTACGCTTTTTGTGGCGGCGCACGACCCCTCCTCCCAATTTAATGTTCTGGTGTCATCCGTCGTCTCTTGACAATCCTGGGCTTACGTAAGCCGGCTATGAGGATTGGGGCTACATGCTCACGGTCTAAATAGTCAGCCAAGGCGCCAGTTGGTGGGCCCATTTAGCCAGGCGTATGCACGAGCAGATGGGAGAACACTGGCAGGACCCTTGTGAAGGGTCTATTTGTGGGAAAATTATCTAAGAATTTCACGGTGTGACGATCTACTTTTTGAAAATTTCAGGTTCTGTAGTTTGTACTCCACCTCATTCTGTCGTAACTGGGAGATTGACACTCCGCTGTAGCTGTTCCCTGCATGTATGGCACTTCTAGAACTCGAGATGGGATGGCACTAGGAAATATGTTTCTGCCATCTCGAGACCACAGCAGCAGGCAGCGGGAGGGTGTTGCACGTGATTCGAGATGCGTGACCACAGTCACGTGACTGAGATGGAGATAAATTTTTTTTTCCTGCTATCTTTTGAGTCACAATACATAAGCTGGATCGGATCTGTCTTATCTACGTAACCAGCATCCCATAACACAGTTATTGGTGCTGTCAGTCGTCGAGGGCAACAGTGACCGTCTGCACAAATGACTAAATCGGTGCTATCCATCCAGTCTCACGTGGTGCATGGGTACGTGGGAGGAAAGGCTGCTGTTTTCCCATTGCAGTGCCAAGGATGGGAGGTAGATAACATCAACACCGTCAACTTTTCCAACCATACTGGCTATGGTTCCTTCAAGGGGAGCTCTATAGATGAAACGACGGAGTTGGACCCCATTTTGCATCAACTTATCACCAAACTCGCCATAAAATATAACGCCATCATCACGGGGTACATCCCCAACTCCAACCTCATTCATTGCATAGGCAAACATATCCAGCAACTCAAACGCAAAGATAGCCAAATATTGTACTTGTTGGACCCTGTCATGGGGGACAACAACTACTTGTACGTCAGCGAGTCGTGTGTGGAAGAATACCGCAACGTGTTGACGTATAACATGGTGGACATCATCACGCCCAATCAGTTCGAATTGGAGTTGTTGACCGGCACCAAGATCAACGATCTCAGGACTTTGCAGTTGTCGATAGCGAACTTGCATATAAAATTCAACATCAAATACGTCGTAATCACGTCGTTGGCGCTGTCGATATTCTGCGACCAGCCCCAGCACGACAAGGACGACCGCTTCATCTACTGTGCCTGCTCTACGCTCGCAAACCTAAATCGGGTGGAGGTGTTCAAGATACCCATCATCAAGTCGTATTTCACCGGAGTGGGCGACTTGTTTTCCGCTCTTTTGTTGGACAAACTACACGCCAATATCGGCGCCAGCGCCTCTGCAACGGATATAGAGACATTGTCCAAGTCGGTCAATCAGGTGCTTACTGTCATGTCGCAGACTCTCAAATTGACCCACACGTTGGGCCTCAAGCAGTTCAACGCCAATAAGGCGCTGTCCAGCACTGTAGTAGGCAAAATCAACGATGCCGATACCATGAAGTACTTTGAGCTCAAGATCATCGAGTCGAGGCCCTTTTTCGGCTACGACGGACCGGGCCAGTTTGAGGCTGAGCCGCTCAAACTGGACTACTGAAAGCGGTATCCGTTTTTAGGTACACTGTTTACGGACCTGTATAGAACACACTGCATAAATACGGTAACCCGTCACCGGCCCTATCGGAGTTACAAAACCGAAGCCGCGACGATCAGATTGAAATTTTGACAAAAAATCATTTTTTGGCTATTTTCCACCTCATGAACAATTACTCATAGTGTACAGAAATAAACCAGTATATAGCAATTGCTCACAGTATGTCGTTGCCAAAAGTGTTAGTAGTAGGCTCGGGTGGAGTGGGTGCCGTGTCGGCCTTGTCGCTCCACACCAGAAACAGATCGGAGGTGACTCTAGTGGTTAGATCCGATTACGATAAGATAATTGAAAGCGGCTTTACTTTCAATTCGTGTACGTATGGTAAAATTGAGGGCTGGAGACCGCACAACGTAGCGAGATCGGTACAAGAGGCTCAGGAAAAACACGGTGATTTTGACTTCATCGTGTTAACCACCAAAAACATCCCCGATGGTGCTGCAACCTGTGAGGATATCATCAGACCAGCCGTGAGTGCCAAATCGACAATTATTTTGATGCAAAATGGGATTGGGATCGACGAGCCAATGCACCGCGAATTCCCGGGCAATGTTGTCTTGAGTGCAGTGACCCATATTGGTTCCACTAACTACAACGGGGTCATTGACAATAAGGGTGCTGACAATGTGTTCTTGGGAGACTTTAAGCATAGCTTTGCTGATAGTCCTAAGGAAGTGCAGGATAAAATTAACCAGTTTATTCACATCTACAAAAACGATAATGACTTGAATTTTATCAGGGTTGACGAGAATGTTAGGCAGACCAGATGGGAAAAGTTGCTCTACAACTCGGTCTTTAACACCGTGACGGCTATTGTAAACCTTGACGTCACCAGAACTCAGATTAACAATGCGAATGAAACATTGTTCCGCCCGGCCATGAGGGAAGTGTTGGCCATTGCCAAGTCGGACGGCGTAGTCGTTAACGAGGAGGAGAAGGTTGAAAAATTCATCCACATTGGTGATGGGTTGTTCTATTCGCCTTCTATGTGCGTGGATATGAGAAAGAACCAGTTATTGGAGATCGAGGTCATATTGGGAAATCCTCTTAAAATAGCCAAGAAGAACAACGTTCCTACCCCTACTTTAAGTCTTGTTTACTCTCTCCTTTCCATGATTCAATTCAGGATCAAGGAATCGAGAGGCATGTTCAACATTAAGGAAGACGACTTCAGAGGCAATAGTGACACTCTCCATCAAGTTTTCTTAGACAAATATTCTCACCACTAGAAGTGCATTATAAAATTAATATACATATTTATGTAAGCAGATACATTCAGCACCATGTAAATGCAGGGGGTCTTCCTTGAGCCTTCACAATCCTCTCAATGACAACTTTCGCGTTAGCATCGTCACGATTTTCCTCAGCAGGGTGATTCAAGTTATACTCGAATCCATTAATATCGTCTTCCTCGCTATATAGTTTTGGCTTTGGGATGATATCAGGTGAACCTCTGAGTAACAAGGGTGTCGTATCTGTGGCGGGACTTCCAGTTTCTGTGACCGTTCTCTCATCTTGTACTTGCTCCTCATCGTCCTCCTCGTCCTCGAAGTCCTCGTCCTCGTCGTCCTCGTCTATCGGCAATTGACGTCGTGCGGTATAAGCTGATTCTAAACCACTGAATTCGAATACACTGCATTGCATTTCCCGTAGCATCTTATCATTACTCACCAGTTTAGGGATAGATGTAACATCATCTATCACTTCGAGATTTTCTCTTTTGGTTAATTCCAATGGACCAGCATAGCTTAACTTCAAAATCTCCACAACGTTAAATGCTTGACCCTTGAGCACAGCTAGTTGTTTCAACCATAATCGTTGTTTGAAGTCGTTGTCTTTTTCAAAAACAACACGCAACTTCTCTACTGTCTGTTCCCACCAGAACTTGGACGTTAATAGGCGTAAATAATGATATCGAGTTTTCAACGAAAATGGCTGCCCGATTATTGATAATGGTAAGAACAACCACCCAAATGGAAATGATCGCCATTCATCCGGCTGTTTCCATGGAAAAGCTAATCCATTGTCGATTGCACCAATCCTAATAATGGGTACGTATACTTTCTTATTGGTAGGTTTCTTTTCAATCTTTAGTGGCTTCCATTCTATCTTAATCATCCAATTGTCCAAGCCTCGGTCCGTATTTCTTATAATATAGTCCAAAATAACTAGTTTTTCAACTTCTTCTCGGAATTGTGAAATGCTCTTTTTAGACCACTTGAAATGAGTATCCAGAATTATATCGTCTTCTCCTATTTCTACCTCTAATGTATCAGGCAAGCTATTGATATCATTTGGTATTGGAAATAGCCTTAACCAGTTCATAGCCTCACTGTAGCCCTTCAAAAATAACTGAAACGATCCTATCTTCAAAGGCAATTTGGAAACCACATCCGATTTGTCGAAGTACGAGTAATAGAATGATGGTGACTTTAAACTAATCACTTCGGTATGAGGTACAATGTATGATAATAATTGCTCATCAAGTACGCTGGCGGCAGCCTCACTGATATATCCTAAATTGGGGATCAAACACGACCTACCAAAGAAACAAGGGAAGAATGTTCTGTGCATCCACTTTGTCCATTTGGGAGATAGGGGGCCATACGGTTCTTCGTCCTTCGGTTTGAACACACCCGCTCTCTGCAATATCTCTCTGTTTTTGAAATTGCGGCTATACACAAAGTAGCTCCCCGATGATCCAGCCGCTATTCTCTCGGGATATATCTTCTCCTCCTCGATTAATTTCCCAATTTCATTCACGATATCATTGAAGCCCGCTTCAGTTATGAAATTAGCTGGAAAGTCAAAATGCTCGTTGGTCTCATCTTCCACAATCTTGCGCCAATGGATAATGAAGTCCTTCTCCGACTTAACCGGCCGCAAATGATGCAAAGGCTTGAAGACAGAGTATTCAATTCTGTACTTCAACTTAGTGGTTGCAGCAGCGTTTCTTGATTTGGAACTAGAAATTGGAGAATATGCCCACTTCGCAGCCGGGATGATATAGTTCTTGGTGAACGACTTCAAATTGCCTATTTCTTCGTTACTTAATTGTGGATTCGACCGGGTTCTTGTCAATCTTGTATGATCGGCGCCTAAACCTTGGGGAGCAGCCACGCTGGAACTTTTAAAATACTTGGGAGTTTGGGGTGCTGACTTGATGTCAGTGATGATTGGAGACTTGATGGTACTTATAGGTGCCCAGCTGTGGGCCAAAACTGGAACTGGTCTCTCTTCCGCCTCTCCGTCCGAGGTATCGTCATCTTCACTGACTAGTGTGGTCCTGGTAACATTTGATCGTTGAGCCTCTAAATCCACGTTTGGAGTGTTGGGCGATACTGAGCGTTCCATGGAGCTTTTGGTCACTGGTGCCTGCAACTTGTAGCTGGTTCCCAGAGAGGTCATGTGGTAACGTGCGGCTGAGAACGGGATTCGGGGTTGGAAGACAAATAAATCGATATACAATTTCTGATTACAATTTCTAATCCGTGTCACCTCCCTCCAACAATTGATGGGCAAATATCGGCAAATCCAATGTTAATTGATGTGGTATACGGTAGTATTCCATCCGATTACCCTAATTGTGAACTATGGCTAAAATTCACAGCCTGCATGAGGGTCCACATTACACAAAATGGTTTTTCACATATCGGGCCTAGTTGGTCCTTATCGATGACAGACACGAGGCGCTATTACAATGATGCGGTTACAAATAAATATGTATTAAACATGGGGAATACCGAAAAACAAAACAAGGGTACGTAGCAGAGAGAAATAGGCACATGACGAAGGAAAGAACAATTTTAAATGAGAGGGTATATGGGTGTTCAAAGCATGAATAAAGCACCTAAAACAACAGAGTGTATGTAGAATAATGCTTGGATGAAAGGAGTGTTGGCTGCCACCAATGAGTCGGCGCCTGCCTTTGATGATGTAGCTGGCGCACTACTCTTGGAGCCACTGGAACTTGAGGTGAGTGTGCTAAGCGTAGATGAAGTGATCTCTGCCTCTTTATTATTGCTACCTTTGGTACTGGTTGCTGTTGCTGTTGCTGTGGTGGAGGTGGAACCAAAAATGTAGCTGTTCAATTGCAGGAAGAGGCCCTTGGCTTCTAGATCCACAATTATCTGCTTCACGGCGTTAGCATATTTGCCTAACGAACTGGTAATGTCTGGGCTGATATTACCAGACAATAAACTGCCAACAAAAGCAGCAACTAACTTCGGCTTCGAAACGGCGGCACTGACGAGGGCAGTTATATTGACACTGCTCAAATTAATTTTGATATCCCCAGTGTGGATGATGTCGGTAACTAATTGAGCAGTCATATTCTGATACGCTTCGTCAGCGATGAATCTCTTGACCGTGTAGGTCAAGAATCCCGTATCATTAACTGCGTCAAGAACCTCGCCAGTAATGTTAAGAAATATACTCGAACTCAACACTTGACTAGCAATGTTACCAATGAAACTTCCTAGACTACCCGAAAAGTCGTCTGCGGCCCTTTTGACCAATTGCGAGAACTCGGCATCAGAAATATCAATTTCTTGCAACTGCCTCTTCTGGTGAAATACACTGTCAATAAGGAACAAGAGCGTATTCTCCTGAGACATGACAATTCTGTAAGTTAAGTTGACTAATACTGGTCGGAAACTGTCGTCTAGTAAGATTCCGTCCAATAAAGAAGTAACAATGCCTGATTTCTCAACAGCACCAAGCAATCCAGTAACGTTGATTTTCGAAGCGTCCGATACAATTGCGCCCAAGTCAAGAGAGGAAACATTGATTGAACCAAGCAAAAACCCAGTGAGATTGGCTAAAGTTTGTATTCTTTCAGGATGTCCTGCTATCTCGTCCAACACTGTCCAGATAATACCAGACTCGTTGACCAAGTTCAAAACAGATTCGATTCCACTTTCAACATCTCTTTTGTATAGGTGGTATTCGTTGGTGTCGAGCATCTCATTGAAGTAGTTGATGTCATCCTGATCCATGTATGTATTCAAGAAATCATCCCAGTATGATTGTATTTCGAATTTGGCATCTTCGATCGGTATGACATCAACGGATGCCGATACCCAGGCAATGAAGCCAATGATAAATAATGATATTATGTTAACCGGCTTCATCTCAAATTTGGTTTCTTGTGACTAGATGATTTGAACTGTGGTGAAAGTGAAGCAATTGGTTAATGTTCGTAGCACTCTGTAAGAAGTTTAAAAGAAAAGGTAGGAATAACTTGAAAGAAATAGGGTTAAGTGAATTTCACTTCATCCAAAAGTTCACCTTCCGTTACCACTACAATGTTGACATCACCATTATACCAACAAATTGAATAGGCTACAAGAAGTTGTGAATAATTGCCAATTTGAGAATTAGTGGCTCTCTACCTTCCCAATCGGGAAGTGTAATGAGAAGCTGCAAGTTGTTAGACAAACTACCGCATCCGGTATTCAGTTATGTGCAGGAAATTGGTGTTTTTTGACATATACTCACATCAGGTGGTATATCTCTAAGCTACATGCATTTTTGACTGCTACTATTCTTACAGCTATCAATATGCTGTTGGGTGGTCTTTCGGTACTATATTACTTGAATACAGAATGTTGAGCATCGACACCATACCACTAAATTCAATTTTGTTGTGTTAAGCGAGCTCGTTCCTGTGAAGAAATGGACATGTAGAAAAAAGCTTTGTGCAGGTTAATTTCTTCCTGCCTAATTGGGAAACATTGATTTTTACCCCCCGTACTAACTCTAATAATATTGAACTACTACATGCAAATAGTAATGCCGTCTTAGATTATTGCAGTGTTTTATCATCTGCTGTACCTTTCACAGATTCTTGTTCAAATTTCAACTTCTTCTCAAAATATATACCACTCGTTCTTCTTGAAGTCCTATCCTTTTTGCAATCAGTATCACCTTTCCTTCACTTAGTAGTTGTGGCTATTGATACCCAACAACTATAATATACCAATATTCCAATTTCGCCACTTCCCCAGTCGTTTTGTTACTCCAGCATAGTCCACATCGCCATTTAAGGAATAACACCAAGTAGTATGAGAGTATTTCAGATAATCATATCATCAATATTGCTCCTTTCTACTGCAATAGCAGTTAATCCTGCTTCTACAGACATTGAAGATGTCTTGAATACCCAATTTGAGAATTTAAGTCATGACTATGAAGCCGAAATAGAAAGTTTGATATCAAACTTCATGACTAACTATGGGGACTCTCTTCAGAAAAGAGACGACCAGTCTACAATCGAGACTATAACAGGAATATTACAAACTGTTAACAACTCGGGAATTATATTAGATATCTTAAATACCGTTGCCAGCAATCCCAACGCAACTACAACGATTTCCAATTTTATTGTCAGTCTCTTAAAGAATAGCCAGGGAGTCATCGATGGCTTCAATGTGACTGTTAACTTTTCAGCTATTATAAATGCTGTTAATCAATCGCAACTTGTTCAATCTGTAGCCGGTGGACTATTGATTGACGATGCTAACAGAAATCAACTCGCTAAAATAGTTAGTCCTCTTCTTGGAAATTCTCCTTGGCTTGGATATCTTTTACTAGGGTTGGGCCAGGGCCATGATTTGACTGTTGATTACATTGCTCAGCTCATAAAGAATACACCAAATAAGAATGCAAATGCAACTGCTAATAATGGTGATAGCAAGTCTGTTCTTGTTGGTTTTGATAAAAGGGATTCTTCTAATTCGACTAATGAGTATAGTGGCTCACTTCAACAGTTCCTCAACAATCTAGCCAACCAAGTGCTCAATTCCGATTTGGTTGGAAGCTCTTTGAGTGATGTGCTTATTGCTGTTAACCAATCAGGAATTGTTGTTCCCCTTGTAATAAATGTATTGCAAGATACAGCAGTGACGAAGATGGCAGTTAGTATCATCAGTGACTTGTACAGTACTGGCGTGTTTGAAAACGTGAACATCAACTATTATTACCGTTTAGCCCAAAAGCAAAACTTACTATCAGAAGGCTTGGAGTACATTATTTCAAATCCAAAATGGTCACCACCTGTTGGAAAGCTATTAGAACTGATTGAAGCCAGTGGAGCTTATCAAAATTTGCAATACGCCATGTATGGTCCTCCAAAGAGTTGATCAAGCACAATCACTAAGAGATAAACAAACTTCTACATATTTTTATTTTATAATTCAAAATCATTTCCTTCTTCTCATTCTCACTATCGTTAGTAGTGAACTTCATTCTATTTATATGTATAACTTTAAATTATTTCACATCAAATTTGTTCAACAAATCAATATTTGTAAGATAATCAAGCATTTATTAATTTAAAAAGACGCTAAATATGACAACTATTGAGTAGAATACAAAAACAAGACTAACTAAACTGAAATAACCAAACTATGAGAAAAGAGCAATCAAAAGTTGATGCTTGCCTTAGAAATGTAAAGAATGCATAATACCATAACCAATGGTTATTACAACAATATATGCAATAAGAGATGCTGGAACACCTCTAGTAATGAAAGTATTAACAGTCAAATATGGTTTACCCACCTCATCTGTCATACTGATGGCTGTGACGTTGGGGAATCCAGATGTTGGTAATCCCATAGCTGAAGAAGCCAATAATGCAGTACCCATTACTAAAATCAAAGGATGAGGTTTTGGTAAGCTTTCACCAACCTGTTTTACCAATGGGACAATGATCAAAGCTGCAACTGTGTGAGACACAAAAGTTGCAACCACTAAAATTAAAAGACCAAAAATAAGAAGAATAACGAAAACATCGAAATCCATAATTTTCTGTTGCAATGCATGGGCAATAGTAGCCAATAAACCAGATGAAGTGACGGCATTACCCAAGGCGATACCACCCATAGCTAATAACACAATACTCCAAGGATAATTGTTCAAATCATCGGCCTTTAATAAACCAGGACCAAAAAATAAGACAATTGGAATAATAGTAATAATACCAGCTTGACCAAAAGTGCCTTCGATCTTGGTCATAACACACCATAACAAAATGGTGGCAACAGATACAGCACTAATGTAGTATTGCTTGACTGTGAATTTTTCCCTGATCGGTTTATAAGCCTTTAACTTAACATTGTGAATCTTGAAAGTCAAGCATAACTCTCCCCAGATACCGATCATTGCAATAATAGCCACTGGCAAGGCGACAGCAAACCATTTTCCCCAACCAGGATTTGGAACCATATATTGCAAGGCAATGACGTTTTGAGGTGATGCGATTGGTGATGCCATACCAGCAACATTCGAAGCTAATGCGATACCTAAAACCATTGCTTGCGAAACCGGTGAACTCGTTGGTAAAGTTCTCAAAACTGGTTGAATCAATGAAAAACATAACACAGGTGCAGCCACATTCGAAATCCACATGGATAAGAATAAGGAGACAGACATGATGGAAATCAAGACATTTCTTGGTTTGGTACCTGCAAATGCTAAAATAAACGAAGATAAAACCTTAGCAATATTATATTTCGATAATGCAGCAGCTAAGGTGAACCCACCCACCAATATCATAATAGTAGAGTTCCACATAGTACCTAAGATGTACGTTGCTGCATCAGCTGCTGCCATAGGTGTATCAGTACCCTCGATTTTAATCACTCTACAAGTGACACATAACAAAGGCACAAGCATGGAAGTAGTAAAAAGTGGTAACGCCTCCGAAGCCCACAACATAGCTGACGCCACTAGAACAGCTAAACAACGACCTTGGACTCTGTCGTTGAAAGTCTTGATAGAAATCAAGACTGCAAAAACAGTAATAATCACAATTAACTTAACAATCTGCCATTGCAAAAGTGAGGTTGGTACTGTTACATGATCCAGACCAAAAATAGTTATCTTGAAAGGCAATTTGAGACTGGTCATTCTCACATACATGAAACTATTCTTGATATGAGCTTCATCGCCCATTTTATTTGTTTGGGTTGCATTGCCGTCTAACTCCAAGTTGTAAGATTTCTTCTCTAAAGACAATAAATCCTTCCAAACAGTATTTCTTTCCCAAACTATATGATCTCTCAAATGAGATTTCAAATCAAGTCTGATTTTCTCTAATTCCTCCAGGGTAGTCCTAGAATTCAATCTTCCAGACAAGAAGGCATAGACCTTGGTAATTTGGTTTAGTTTATAGTCCAAGTTTTCAAGAGTTTCTGATAAAAACACTCTTGAGTTGTTTGGTAAGAAGTTGGTAATGAAATCATTCTTGATTCTATAATTACAACTCTTATCAAACTTTTTACAAATTTTGGTGAAACCGATTCTGTTCAACTCGATAAATGATTTAAGCTCAGAAATGTTGATAAACAAAGCAACTGACTTTTTCTTTAGCGTGATTTTCATTTGTTGTTTCACGTTGAAATCATTATGGGATAATAACACGGAATCTTCGCTGTGGTGATCTTCTTCATCATCGTCTTCCTCTTCCTCTTCTTCGTCGTCATAATCTGAATGAATATATTCTTGTTTTTCCAAATCCAATTCGTGGGACATTGAACGACGGTGCTCATCATGATCATTGCCGATGTGATTGATATGGTCAAATACTGAGGCATTAGTAACGGTTCTTGACAAAGTTGACTTCAAGTGATACTGATGATGTTCATCCATACTTACAATATCTTCGTTATCATTGTGGTAAGCCTGGGTGAATTTGAAAACATCATCAATGTGAACATTATTGCTTTCCAAATCCTTGATGAGGTTATCGTATGCAAGAAAAACGTCTGTCTCTTTGGACTCATAGAATTCGTTAATTTTGTGCATCTCAATTAACAAATGTTTTGTGAAAACCTTTAATGGATCAAAGCTGTTAGATTCAGGGTCGGAGTAGTCTGATTTTTGGTTAATATTAGACTTGAACGAAATGATAGTGGAATTGTCGACTTCATCAACAAAAGATTCAATAGAAGCATTTCTTTTGTTCAACGATGACGATTTTTCGTCTCCACTAAGAGTGGAAGAGATAGCAGCAGAAGACCCAGCAACTTTCTCGATATCATCGTCCGTGGACGAAGTCTCGATGATTTTTGGAGTCGAGTAGTTCTTTTTGAATCTCTGAATCAAAATGGAAGGCTTGAATTTAGAGTTCTTTTCCTTAGTGTAAGGGTCTTGTTCTTCATCATCTTCTTCTTCAACGATAACGCCTCCCTTGACCTGCTTGAACTTGTATATGTCAACTAATTCACTGACTGTGGTTGGGTTAATTTGCTCCACGGGAACACTACCGTCCTTAGGAGCAGAAGAAGCAACTGCAACTTGATCCTGCTGCAACTTGTAAATGACCTTTTTCAATGCAGGGTAGTTAACATAGTTGTCTTGCCACTCTGGAACAGCATTAAATTTAAGGGAGTGTGAAAACTTCATGTTGATGCAAAATTCCCACTACTAGTAAATTAAAGCCTAATTTGGTTTGATGTCGTGTGACCGTTAACTAGATATGGTACCCCTGAGTCTAAAAGTAGGGAAACGGCTGTCTAAATCGCTTAAGCACTATCACAAGAACGTCAGCCAATAGATAAGCCTGAAAACGAGTGTTGAAAGTATGCGGGTGCCCACGTTTCTGCTATTACGCTAGTTGCAAGACTGGTAATGGCTGTTAAAAATTTTCCCAAGCAGAAAAAACGGTTGCAGTGCCAAGCAGGGAAGTGGGATGAATCTGGTTAGGCCTCGTGTGACGAATTTCCCTAATGAAGGGGAAAATTTTTTAGTGCAGTGACTGCTCTTGAAATTAGCCAACGTGGGCCATCGTGCCTATGGTGCATCTCGTAAAATTCTTAGGAGACACCCACGTGGGGCCCTTTTGTGTGTTAATTAGGTTGCTGGGTACTGCGGTGTGGGTCTTTTGTTCTGGTTCCTGCATGTAGTGAGATTGAAATCCCGAAGTGGAAGGTGTACAAAGCCGAGGCCGAGGGAAGGCTTGCTAAGAAAGTAGTGTACCCCCAAATTATTAAATTCGGAAGGATTAGTGGTGAAATGGCTGCAAATGGAGGAGCCGGCTGGGATTCGTGTTGTGGCTGGAAAGTGAAAACGAAAGCTAACGGTCGAAATGGGGGGAAGGGGCTTTGCGTGGTACTGGAAGTGAATCTGTTTCGGCAGTGTTCTAGTGCCCTGGTAAATGATCGTGTGAAAGTTATATTGTAGCAGAAGCATAGCAAACCGGCTTGGAACTTCTCACCTCCCTTGCTACTGCCGTGGCTGTAAATACTCTGTTCATTTTTGAATTTTGAGTTATATAAGCATTTCTCTATTAGGCATGAAATTGGACAGTTATTGAGAATATGCTGCTAAATTTGAGTTGGCCATAAAAAGCAGGTGAAGCAGCCTATAGCCTATTACACTATTCAAACCATATCTTAACAAAATGAAAGTCGCTTACATAACTGCCACCATCACAATCTACTTTTTCTGCTATGGTCTCGCTGAACAAAGCATGATACAGCTAGGATCGCTTCGAAAAGTGCCTCTTACACTACAAAACCGGCCCGCAGTAAAGCAAATAACGCACAAAGAACTAAAAAAGGATCCATCAAAACTAAATGAAGAATCCACCATTTACAAAATGGTGGACTCGGAGACAGTGTTGATTCACTCGTCCATTTTAAATGTTCCCGAGAGAGCCAACGGGAATATATTTAGCATCTACAACTCCATGAGAGAAGAAGATGGCAACTACTGGATTGAGTTTACTGGCTCGCATCCCACCAAGAAACTAGCAGATACCGTAGGAGTGACTCCATGCTTTGACCAGAGACAAGGAAGCGGAGGACTGCTTAGTGGTTCGCTTTCAATGTACTTTGGCAAAAGTATGTCGTTGGATTTATCCGTGGGGCAAAGTATCAGGATGTTCACATTTAAGGGCAGCTATAAGCCGGGTATTGCCACTGGTTTTACCACAACCGGTACATACAGTTGTAATGTGCCCAAGGGAAAAGTGGGGCAACTCAGAATGGCACCCTATGTCTATGAAATCCACGACTCCAGAACAAGAAAGGTCCGGATTTCACATGGATGGGTGCTGGATACTGTGGTCTACGATGAGTGGACTGATTATGGTCTTGTGACCTTTCCCACCAGCGAACTGTCGCCCTTGTTCTACTGTGTCGTGGAAAATACCTGCCTTTCTCCTCACATAGAGGACTACGAACTTTGACGCCAAATGCATCCCTCTTGTGTATTTCTATATCTTTTCAATGCAAGCCGAAGTTTTTGCAGCCGTCACACGATCAACAATTCCACGTGACCTTCTCTGCTCGCACTTTCCGTATTTTGTGTCAGACAGCCTAACAAAATATGTGGCTCTCCACTTCTGTAGAGAAGGTTTCGCCAGCTCAGTATCAGTGCAGAAAGTCATCACTTGCCAAATTCGTCAAATAGTGTAGACTACATTTTGCCTGGGCTGTAAATTGAGTGCTGCTGCGATTATACGATTAGAGCAATCCCTGTATTCCCAGCCTTCCGGTTGATCTGACTCATCATAGAGAAAAACACCATCCACAAATTTGCACCACAGCTTCACGAGCAGAGTTCCAGGATAGGCCGTATTAAGGAGGATGTCGCCACCACACCCCCGACCTCAAAAGTTTAACAGGGGCATCATACACGAGGGAGAGTATATTCTGATACCTGCCAGATTTCCTTTGCCCATCAACAGCACATCTTCGACTGAGTC
This sequence comes from Scheffersomyces lignicola, assembly GCA_030578435.1. Classification (NCBI taxonomy): domain Eukaryota; kingdom Fungi; phylum Ascomycota; class Pichiomycetes; order Serinales; family Debaryomycetaceae; genus Scheffersomyces; species Scheffersomyces lignicola. Next base: position 20,421 of record JAJMRV010000005.1, on the reverse strand, counting down.
ATTTCCTTTAGTCAGTTCGCCTAGTTCCACTACCCCAGTACGATTAAACTCGCCTAATCTAAACGTGGCCGATCTTTCCATACTTGACAACAGTAGTCATCCTACAACCAGCCACAATAAATCGCACAATTACATACTAAACCACATTGCCAATGGACGGGAGGGCAGTCCCCTTTTCGACGATGATGACTCACTTGCTTCCACTCCTCCTGTAAATCCAGCCACTCCCTTTTCAATGATTTCAAACTCGTACATTTCGTCCGACTACTCTCCAACGTTAGTGCACAAATGGACTCACACCCACTCTATACTATGTGTCATTCCAGCACCGCAAAGACAATTGTTATTCTGTGGTACCCAGGATTCAAAGATTTTGGTCTATGATATGATCGAGTACTCGTTGAAATACGAAATCAATTGTGGTCACCAAGATCAAGCTGCATCTGTTTTGACTCTTTGTTTGTCCAAGGATGAAAATTATTTGTTCAGTGCTGGCTCAGACTCGTTGGTGAAGGTGTGGGATGTTTCTCAGGTGCACTTGTTGAAACGTGAAAACAGTCTGTCTACCACAATCGAAACCGACAGTGAAATTCATTGTACGCATATTATTTATTCATATGTCGATATAGGTGATATCTTTTCCATTGCATGGTGTGATTCCCTATCGACTTTATTTATTGGCGCTCAGAATGCCTCTATATTGTGGTGTCATTTATCGTTTGACGATTCTAATCATCCCCACTCCACTTTGAAGAATATCAGCAGATTACCCCATTTGAGATACAACAAATTCTTCGATTCTAGGGGGCCTGGAGGGTCAATAAATACATTGCAATCAAAACACCAATTGTTGAGAAAGAATTCCACTAATTCGCAGAATATCCCAAACGCGCCAAAATTGATAGAAGTCAAGAATGATGATATTATCAGGTTTGCCCATAATGGTTATGTTTACTGCATGGATATCTTCAGATGCATTTCAGATGCGCCTAACGAAGACTTCAGTTACCATTACCAAAACGTATACGACAATATTTTGATTTCTTGTGGTGGTGACGGATTGGTCAACATTTGGGGCATTAAGCAGAATGAGTCCAATGGTAAACTAGATATCCAGAAATTCAAGACTTTGGAAAACGATGAATCAGTGATTTCCATGTCGATTCAAAACTCTTATCTTTATGTGGGTCTAAGTGATTCCACTATTAATATGTGGGATCTCATGACTTTCCAGTTGATTAGATCGTTTCATTTTGAGAGCAACGAATCTTCGTATGATGAGGTATTGAGTCTTTGTATCTTTAATGACTGCATTTTCAAAGCATCAAACTTGGGAGGTCTTGTAAAATTCAATTTGAAGAGTTATCCATTCAGCAGTACTCTGGTTTACGATAACTTAGACGCTGAAAAAGGCAACAACAACCCGATTTCATATGATAAACATGCCACAGTTGTTCTTTCAACTGAAGATCAAAATATCAGTAAATTGTTCTCCCAATCTGCGCATGATGGTGAAGAAAATCTTGGTTCAGTACTTGCAGCCAATATTTTTACTGATAAGTCTGGAAATGCTACCTACTTACTATCTGGAGGCCATAAAGCTCTTTGCTTGTGGGATATTACTAACGTAGGTAAGTCCCAGAGACCACAGGCTACAGAAGACATTGATATCTGTGACAAGTCAAAACACCGTCTGAAAACAACAGATATTTACAGCAATGAATCCCTAATCAAGTCCTTACAGAAGTATATCTCCTATAAGACCATTTCAAAGTTCCCAACACTTTACTTAGAAGATTCTAGACAATGTTCGCAGTTCTTATGTCGTCTTTTGATTAGTTTAGGTGCGTATCAAACTAAGTTGTTACCAGTTGAAAATGGTAATCCAGTGGTTTATTCTTTATTCAAAAGAAACAATAAAGATCTGCATTCAAAGCCAACTAGACTATTATGGTATGCCCATTATGATGTTGTCGATGCTACAAGCCATGAAGTTAATGATTGGGAAACGGATCCATTTCTGCTAACTGCCCATGATGGCAACCTTTATGCCAGAGGTGTTTCGGACAACAAGGGTCCTACACTTGCATCTATATACGCCGTGGCCGACTTGTATCAAAAACAAGAGTTATCTTGTGATGTTGTCTTTATCATTGAAGGAGAAGAAGAATGTGGTTCAATCGGCTTTCAAGATGTAATTAACGCCAATAAGTCATTTATCGGTGATATCAATTGGGTGATGCTTTCCAACTCTTACTGGTTAGATGATGAAACACCATGTTTGAACTACGGGTTGAGAGGTGTTATAAATGCTACAGTCAGTATTCAGTCTGATAAACCAGATAGACACTCAGGGGTTGATGGTGGTGTACTGAAAGAACCAACTATGGATCTAATTCAAATATTGGGTCAATTGGTTGATCCCAAGACCAATGAAATCAAATTGGATAACTTTTACAATGATGTCTTACCTTTAACTGAAAAGGAAATTGAATTTTATAAAACGATTGAGGATGCTGCCATTAATAGAAACATTAATGGACAAGATATCAAGACATTGATTTCCAAATGGAGAAATCCATCGTTAACAATCCACAAAATACAAGTTTCTGGTCCTAACAATAATACTGTGATCCCACAAGTTGCCAAAGCAACAATATCAATAAGAATTGTCCCCAATCAGGATCTTGCAAAAGTTAAGGAATCATTGATAGATAAGCTAAATGAGTTATTCTCTCAAATCAACTCGGAAAATCACCTACTGATTAATATTTTCCATGAAGGAGAGCCGTGGTTAGGAGATCCTTCAAATTTGGTGTACTCCAAGTTGTACGAGAAAATGAAATTGCATTGGGATCAAATAGAACCAATTTTTATCAGAGAAGGGGGTTCTATTCCATCTATTAGATTTTTGGAAAAGTGTTTTGATGCACCTGCGGCTCAGATTCCTTGTGGTCAAGCATCTGATAATGCACATCTAATAAATGAAAAGCTTAGGATCACGAATTTATACAAATTAAGGGCCATTCTTACGGATACTTTCAGAGAGTTAGGTAATTAATGCCGCACATTAGACGTTAATTTTGTTGCTTCTTCTATTATGTACATACTTAACAAAATATAAATGCATTTAATTTAGTTGGCTTATTGCTTTTGTTGTTGTAGCATACTCTTGAAGCGTTTGTTTCACGTTTTATCAATTTATTGATATGCTTTATGGTATGCGCTTTTCTTGCCAAAAGCTTTTGAGTATCGTTATGTTCGTTACGGTCGTTCAAATGAGTGTAATTTTGGTGTTCATCATTCTCCTCATCTTCATCATTTTTAATCAAATCAAAATCGTAATCGCAATGTAACCAGTGATTCGTCTTCGATTTTGATTTTTGATTTGAGTCTACGCTAATAATAGATGTTGTATCCTTGAATCTTAGATTCTTTTGGAGATTATGATGCAGCTGGTCGAGATCAACAGAATTGAATGTTCTAGATGATGTGGAAATTGGTGAATAGTCTTCAGGGGTCGTAGGTGTAGCAGTATTGGCTATGTAAGTGCTATTAGATCTCGATGAGACGGAAGAATTGGATGTATTAGATGAAACTGATGAATCTATACTTCCAATAGACACTCTAGGTTTGATCTTTGTAGCATTTGAAGAGTCTGTTGAGTATGATGAGTTCAACTCGGATAGCAAGCTTAATACTTGCTCTAGATGGATTTTGTCTTTGTATGACAATCTGAAGTGATGAAAAGTCTTATCATCATTATTTATGTGATATTTCATTTGTTGCAGATGGTAGTGTTGTGGATTAGTTGAATTTGAGTAATTATTATTAAAGAATATGACGTTATACCTAGACTTGGTGGACTCCAAACCACTTGATGCCAGAAACAATTTTATAAGCTTTACTATTTCACTGTCGTTGGACGAGTTGTTATTAAAAATCAAAATTTGATCAAATGATTTATGGTATCTTGATAATGCAGTACCTGATGATTTTAGTATTCTGTAGTCTAGTATTGAAATCTGAGATTGATCTATGTTGAAATGATTTATTATAATTAGAATGTCGTTAATTTCTTTGGACAAATCATTGAGCACTATCAAGACTCTTCCAGTCAAATTTGCCAAATTGTACTTCAAATATGAGTAAAGCGGGAGCATTATGTCAAAAACAAATAAACAATCGTGTAGGCTTATGTTTTTCGGGATTTCAATCAAACAGTCTTGGGGGTTTGAGATTTTGATGTTATCCTGGAATCCACCATCTATAGTGTATCCATAAGTAAAGTTTTTTAGACACTGGTATCTGTTGTTGAGCGATGAAGCTGTTTGAACATTACTCTTCTTGTTAATTAGAAATTGACATTGCTGGCACAAATATCTTTGGTTCTGCAAAATACAATTGGAAAAGGGGAATAGTATGTATTTCTTGTTTGATGTTGATGAAAATGATGGATCGGAAGATTGATGTATTTTTCCTATGATTTTGAAACCAGGTACCACTGGTACTTGTTCTGGGTGTTGTTGAGTTTTCAAGTAACTACTATGACGATTAGTGCCATACAGGGTCAGAGGCAATATTTCAGTTGAGCGAAAGTCATTATGGTAGTCTATTCCCACTAGTTTCACCTTCAATAGCACTTGGTTGTATCTACAATTCAATTCTTGGTTTAGCTTCACTACTTCCTTCAATTTTCTGGACTTGCCATCGTATAGTCTTTTAATTGGTAGTGAGTTAATTGTTTCCGGTAGTACAAAGGATTCGTTCAAGAAGTTATCGGTAATGGGTGTGAGATACTGGTTAGTTGTATAACTGGTGGAAGACATCGGATCGCACCCTGTATCAATTGCAAAAACCGAAACAGCCCGTAATTGCGATTGGAAACAAATAGCAATCAATTGCAATAATTATGGATTTTCCTTGTATTTTAATACAAAACTATGACGACGGTGATTCAACAAAACTACCACTTCAATGATAACTTGGGCAATCCTTAATTGTTCATAGTTTTCTGGAATCAACAACGGTTTTGATTTTGTAAACCTAAAAGCTTGTCTATATGTAGTACTTCACAGTGGGATATTTTTGTTTACCTTTCTTTGTACCTACTGTAATTTCCTCTACCAGTGCCACTTGCGATTGGTATCAACTGTGGGCTGCTACTATTGTTAGTGTTGATAGTGTGTATTGTTCTGTAGATGCAACAATGGAACAATCAGAGTGCAAAACAGAAACTAACACTGTCAAGATGCCTTTAGACGACGAAATTTACAAAACAAAAACAGAAAGTGTTATTACCAGAAAATTTTATGCACTGCTATCTACTCCATGATAGTTATATATATATATATATATACTGGTTATCACCGTATTCGAGCGCTGTGGTCTACTTTAAAATATTTAAAATTGATAAATGTCACAATCCCATATGCACTTCGAGGCGAGCAACAGAAAAATTTTTTAGCCACTTTTGTCCTCCCTTTCCACTACTGTGATTTCACATTCTCCAATGCGTGAATATCTCAGAATGTAGGCATCATGGGACGTCGGGGCAGTTGTTAGGCGCTACCTGTAGTAGATTAAATGCTGAACAAGTTTTAGGGGGGATTGCAATCATGGAAAAAGCGAATTTAGGGGTGCGGTGCAACCGAAAAAAAAAGGTGAGAAAACCCTGAGGAACCGTTGCTGTAATTAACTTGCCTAAATACGAACTTTGGCTACTACGAACGGGTTGCTACATACTACGGCCAGTAATCGTAAAAATATATGTAGAGTTAAAATTTATTAGAAACGATTCTTAACCATGTCCCCTTTTTCATCGTCTTGGGCAAACCAATTAATTTTGCCGAATCGGGAAAGGGGTAAACAAAATATTGTATATGGGACTTGCTTGTGTGTGCTTCCATATACATATCAATACTTTATCGCTGACTCTGTTTCAAATTATTATACTACGCTGGTGCAGCACCATTTCATTTGTATGTACAATCTATTACCCAGAAGAACCGCTGTCTCAAATAGGCATCGCAACGGTCAGGTTTGGCATGTTTAAAAGGGTTTTGAATAAAATCTAAACTTCGCGTCAGTGTACTTTAGTGTTCGTGCATGCAGGATCTGCTCATTGTGGCCCACTTTATTCGAGTATTTTTTACACCCTCACACGACCTAATACCAAGTGGTTTGATTGCAAATGTTGACACACCGCCTACACATTTTAGAAGTATACGGGCACCGCCGGTATGTATGAAATATTAAACTACTATATATATTATTACGATGGGAAGAATCTTGTCCTATACTTGCTCGCCATTGCTAGCGTCTGCATTTGCCTTTTTAACTTTTAAGTTCCGCTTTTCCTCTTCTTCTGCCTCTGCCTTCTTCTTCCGTTCATCCTCGTCTATAATCGATAGCCTGAGTGCTTCTTCTATCATTCTGTCTTCCACTGACTGCAAATGAGCAAAATGTGAGTTAGCACTGTTGCCTCTCCTTCTTGCGCCGTTACCGTTGTTCCCACCACTATTCGACTCCGGCCCTCTTCTTCTACTGTTACTGCCACTCCTGTTTCTGCTGCTGGAATCCTCCTCCCCGTTCAATAGTAAGTTAGAGGCGTGGATGGCGGTTGCAGTAGCTGCTTTCCGTTCTAATTTGTTACGGGCTGAGTTTAACTTCTGTTCCCAATCGGGTCTGATCATATCAATGGTTATCACACCTGGTGCGTTAGCAGCCAACGATGATCTTCTCCTTCTTCTGCTTTCACTTGAATTTTGTATTGACTTCTTGAGGAACGAGGTCTCGACCCCAGGTTTCGGAGACGAAGTTGCCGATTCCGACGACATCACTGCCTCCTCGTCGTCAAATGACTTTTTCGGCAACTCATGCAAATCACCATTGTCTTCTGCATCACTATCATCATACATATTTTTGGGTCGTTTGTATGCACCTGGCTTGCAATCACTGCCCATACCGGTCAAAATATCGAGCGGAGGGTCGTAAGTAACACCGAATTCGGGAGAAGCACAATACGGACAGCTTGCGGCCTCTGAAATGAGCGTGTGCGGCAAGAACTTGCCGTCTTCGGACTCATTTTGCGAGCTATTGGCCTCGTCGTGCGGTGGGTGTGGATCCAATCGCTTAATCTGCACGAAACACTCAGTGCATATCGGTTGCAAACAGCATCTGGAGATGTTTAAATTGGCCGGGTAGTAGAGGAAACAGATGGGGCATTCGAGCGGCTTTTCGTATAACTGCAAAAGCAAGTCATCCGATGATATTTGCAAGTTTTGCTCATCAGACCCCGATTTCTGTTTCTCCTTTTCGGTCAAGTATTTCAACTCCTCATTTTTCTGGAGACCCTTAATTTTGCTAATGAGATTCTTCAACTTCTGTTTCTGTTCCTGTCTTTTGTAGTAGTTGGACGACTTGTGGATCTTGTGGTTGTCGATGTCGTCTTCATCATTTTCGTCCATATCGCTGTATGCCACATCTATTGCGTGCAACGGTAACTGGTTCAAGATTATAAGCAACTCATCCTTGGTCCAGTCCTCGTCAAAATCTTGCAAGGGCGTATAAAATGGTGATATTTGCCTGTTGACTATGAGGTCTCTAACGATTTCTGTATTGTAGTCTAGATTTGACTTGTATGTGCCAAATGGGGCTAAATAGCCTCCATCCACGTTCTCATTGTACTTCACCAATAGGTTACTGTAGTGTTTCTCCTGTAACTTGTCCTTCTCCTCCTGCCGTTTGGACTTTTTGAAGTCTAGCAACGATGATGTGTGGTTCAGAAGCAAGCCTCCGAGATTGCTACCGCTACCGCTATTGCTCATAGCGGAAGAAGTGGTGTATCTGCGAGGCATAGAAGAACGTGTAATAAACCCCGTGACATCTCCCGACACTGGTGGAATCCCACTACTGGACGAGTACGTGCTGGACCGACTCCGGGACTCTTTGGCCGATACGTTATTCCCCATACTGAACTAAGGCGTGAAAAATAGGTCTATACGAACCGGTGAAAAATGATCTGATACCGGAACAGGGGGCTGTAGTTGTTGAAGCACTAAAAAGACAAAAACTGGGTCTTTGTTGGGATTTCTACGTGCCTTTTGTTACGCCTGAATACGCTTTTTCTCTCCGCAAAAATAGCCTGTTCTGCCCCTGGATCAGGAAAAGGCAGACCAAAGCGTGTTGGAAAGCGGGATTTTGTGGAGTATACTGGGCTGGCTGTGTTCTGCTGCACTGGTTACTGTGTATAGTACAGCTGTCGGTGGTTTTTCTGGGTGTTCACGGTGTTCTGCCCGTTTGTGAGTGTTGGTGGTCTCAAGACAACTTGTGATAGATGATGGTTTTTTTTTTAGTTCCGCACTATCACAATGGAGCAAGTAACAGTGTGAAACACAATGAGCCCAGTTTCCACCACCACTTTGTATGAAGATGGTGGCCAGGAAGAAATGGGAATTACAGATAAAGATCTGGAGAAATCGGCTGGGTGGCTGTGGGTGCCAGAATCGACAGAAAAGGGCACGGAAAATGGTGCTGCAAGTGACTGTGAACAGCCCCTATTCGAGTTGGTGATTCACCTTCTCAAACAGGCAGGTGTGGTGAGCCGCACCAGTCTCCAGTATTCGACCCCAGTTTCTACAAGTGAAAGGTGGTTTATGGGCTATTGTGTACGTGCTACAATTGTTTGTAGGCCCCCATTGTATCTCTATTATCTTCGTGACTGGCTGCCTGGGCTGGAAATGCCAGGAAACCAGTTCGTCTTGGTTACTGACTCTGTTCGGTTAGCACTGTATTGTTTTCCCGAATGTAATGTTTGTCCGACCAAGAAATTCGGAAATTTCCTACCAGTTAATCTTAAACGGGCATGGATACTGTTCTGGCTTGTAATCTTGTAATTACTGGTATTATGTATTATCTGTACTACGTACAATGCTATGTAAGTCCTACACCTAAGCCCACCCCTATCATGGCCAAAATTATCAATGTCCAGGCTATTCCAACACCCAAACTGATCAACTTCTGGTTACGTGAAAACCGGTTGTAGTTGTTGTTGGAACTGGACTTATTTCTGGCATGGTTGTTGTAGTAATACAATCCTGAGTAGTACTGCTGGTAGTTGTTGTCGGCATCAAATACTCCCAATGTGAGTAAAAAGTAGACTGGCGGCACGATCAACCCAATCACCATAATACTCGTGAATCTTGTCCACGAATAATGGTAAGCACTGGTGTATGTTGCACTGTTGACCTTCTCGTTGTCCCGCATAATCTGTTTCTCTATGTCGTGGATGTAGTATGCGTCATCATCCACATGAGCACTCACATGGCGCGACCCATCATATTCAGAAGGATTGGGGATAATGAGGTCAGGGGGAGGTTTGCTCAACACTAATGACTCTGGCTCCTGGTATTGATATTGATTTGGTGTTTGGATGTGAGCTTGTGGTGGGGTTTGCAATTTAGCCTGTGGCTGCTGTTGGTTGTATATGGCACGTGATGGCACACTGCTGTCTACACTTCTTTTAGGCTGATCAAGATGAGCAGCCGCTGGTGGTATTATCACATGCTCGTAGTTGCTGCTGCTGGCTTCTCTGCTGTGTAACGAAAGAGAAGGTGACGAGATAGGTTGCCCAGCAATAGAAGGCTCATCTGGTATATGCTGTTCTATGGTGTTTTGTAAAGGTACTTCCTCGTGCACCTGGCGCACAGTCGACACAGAAGCTGCACCAGACGATATGGTACCTTCTGTGACTGTGTGGTAGAGATTGCTGGATGATGCGGTTGTGTCTATACCACTAGCTGTATGGTATACCTGGTTGGATGAGGATGAGGACGACTGGGTAGGAATGATGCCAATGAAAGCTCTTGAAGGAGGTTGTAGCGATGACTGCGAGCGGTCAAAGTAGTCGTGTGCCTCCTCATAGCGGTCGAAGTTGGATGCGCTGGAGCTGATACTACCCTGACGCAAATCCTCTTGTTCAGGTATCACTGGGGGTTCGAACTCCGGTGGTTTTTGCTGGTCCTGCTCCATATTCTGCTTGTCTTTGATCTGAGATGCACGACTTGTTTCGTATACAGACCATCTCTGGTTGCTTTCGTCGTAATCCTTGTCCTGAACCTTGTATAACATGAAAGGCAACTCATTGGACGAGTCCAAACCAGCAGTTAAGTTACCGAATTTGCGGTCCTGGTCCTCGTCCAAGCTGTCCACATTGCTGTACCGCAAAGTAGAAGATGCTTGTGGCTTGTCGTGGTCGTAAAAGCCCTGCAACTTGTTGAGCAACTCACCCGAAGACATGGAAGAACGTACCGTGTCACGCTTCAACATAGTCTCGTTGGTGTTTAGGGAGTATCTGGCACTTTCACTACCCACTCTGCTTCCACTACCACTAGCCTTAAGTGCGGTTTCGTTATCCGTGAAATCTGCGTTACTTGTCGAGGGGCCCTCGTTGGTGATGTCAGCCAATCTTCTGGAAGCACTGCCTACTGAATCGTGACCACCACTGTTTCTTGGATTGCTCATAATGTGTTTGGTTATGGGTGTGGCCATGTTTGACAAGTTGGGATCGGGGTATTTGGGGTTGTCCACGTCAGAATCGGAAAAGGCGTTGGATATCAAATCTGAGCCCCGACTGTTTCTGACCGGCTGGCCTAAACTGCCGCTGTTACTGCTGTTTACGGTCATGGGTGATTGTCGCACCACTGGTGGTGATGATACTCTGATAGCTCTCTCCACTTTGCCTATAGAGACATTGTCCGGGTCGTAGTGGCTGAGAAGGGTTTGGTCTCCAGAAGCAATACCCTTACTAGGGCTACTAGTAACCGGTTCCTCATCTTCCAAAAGCTCCTTGAAAACAAATGTCTTAGGTCTTTGGTACTCGAGCAATAGCGAGTTTACTGATTCGTCGTCGTATGTTTTATTGGGATCTCCTTCACTGGATGATTCGGTATCAGCGAAATCGTCTAAAGTGACCGGTTTCTGCTTTGAAAGACTTCCGCTGGACAGATTGAGCTGAACGAACGAAGAATTGAGTCCCGGTGGTTGTTGAATCTGCTGCACGGAATTGGACGATGACTTCCCCGAGAACTTTGGTCTGAGCAACAAATTGGAGATCTTGCTGGGAGATGTAACCTCCTGGTTGGTGGATGTGGAGCCTATCGAAATCCTTCTTTCTGGCTCTTCCTTTATGCTTTCTATGGAGTAGTTTGATAGCCTGCTCTTGAAGAAGTTTCTGATCGATTTGCTTGGGGACGTCACCTCGGTTTGGTTGGTATTACCCGAATCCAAAGTTCGGGCTAAAGATGACGTAGCTGATGCAGAATTCGACAATTGGCTCTCGCTGGCTGGTCTTGTATGCTGGGTGTACAACTGTTCAGCTGTATCTGGGTTGGGCTCGCTCATTAATGCTATATCACGTGAAAAGTCGTATTGCTGGGAATCGAGGGCAAAGGGTTAAAGGAGTGGATGTGTCCGAAGTCACTGGTATATGTAAGGAATGAATAAAAGTTGGATTGGAGCTGCTAGAGCTAATGAATTTTTAAGGGATTATGGTATCTGGAACTACCTCGTTTCTTGACACCCAATATAGAAGGTGATGAGATTTGAGATCTGGATCGTGATTGCGACAAAAGGCCCGCTATGAAGCGACTTATTATGCCTGCTACTAGACGAAGATGTTGTGAAGCGTCTAAGTAAAGCAATTTGACTAAACAAATATACAATCGTCTGCAATCAGAAACTATACAATGGGTTAAGTTTAAGCTGGTGGTGTTCCCTTAACTTTTTTTTAATGGGGTCCCATTTTTTTTCAGTGAAATATTTTTATGCCATTTGTTTGGCTATTGCCCAATTAGGCAGTCTAGTCGATGGTTTGGGACACACCGATAAGCGCTACCAATCACCCACAACTAAAAGCATGTAACATATATTTTGACTAGACTTTATTTTGAAATCTAAAGAAAGAATATACAGAAACCGTACTGGTTACTATCGAAAATAGAATAAATAGTCAACTTGGTAGAGAATAAAAAAGAAGTTGAAATTATAATGGTGTCGTGGTGGAAGTGAAAGGGGGATGCCTTTTGAAGCGTTATAGTATGAGTTCATTAGTGGTATTAGTAGTTTTTGTTCTGTCTAGAGCTCAGTAGTTGGTTCTCTTTCTTCTTCTTCTCTTCTTACAAGGACTGGATCCATTTGATCCGCTGCTGCTGCCGCCAGCACCAGAGGAAACAAGAGCACCAGACCCAGAACTGCTGCCTCCACTGCTTCCACTACCAGAGCTACCAGTAGAAGCCCCCGAACACTTTCCTGCAAATGCTGCAAATGCGTTTTCTGCAACCGTGGTGAAAGTGTTGACACTCAATATCTGCTTTAACAAATCGGGTGCTAAGTCAGAGTTCTTAAGAGCATCGACAATCAGTGTCAACGACAACGCATTGTTAGAGATCAATGCTTGAATCAACTTCACTGCAAATGGAATGTAACTTGAGTCGGTCAAAATCGATTCGACCACCGAAGTGGCCAAACCAGATGAATATAATGATTCTAACAAGTTTACCACAATGTTATTGACGTCAATTGCTCTTTTGTCCATGGTTAATAGCTCGTGTTTGTATGCTACAAACTCGTCTCGTCTTTTCAAGTCCAAGGAACTGATGCCCTGGGAGATCTTTTGCTTGACAATGTTTGCAAAGTTACTGATTAATCCTTTTGCTGTGTTGAATAATTGAACATAAAGACTACAGTCGGAAATCAAATCTTCAAGAACGTTTCCCACTAGGTTCGATTCGTCCAAGGCATCAAACAAAGCCGTAAGGTTGATGACACCAGATTTAATAACCAATACGATTGCATCAATGGCAATAGGCTGCAAGGTTGAATCGGTAGCAAAGTAGTGAAGAATAGTGGGGGCCAACTGACTCTGGTTGACAGCTGCCAATACATCAGTAACAATCTGGTATTCACGTTTGGATAAGTCGCTATTAAGAACGTCTCTTTTCGCCTTGTACTCATTCAAGTCGGCCAACAACTTTTCCAAGTCAATACTTTGCGCAGCACTGGCGTCCCTTCTGGCTACCACCAATTGATCGTTGGTGGTGACCTTTTCTGCGACAATGGTTGGAGCTGAGTTGACAGCTGCCGTGTAAGCCAATATGGCAATAGCAGAATAAGTTGTTAATTTCATGGTTTAATGAGCGAATGGCAGTAATTGAAATCTGAGACAAATATTGAAAAAGAAAAGAATCTTCAGCTGTTATATAAACAACACCGATATGGCTAGTATTTAAGACAAGCAAATTACAAGAAAGCCACCAGTATAACCCTCGCATAAAAGTGTTAATGGCTCCAAAATATGAGAATTCCCGCATTGGGAATATTGGGTGCAGCTCTCCTTCCTAATTGGGAAATTTTTTTACCTACCAAATTATTTAACTACACTAGAAAGCCTTACGCTCAATGCTGTTGTTGTTTCCTAAAATTGACGAAAATCCTCCAAAAGGAGCCTTAGGTCGCAAGACAGCACTGGCTCGGATCTGGGATGTCATAGAGCAGTAACCAACAGGATCAGTATTGGTTGTAGTGCAAGCAAACAGGACCACCTAGAGATATCAGGGAAATACTACTTACACTAGTTTTCTAGTTATTAATAGTACGGTTGAAACATGTATTCCATTTACGGCCATCAGCAGAAGACAAGAAAATTGTCAAAATTTCTTGTAAACAATTGAGACCATAATAGGTTCAATTTTACATGAGGGGTCCCTACATAATCACGAGCAGACGAGAGGAGTCTATAACGCCCAGTACCATTTATCCTTCTCGTTCATTTTGCAGACTTCTTGAAGAAACTCATAATATTCTTGTTCTCTGCTTTGGCCTTCTTGTTTGGGGCAGGTGCTGCAGGAGACGTCTTCCTTTTAGTAGTTCTCGCCGGCGGAGCCTTTACAGCAGGTTTCTTTTTCTTGGTTATTATGTAGCCATCCTCGTCGTATTCTGTAGTCATTGCATCTTCTTCAGCATCCGGTGGTGGGGCTTGTGCCAGTTCTACTCTTTCTGGTTCTGCTGGCTCAGCTTCCTCTTCTTTCTCGGCTACCGCTGCTTTTGGCTTTTCAACCTCTTCTTGAACCAAAATTGGTTCTTCTTTGGCAGGCGCGTCATCTTCAAAATCGCTCCAGTCTTCATCGGCAAAGAGATTTTGGATCTGAGTATTCTTCGGTTTTGTTTCCACCTGATCTTGCATTTCGTCATTGTCATCGTCATCGTCAGGATGGCTAGATACTATGATTCTCTCTTTGGGCTGCTTGCTTTCGGCCTTTCTTGATTTGTATTGATATCCGGTGGAAGTGGACTCTGGAGCGGGCCTCTTTTTGGAATTCTCTGCTTTTCTGGAAGTATACGTCAACGTGTTGGTTTTGGCCGGTGCTGCTTTTCGTGATACATACGAGGATGACAAACCTGCAGTTTTCGCTTTAGGTTTTGGTTCTTCCTTTGGAGTTGTGCTGGTAGTTGCTGCTGCTTTTGGTGGGTTGTAGCTCTGTCTGATGGTAGACTCCTTTACCGGGGTCACTTGGGGGCCCTGGATGGCTCCATTTTTATAATACTTCTCAGGATGGGCTGTGTCAATGGGAAAGTTCTCCAGCACCTCGGCAATTTCCGAATAATTGCTGCTGATCACCAAGTCCTTGGGATTGATGCTGTATATGTGCACAGTGTGGACCTCACCAGTAAATAGATCAAGATCAGCCTTGACGTCGCTTTCTTGACTCAATTTTATTAACGTGCCCTCTGAGTTGGTACCGGTGATTACAAACGTGGCATTTAGCCTCGATTTGTTCTTGTCGTAGAACTCGTACAATGATACTTTCGATTGGTTGATATGGATGTCTAATGCCCGCGAAAGCGATTTGTACGTGATGGCTTTCCCGTGTTCAAACACCTGGGAGGATAAGTATTCCACCTCTTTCTGAGAAGCAGCCATGGTCATCACTGTGTATATAACTGTCTGTCTGGTGTTGCTTAGTGGCGGTCCAGATTTAGCAAATGATGGGTGGTGCTTTTCAAACAAAAAAAATTACTACGCGTTTTGTATCCTGGTTTTTTGCACCTATGTGCTGCTACAGTGTAATTGATAATAAACAAAATGAATATACTATTTTCAATGGGGAATGTAACTATATAGAACTAAACAAAAAGCACCCTAGAGTTCATCGTGAACGGGGACCGCCTTCTCCTGTTTCGCCAAGTACTCCTGCTTTAACTTTTCTCTGTACTCGGGACTACCGTTCAAGGGACCATTGATCATCTCTTTGGTGATACCGTTACTGATCAAGGTTCTCCAGCTCTTGAGGTTTTCAAACCCATTACGGGCATGGTTGTAGTCCAAGAAAGCCTGTTGGATCTTGGACTGCGAGGTAGCCACAAATGGCCCGTATTGCACCACGTTCTGGTCGAGTTTCTGACCCCCGACCAAGATGAATTCGACGTCTTCCGTGGCAGTAGCGGGGTTCTCGGCCGTGACGTAGTCACCATCCTCCTCGAAAAATGCGTTTTGGTACCGTTTCACGCTCTGGCCGTTGACTAGTAACGAGTTTCCGTTCAAAACGTATAACAAAACACTGTAGTCGGTGGCGAATTCCTGTTTGATCTGCGAGCCAGGCTTCAAGCTGTAGTGGTAGTAGTTGACGGGGGTGTACGCCAAGTCTTTCAAGGACTCTACGCCGTAAGACTTGCCGCTGATGACTTTCACACTGAATTTTCCGTTAGGGTCCTTGTACTCGGGGATTTCCCAAGCCCTTAAATCTCTGTAACGCGGTTCAACGTCCTTCAACCGTTCGGGCAAATCAACCCACAACTGGATGATGGCACTGGGAGTGCCGTCGTCGCTGGGGATGGGCATTTCTGAGTGCACTATACCTTTACCCGCAGTCATGAATTGCAAGTCACCGGCATACAAAATGCCCTTGGAACCAGTAAAGTCCTCGTGGGCAACCGACCCCGACATCACGTAAGTAATTGTCTCTTGGCCGCGGTGGGGGTGTTCCGGGAAACCGTTAGCGTTGGAGGAGGAGAAGTGGTCGAAAAGCAAGAATGGGTTGTATCTTCTCTGGGTCATGTTCCCAATGGATCTTCTGACCGTGGCGCCAACACCTTCTGGCTGCTGGATGGCCGTGACAACTTTCAGAATCGTTCTAGCACTCATATCTGTGGACTTGTGTGTATTTGTATTAAATAGACTGGATAATACGAGGTTGAAAAAAAGGGCTACTGCGATTGCTAGCAGGATCTTCAACATATATTTATACCGACTAGAGGGCTTCTAGAATGATCTGGTTAAATCGACACTGCTGACTATACCGACGATGTGATCACCTATAAATACCGCTGCACAGCATAATTAATAAACCATTAATAAATTGGGTGCCAAAATGTCCTGCTTACTAGTTAGTAAAAAGTTAGTAAGGATTTTTTGTGCGGTTATATGCCGGCCCATTACAAATCTACGGGGTGCGGCGCTACCAGTCCATTAATAATGGGTTAGATTTTGCAGCTGTGCCCGGTGGGGCGTGCCAAAGGCAGATCTGGGGAGTGTGAGAAGCAGGTCTGGGTTAGAGGAGAAGCACGGCGAAGGCACACTATGCGGTTGCTGGGCAGTCACATGACTTGCAGAGGCGTGCGTGTGGCACGCTGCTAGTAACAAACAACGTAGATTTTGGCATATTCAAGTGTCTATAACGGTATATGGCCGCCAATACTCAGACTAGGCTTACTTTTAAAAACAGATTGCAAATAATATAAACGCAGGCCCACGTCTAGTAGCCAAAGCTGTAGTCTCCGGCAACCCATCTGTTGACCATATCCAAGGCGTTTTCCGGCTGGTCGTAGGGAACCATGTGTCCCGCATCGTAGACACGCAAAAAGGTGAACTTCTTGTAGTTCTTGACCTCCCCGGCCAACTTGTTGCTGGCGGTGTACCATGGCTTCAAGGGCTCGCTGGCAAAGGCGTCGTGGTCCTCGTAGTCCAAAGCATCAGACCACGCGTGGTTGCCGAGCCAGTTGCAGATGTAGTCCTTGTCGCCGGCGTACAACAACACGGGAATGCCCTTTTCGATCAACTCCGCCACGTACTGCTGGTGGGGCTTGGCCTCGTCCCCGGTGTACAAAAAGTTTCTGAACACGGTGTCGTCGCAACTGGTGAAGATGTCAATGTTGGAGGCGCCGACGGCCTCCTTGACGTAGTCGAGGTTCAAGTAGTCGTCCATGTAGTCCATCTCCACGTAGCAGTTGCCGCCCTCGTCGGCGCAGGGCACTCTGATGTCGTAGGGGTTCAAGCCGGTCTCGGCGTAGGGCTGGAACAACTTGGAGTCGCAGTAGTACTGGGCCGGCACACACGTCAAGGCGGTCTGGAACTTGTAGCACAAGTTGCCCAAGGCCTCGCACTTGGGGTAGTCCTTGTCCAACTGGTCGCAGGTTGCCTCGTCCAACACGGGCTTGTAGCCGCCCTCGCCGCAGGCCATGGGCTTGTAGGACGCGGCCTGGACCACGGGGTCGGTGATGCCGTTGCCGATCAACACCGACGTCAAGTCAAAGGTTCTGTCGGCGCGGTTGATGATCTCGGAGGCAAACTTGGGGATGTAGTGGCCCGCGTACGACTCCCCGGCAATGTGGAACTTGTTGTCCAAGAACTGGGGGAACTTCTGGAAGAACAACTCCAAAAACACAAACACGTCCTTGGCGGCGGAGGCGGTGTCGGTCACGTCCTCGCCGCCCGTGTACGAGTAGCCGACCCCGACGGGCTGGTCCAAGAAGATGACCGACGCGTTGGAGTTCCACGAGTACGGGTTGTACACCGGCTTCAAATTGGCGTCTATGGAGCTGGGCCCCAACTCAAAGAACAACCCGGTGGACGAGGAGCAGCCCGGCCCGCCGTTCAACCAGAGAATGATGGGGTCGGTTTTGGGGTCGTTCCGCGACTCGAAGAACCAGTAGAAAAAGTGCTTGTCCAACGTGTCCACGTCCAAGTACCCGGTGTACTGGTTGACGGCGTCCAAGCCCAAGGATTCGGGCCGGGTGGGCTTGACCCGCAAGGCGTAGTCGGGGTACTTTTCCGCCGACAACGTCTCAAAATGGGGGTCCACCTTGGCCGAGAAGGTGGAGGCGGTGGTCTTGACCCGGTTGACGAGCTTGCTGGCCCGGTCGTTGTACTGGGCCACCAATTTCTGCAACTTGGTAGCGCTCAATCGGCGCTCCATGTCGTGCCAGGCCCGTTTAATTTCGGGGAGCTGGGCCTGCGCCGCAAACTGGGCGGCCAATTGGTCGTACACGGACACCTTGTCGGCGCCGATGGCCACGACATGGTCGTCAAACACCTGGTTTCTGAACCAGGCATCGAGGGAGAAGGCGGAGGAGGAGGCGACACAGGCCGCAAAGACAGCAGCCAAAGTAGAGCTTCTCATGGTGGGGGGGACCGGGAATGGAGCAGCACAGCAAGCAGCGGAGAAGCACCTGTGGTAGCAGCAAAAACCAATTGACGGGTCGGAATGGGGGCTGCTATTTATAGTGGTTACGGTTATCTCTGGCGGTGCGGCCCATGTCCGCAAACGGCATTATCTCCAGGGGCGCGACATTCGCGACATGGCGACACGGAGCGACACGCACGTGACCCGCAAGCGACATTGGCGACACGCACGCGACACGACGGCAGGTGCGGATGTTAAGAAATAAGACCGATTAGGTATATTGAGATTACCCGGAAATAATACAGACGATGAAATTTTGCAGTCTATTATTATTGTGATTATTATCGTCACTATATAATGAGGGTTCTACGCCCAACAATTTATATAATTTTTATATATGAAGTACGGGACAAAGGTGATATAACATCTACACTATTAGTTAGATAATATATTTACAGTAGAATATTGGTACCGCGTAAAACCCATTACCCTATACAGGAAAGCCTAAACGCTTTAACAGATTAGAAGTCAAAAGTACCAGTACCAATATTCTATGGAGTTACCTTTCAAGCAAGAATCAAGGTTCTCCAGCCCTGTGAGAAAATTAATTGAAGAAAATCTTAATATTTCTCCAGAGTCTTTACCTTTGTCCCGTCAGAGGAAGGTTTGATAAAAGTAGAATCATTGAAGAGTCTTTAAACACTCCTTCCTACTAAGGAAGAAAGGAGCGCTAATAACAGTAGGACTGACCAAGGCGAATCCGAAGAAAAATCGTGACGACGAATCAGAAGTACATCATAATGACGAAACCGAAGGAAACCGAATCATGAGAAAAATAAAAGATTGGGGAGTAAGAAGTGACATTCCAAATAAGGAAGAGCAGATAAACTCCCTAGTTACCGAAATGAGACAATCATATCCCAACACAGAAAATGATGTTCCAAATCCGACGATATCAGGAATTGCGAAAAACATTTAATATTAACGAAAGCTAGAATACCGAAAAGGTCAAAGCTACATAATAATGCGCCACGGAAACACAGTTATGGTGCCGCATTAACTACGCAATTGCAGGAAAGCTAGAAAACCGAAAAGGTCAAAGCTACATAATAATGCGCCACGGAAACACAGTTATGGTGCCGCATTAACTACGCAATTGCAGGAAAGCTAGAAAACCGAAAAGGTCAAAGCTACATAATAATGCGCCACGGAAACACAGTTATGGTGCCGCATTAACTACGCAATTGCAGGAAAGCTAGAAAACCGAAAAGGTCAAAGCTACATAATAATGCCACGGAAACACAGTTATGGTGCCGCATTAACTACGCAATCGCACGAAAGCTAGAATACCGAAAAGGTCAAAGCTACATAATAATGCCACGGAAACACAGTTATGGTGCCGCATTAACTACGCAATTGCAGGAAAGCTAGAAAACCGAAAAGGTCAAAGCTACATAATAATGCCACGGAAACACAGTTATGGTGCCGCATTAACTACGCAATCGCACGAAAGCTAGAATACCGAAAAGGTCAAAGCTACATAATAATGCCACGGAAACACAGTTATGGTGCCGCATTAACTACGCAATTGCAGGAAAGCTAGAAAACCGAAAAGGTCAAAGCTACATAATAATGCCACGGAAACACAGTTATGGTGCCGCATTAACTACGCAATCGCACGAAAGCTAGAATACCGAAAAGGTCAAAGCTACATAATAATGCCACGGAAACACAGTTATGGTGCCGCATTAACTACGCAATTGCAGGAAAGCTAGAAAACCGAAAAGGTCAAAGCTACATAATAATGCCACGGAAACACAGTTATGGTGCCGCATTAACTACGCAATCGCACGAAAGCTAGAATACCGAAAAGGTCAAAGCTACATAATAATGCCACGGAAACACAGTTATGGTGCCGCATTAACTACGCAATAGGGCAGTGTGCGAAAAATTTCGCAGCAAT